>BGPR01000393.1:73149-667266 GCA_013235015.1 Araneus ventricosus | reverse complement strand
TATGTTCTTCAAATGAATTTAGTTTGAATTTAAATAATCAGTTTAGGCAAAATAAAACAAACACGACTTTATCAGTGTACTAAAAAGCAGAAAATAGTTATTTTTTAAATAAAAAACGTGAGGGTTCAAACAAATCGTTAAAGCATGAGGCTCTGATAGAAATATGTGCGGTTCAAAACTACGAGTTCCGTCCCAAAATAGCCCTCGTGTTGCTTCAAAACGGGACGTTAGTATAAAACTAAATTAAACTAAACTAAACTGATCGAAATACTCTAAGTATATTGGAATTTCAGTGATATTCAGAACATATTTTTATTTTTTTAGAATGCCATTAATTTTTGGGGAGATGTTATTATTGAGAGTTATCAGTTATTTTTGTATAGAGATTATTGTGAATTCAAAGACATTTATAAGCCTAGAACAATGTTATATTTATAGAAAAAATGTGTATTAGAGAGATAAGAGAGAAAATTAACGTTCTTGAAATAATTAAAAGAAGAATTTCTTAATTAGAACATATCAGGAACGATTTGTTATTTGTCAAAAGTTGAATTTAATGAGTAAATTTCATTTATTACACATTTCAACACAGATTGGTGTAAACAAATCTAGGAAATTAATCTAACATTCTTTTTAAAAAGAAAATTTCTTCTTTTCTTAACAAAGCGATATTGATAACACTAAGAAATATGCGGAACTTCAAAAACACAGAAACTAAAGAACTAATAAACACAGTTTCCACCAGAAAAACCTTAAGATGTGACAGTTTGTAATTAGTTGCTAAATGTTTGACAGCAACCGAAAGAAAACGAGAACATTTGTTTCTCTTTTATCTTGTGGGAATTGATGCCTCTTCGCGAAAATGAATTGTTACTGTCATATAATGATAGCTTCGTAGTGATCGGAAAAAAGGGCTGAAATGATTGAATCGATTTATTTATCATCTGAAAGAGATATATATTGATGATAGGTCTTTCATTTAATATCATTGTGCTGGGAAAGATAATACATTTTTACACGAATGATTAAAAAGCTGTTATAAATAAGACTATATTTCTTATCAGTATAATTAACTTGTTTTCTAAAAGTTGTTTTGGAATTTGAAACTAGCAGGGAGTCTTTATTACAAAATGAATGTTGAACAGTTTGCCAATTTTTATCATTTGCTCTTTATCGTTCTCATTTTGTTCTTCAATATATATATCAAATAAATCTCATACTTGCATTACAAGAAATATAAAATTAGTTGATACAGTTTTTTCAGCGGTTCTAACCTCGGAATGGATAAGCCACTGTTATTACCCTTCAATAGGAGCATGGATTCAATTTGACTCCAGTCCTAAGACTAAACGATTTTGAAAGTGCTGGTGTATTTTACACTCATAGAAAATACGCGAAAAGTGTTTTTATTAATTAAAATAAATAAAAATTAACATAAATAATTATATAATTATACAGGGTGGTCATAAATTATTGGACCCCTTTCAAAAATTAATTAAATAGCTAGAATCTAGCAACTTCGTTTTTTAAAAATGAAAGTGTAGCTCAAAAAGTTTTTTTCAGATAACTAACACGCCGTTACGGCGCACGTAATCTGCGCAATCCAATGCAAATGTCAAAATACCAACGCTTGATGAAGTTCTTACTTGGAGACTGACAACTTCCATACTCTACCCGAATAATTCTTTGAACCGTAACAATTGATTTGCTTTCGTGGAACCAGAGACGTGCCTTCTGCTTCACGGTAGTCATTTTGACACTTGCGTTGGATTGTGCAGAATTAGTGCGCCATAACGGCGCGTTACCTATCTGAAAAAAAACTTTTTGAGCTACTCTTTCATTTCAATAAAAAAAAAGAAATTTCTACATTATAATATTTTTTATAGATTTTTGAAATGTTTCTAATAATTTATTACCACCCTATATAGTAAAAAATAATTAATAAACATAAATTTCGATTAATTATTTTTTAAATATATTTATATATATTAATTATATCATTTACGAATGGCAACATGAATGGATGACTCGTAAATCACCTGTTAAATGTGCCTTTCCTGTTTGACCTTTTTGTGGTTTTAACCAATTTATTTAAAAACTATTTCACTGACTCTCCTTTGGGTGCCGAACCGTGGGTGACCCTATGATTAAGCTTTACACAAACGTGGAGTCAATTTGAATAGCTGGGTTTTAAAAAATACTGTGAAGAGTAGACATCAAATCCTACTCGGACGACACAGACCCTGAACGGGCATTAGTAAAAAGTTTACGAGAAAGGTGCTTTCCCTCTCCCCACAACGGCAAGATATCGGTTGGAACGGAGTTTGGGTTGTCATGTTGAGCTAAGAGTCAAAGCACAAAGCAGAAAAATACTGGAATCTGATGGTTTTCCACCTGTTAAATTTTTCAATACACGTCAAAAAATAACCAAGGAAGCCATGTTCCTTTAAAATACAGGGTTTCCTGGCTAAAGGTATTTAAAAGTTATTGCTTACACAGAGATAACAGCACTTGAATAGTTAAACATTTCAGTCGCCTTAAAGAAGGTAGTTACGCAAGTTTCTCTGAAGGCTAATAAAGCTAGATATGAACTCCAGTAGAGGATCTGCAGATGCTCAAATAAAAATAGATCTCCTGCGACTTAGTAGCATTAAATTAACCACTTATGCTATATCATACCTCCCAAAATGTCAACATTTTTTTGTACATAATTCCTTAATTATGTCCTAATTTTTTTCTGGCGCAGTATGGTCAAATTAATGGCTCTTGCGCAAAGAAAAAGATTAATTATGTCCTGAAGCAAAAGAGTTGCGTTCAGAGATCTTGCAGGTCAGGCAGTGTGCCTCCTATTCTGATTCAGTTTCTACAAACATCTGAAACGCCACTTAATTTCAAAAGATTTTCTTTATTTCGTGCATCTTCAAGGCATCTAATTCTACCTAAAATAAACTTCATTAACCCTCTGACTGCCGAATTTTTAAAAATTACTATTTAGATGCAATTTCTGAGTATAAACCATTGCTTTTGAAATATTAAACTCGGACACCCTGTACATCACCACAATTTACTAATTAATTATAATATTTTTAATTATTTTTAATTAACATTAATTGGTTTGTTATTGTTTTTTTATGTTGCAATTTTTGGGTGAAACTGGGTATACTATTTTTTTCTGCCCAAAAGTTATATTAAGTGGTAAAAATTTAGTAAGGCTTAAAGGTAATGTAAGATAATAGTAAATATATTAGTAAAATTTTATCACTAATCAATCATATAAATTACTTCCGTTCCTGCTCATAAGTGTAGTAATTCCAAATTAGTTTAATTTTGAAATCCGTAATCTTCAAAAAGTTGCATACAGAAATAGATAAAAATAATTGTTTAATTTTATTTTATCAAGTAGTCATTCCGTTCTTTATCAATTCGATAGTTGCAATTATCTGCCAATGAAACTGAATAATATATGTGTCATTGGCAAATTTTTTTTCAATCTATGATGATTGGATGATGTACTACTTGAAAAAATATTTCCATTTCGCTGTTTTTCTATGTTGAATAAATTTGCATTTCTGCAATAAACATCTTCATATAAATTTGTGAGCAGTCCCTTGAAATTTAAAAATTAATATATCTCCGCAAGTTTTGCAGATAGAATCGTGAAACTTTGTTTATACATAGATGAGTGTAAGAACATTAACTCATTGATACTTTTGCTCTATGGGGAACGTATAAAAATTTAATTTTCTTAACCTTTTATCTTCATCTTCTACAGAAGCCAGAGTGTTCTCACATAAATTCCTATCTTATCTGATGAAATTTATTAATTGGAAGTTTATGTCTAGGTGCAATATTTAAGGAAATAAATGCTTTTTCCACTTTTTTGGAACACCCTGTATACTACTCTACATACATATACTTTATATTACTTATATTTTTATATTTATACTTTATATGTGCATACTTTATTCTAGGCACCTTAGTCTTAGAAATATGCGGGTCTTCTAGCTGATGCTCAGCCCATTTTATGCATTATATAATATATGCTGAGATATTTCCAAAATATTTTTCTAACAAAGTTTGAAAGCAAATTCGCTGCCACTTGAGCGAAAAGAGCTTTCTGACCAAGGTAACAAAACGATATGCATTTCTCAGGGGATTATAATTTAATCCATTATTAATAAATTAAGCAACTTTAAGAAAAGAAACTAGATCAGAATGTTTATCTTTCAGCATTTAATTTTGTTATAGATCAAATTCATTTTTTTTTCTTATGTTTAATACTCTGGCATTATTTTCACTAAGTTTTTATATCTCTGCCTTCTCTTCTTTTTATCAAAAGCCACACCCATAAAAGATTGATTTTTTGTTGTATCTAATTTATGTATTGAAAACCTTACACTAGTAGTTCAAAGGTTATTGGATCATAGAGCAACTTACTTTTATCAACTTAAACAGCTAACAATTTCAATATAAATTTTTAAAAACTTAAAATGACGCTAGGATTAAATTCAAATATATGATTCATGATAAATTTCTGCTTGGAAGAGGAAGTAATAATAATATATTTTTCGCATTATTTAAAAGTTCTGGTTTTACATTTAATTTTATTTTTAGAAGTGGTTATTTGATTTGAATAGTTTCATGATTGTAAATTTTATATTTGTAAAGACGGAATTTTGCAATCGATATTTACTCCTTGATATATTAGAATTCTGAAATTTTATACGTTTGTGTATCCCCCAGGACAATGCAATATTTTAATAATTTCAGAACTTATCTATTAGTTAATCGAATAATCTTCATTGAATCCGTTTTTGTTTAAAAATTCTTGAAAGGTTACAGGTTTTAATATTTAAGTTATAATTAAAAGATAAAGAAAAAAGAAGCAGAGCATATAGTTGAAGAAAAAAATTAAAGTATACAGATGACGAAGAGAAAAGTAAAATAAATAGATGAAGTTGAAGAAAATAATATACAGGTGAAGTTGAAAAGTATTAGTTTTGCAATACAGTTTTTAATTATTTTGTGTCTAGTTTAGAAGCGTCTTCTGTCGATGGATAGATATCTATTATAGAAATGATCATTAGTAGATGAGGCTATTTGTATGACAGAAGGTATTGGATATTTAATATCGGCTTCTATATATTAGAGGGCATCCATTATTCAGAGTGTGCTTTCCCATATATCAGTTAAGGATTGTGAATAGGATATTTAAACTTCGGATCACGTTAAATCAATGGCTATTTAATGGATCAAGCCACTTGTGATTCGGAGATTCATGTTATCTTGTTATATAAGCAGAAGATTAACTTATTTAGATATTAAATTGAATGGAGTTAATTTAAAGTTATTGCTATACTTGTTAAATTAATTTCATTCTTTTCAAATTAACATTATTAAACTTATATTATGATATATTATCCATCATATTATGATAAATAATAATATATTTGATTCAATAATCTTCCTTTGGCGTGATCAGAGCTATTCCTATTTTTTGTTTAGTTGAAATCGTAAATCATATTAAATGTGTTGTTTCCTAGTCTATGTTTTAATCGTCATTGCCAAACCTGACTTTTAACCATTAAATCCCAACCAGCGGTTCTACTGATTGCAATATTTTATTTCCGCCCTGTGAACTTGTAATCTCAAAAGGCTTGTAAGTTTCATAAAAATTTCCTGAAGACGCAATGTATTTTACAGTTCGTAGTACGTCTGACGCAGTTGAAAAAGGCAAACAAGAGCTTACACAAACAATAAAATCACAATTTTAGTTTTCGAGGAAATTCGCCATAACATTTTAGCTGCTTCAAAAGACGAAAGACTGTTTTTGAGAAAGAAAGGCAGTCAATATAGAAAATTGGAACCGAGCAGATAGTAAAAATTGAAAATTTAGAACTGGGAACAGTAGAATGGCGAAATTTCAGAGAAGTAATCCATAATACAATAGACCTCACAGGTTTATTGAATTGATAGTGACGTAAAAATTTGACATTCTCTGCGAGTTATTTTTCTATTAATAAACTAAACTTTAAGAATAAATCTGAAAAATAAATATTGACAACTTTGTACAACTACATAATAAGGTGTAGATGTTATTTACGAAAAAAGATAATGGAATATGAGAAAAATTTATGCTTTAGGGAAGATTCAATTTGAAAGAAAAAATAATTATATAACTCTGATGGTAATTTGGCGTGGGTTAACAGTGTAGTTAAGCCAGTTAAAGCTAATTAGAAAAAAACTTTAAACTTTTAAAATTTAGTTGCCTTTCGAACAAAAGGTAAGATGGGGACACTTATGTTGGGTAGAGTCAAGGTAAAAAGAGAAGATTGCAGTTCAAAGAGACTTCGCCTTCAATTATATATCAAGGCTAAACAAACTATTATGTGCAAGCACTAACAGGCTGTACACTACAGTCCCTTACACACCCCTAATTTTAGAACGACTGCAGCTGTAGTCATAAATGTGGTGTCTAAGTAAAGTAATGTGGCTATGCGCTAAACGATGAGACCACTGACAGCTCCACTTGGTGGCAAACTGTGGGATTAGCATTCTGATCCCGAAAATGGTAAGATATAGGGGAAAAAAATGAATTACAAAGTTGTAGAGTATCGTCGACTTAGGGTAAAAAAGAAACCTTTTTGACAATAAAATTAAGAAAAGATAATTTAAAACGCACATCTGTTTGTTCACGACTTACGAAACTGTGACGTCATGAAACATGGACAAGACGAGAAATGTTTTATTTCAGACAAAAAATGGCAGCAATTGACTTATTGACTTGAAAAATGACTCCAATTGAGCGTGACACCTAGTATGCTAAAAGGTGTGCAAGGTGAAATTCATACAAAGGCCCAAATATGTATTGTGGCTGACGGAGAGCAGTTTGAAGATCGAAAATAAAGTGATAACTAATTGTATTTCTCTCTTTATAACACGTTCTTGCACGTAACGGTATTGGAAATTGTGAAAAAATAAATAAGCGTTAGTGCCCACAACGTGTCATTTTATATACAAAATTGATAGTGCTCTACAACATTGTAATAGACTTTTTTCCCTATATCGATCCGATTTCGAGTTAGGGACTCTAATTCAACAGTTTGGTGTCAGATGGCGCTGTAAGCAGTGTCATCGCGTAGCGCATAGCCACTTAACTATACCTAGATACCACTTTTATGATTATTGCTGTAGTCGTTCTGAAGTTAAAGAGGGGTGTAACGGATTTTAGTGAACACCCTGTATGAAATACAAACTAATCTAGGATAAATAAGCACATTCAAGAGAAATCTTAGAAACATGGTAATAACATAATACAGAACAGCGCACAAACAGAATGCATCCATATAATAAAAATATAGGCACGGAGTTACAGGTAAAAATAAAAATATGATGCAGGAACCAATCGGGACATAAAATTAGCAAACAATCAATTACGCCAAAGTCTTAATTGTACATTAAGCTATTGTTTCCTGATAATGAGGAAGGAAAACAACTACGAAGTATCATTACATCAGCCTATTACAAAATGTAAAATTGGTTCTCCTGTTATTAATTATCAAGTTGTTTCTTTCTTCATTACTTATTAATTACGATATAAGGACATTCATAATACGTAATTGATAAAGAAAAATATCTCGTATAAGAAAACTTAGACGCTTAATGAAACAAAAATGAATTCAAGTAACACTACATTAAAGAAGTACAAAACATTAATGACGAGAAAAGAAATATTTTAAAATAAATTATCTCTTCATTAGGGCTATATGGGTCACGAATACCAGTTAATAGAGCCTCGGTTGTATTATTTCAAGATTTGGAATCTTGATTACACCAAACACGGGAATGATGTAATCTGTTTTTAAGCAGATGTCTTCACATTCGCTTAGTATGAAACTTAACAGAAAATGCTGCCAAATGAAATGACGTTTTGGTCCTTTGATATCGATATGAAATCACAAATACTGTCCCTTTAGTCCATTGTCCGATCTAAAATAACGACTTTACCCTGAGGGAACGTTATTCGAAGCCTTCTCAACGATAATAGGGGAGAATGGGGTAAATCCGGGTACCCATGATTCTGGCAATATTATTTCTTCTTTCTAGCGGACAGATACTGAATTACACTCTACTAGTAAAAAAAATGAACAATGTTAGTGATGTTTTGCAGCTGTTGAATTCACTGCTTCTGTGAAGGTTTATTTGTTTTAAGACGTCAACTTTCGTATGCTCGTTTGATTTTAAACTATACTTACTTAAAAATCATTACACTTTTAAAAAGCATTTTTAGTCCAGCTTATTATACGTTTACTAAGGACTTATACCCTATCAGACAATAAGGATTTACTCCAATAATTGCGCTTGTCTATTTCGTTTCTTACTCTGCACTCGGTGTAAAGCCAGGTACTCCAAGTGGCGTAAGACCGGGAGAGTCAGTATTGATGATTCCTCCGATTAAGACGATAAAAACACATCAGACAATGATTGTTTATATTTTAATGATGGATTTTCTAATTTAAATAAAGAATAATAGTTCATCTAATGTAAAAACTGTCTTAGCTGTGCCCAGGAAAGCAGCAGTGGTGCGACGGAAGAAGACAACTACTTTACATGTGAATTTTGTAACTGATATTCCTAAACTGTCATGTAAAATAAAAATGATGGCAACTTTTCCACTAAAAATCGAGTTTTCCTAATTTCCCATAACATTAACATGTGTACCTGGTTTTACCCCATTAGTGGGGTAAAACCAGGTAGTCTGACATATTTTATAGCAAAAATCATTGATAAAAAAATTAATGAAACTGTGACTTTTTTGGAAAGGTATATTGTACTCCGATAAATAATGAATATTTTAATAAAATTTGACAAGCTCTATGTCGAATATTTTCGCTCCAGCAGGCCATGGAACCTTAGTTACCCGGTTTTACCCCGCTTTCCCCTAATCCAATCAATTCTTTAGTTAACTTACAGTAGTGGACAATGAAAATACGCCAATTTTGTTGAATATGGCCTTATAAATTTAAATTGGGAGAATAATGTTGTTTAAAAGAAGGTAATTTTGATTGGTTTGGAATAGGAACATACGATTGCATCATCGTTTCTGCAACAGCGTCATCCTTTATGAGGGTGTTTTTATTGGCCAGTACTTCATATTTGTATTTATATCGGATACCTCTTTTCGAAAAAAATCATGTTTTTTATTGTAATTTGAGAAAAATATTTCACCGGACATAGAATAATACATGTTTTATTCCTTAAGCTGACCGTATCATCCTGTATACAGATAATTCCATTTCAGAAATCTTATTTTATACCCATTATTTATTCATATTTCTTCATATACAAAGGCTTGTATACCTGCTGTACTCTTTGCACTACCAGTTACACTACGAAGTGATCCTCAACTCGCCTAAAAATACTGTGACATTTCTTATTATTTTATGTTTAAAATAAATCTTTATGATATATCGAGGATGTCGGCAATATAATTTTACCGAGCGTAGTTATGCAATAAAGACACAACTCCGAAACATCATTTTATGATTTATCTGTTTTCGCATAGCACTACAGAAAAAGAAATTGCATTTCCCTCAAAATAAATTATTGCATTATTAGTAGTCTGTTGTATAACGGAATTTTGTGGGTTCGATTTTGCAAACGGCAAATTATATGCAATTAAGTGTAGTTTCCTAAAGTGAATGGGAAATCTATGGAATGATAGTCGGCTAATAATTGGATAATTACTTAAGTTAAATTTTTTATCGACATTTTAACGACAAAAACAATTTCTTTTACATTAAGTTTAGAGCCATTGAATGTCTTAAAGAACACGCATGGAAGTGGCTCACCTGACCTTCAAATAAGTTGTAAAAATATTTGAATAAAAAAGTAGTGCTGTATATGACAATCTAGTCATGGAAATAAAAAGACTTTTAAGACTTTGTGAGCAAGAAACTTTAATCTTACTCCTGAAAAGAACAAGCAATTGAAGCCCAACATTGGACTAGAGGGTTAGGGCTACACATGACAGGGCTCAGGAACATAAATCGGAGAAATAAAGTTATTGGTTCTCTTCTTTGGTTGTGCTCTTAACGAGAATTATTCTAAAAGTTATAGAACAACCTGCTCTTAAGCAACGACTTACTCGTGGCGGTCGGGCTGTCTGATGAAGGTTTTCCTCCTAGCGAAAACCAAATGTGAACCAGTTTCTCATGACCTTTATTTCGGAAGGCAACCTAACCCATATATTGGAGCTAAATCAAGTCTCTACTCCAAATGCTACTGAGGTGCTCCAAGTTGTCTTAGACCAAGAAGAGAGGCCACACTTCCCCTTTATAATGAGCCCTTGACTTATGGACTTGCTAGGTATGTAAGATAACTTGGAGACTAAGTAATTTAAAGAAACTTAACAAACTTTGCAAGCAAGAGACTGTAATATATTTTTTATGGACATGTGCAGTTGCGTCAAATGGCAGGTTTTATCCACTAGACGTTTAAAAATTTGGAAAATTGCCTCTGACTACAAAGTGTTAAGACATATATTGAAATGACTGATAAACTTGAGTGGTGTAAAACACTTTTATGCCGAATCTCTAAGAGAAAATTTTACTATTCACCTCCTTGATAAGCTGTGAAGGCAACTACGTGATGTTATTTTATTACATAGTCTTTCGTTTAAAATCTTGCAGGGTATTGTATTTTTATTTTTCAAAGCAAATATAATACTTAAATCTTAATCCTGTAAAAGAAGAGTTTAATAAATTAGGGATCGTTGTTCACGAACGTTTCGATAAGGATAAAATTAAATCATTTTTTACAGATTATACCCGTCACAGAAACCCGAAAAAGTTGTTTAAAGGAAATAAGATGTTCAGACGCAAATGCTATCTTGTTTATTCAGACATAACAACGTGGAATATATAAGAACAAAAAATATTTTGTTTTCCCATATTTTCTATCTTCTATATATCTCTAACTCGATAGATTTCTACTGATCTATTGTATATTATGCATAAAAAATATAGAAACGAGCTTCACTACTCTTCGGGGATTGGAAGTAAATTTCGCATTTTTGATTCAAAGCAACTGTCAAATAAATTCTAAGAAAGAATGATTATCATTTTTATTTTCAAAATAAATATTGTTATAAATTACTGTGCAGTTTTGGATACTTTACATTACAGTTTTGAGGGATTTATATCAAAATTTTATAAATTAATTTTCATCTTATCTACCGTTGGTGTAAATATTATGTAATATAGAACATGTAAATGATTTTTTACAGCAATATTCAAAAATGCACCAACTACTTACGTTCTCCTTTTCTAACTTCACATAATAAAAGTTTTTTTCTCGTGTTATAAATATCAAGAAGCATTTTCTAATGGTTTTTATAACAAACATTAATTTTCTTAAAACCTTAATAATGGATATCATGTAGTGATATCATAGTCATATGATAAGCATAATCGAACATGTCTATTAGCATATAACTGTACATTGTTTTAAGCTATGATACTATGCCACGTCTGTTTTCCTTTTGAAAAAGATGAAAGGAGTTTGAAGTGCAAAATTAACTTGGTGCTGACCATTTTGAAGTGTATGACATAATCATGAGTTGACATCATTATTTTTGTATCCAACCTATTTTACTTAAAAATGACAATCGAATCTGTCCAATGTTTACATTATTTCAGAAGTCTAAAATTTTAGAGCATATAAATTTTTAATATCAAAATCTTTCTGTAAATAAAAATATAGAACACGTAGACATAACAAAGTTTCATTAATGACTAGCTGCATGACCCGGCGTTGCACGGGCTATCTCGAATAATTCGTCATTCCCTGGCGGAGAGAAGAAGTGAAGTCACTTGACACATGCCCAACATTCTCTCCTAAACAAAAGGAAAGAGTGGTTCAAACATTCCGTCCACAACGCCATTTATATTGTATTGATAAGGAATCCATATTGCATTGTTGCTGTTTTCAACAATGAAACAGAAACACGCAATTAAATATTTGTTTGAACAATGAAAACGGTTTGAATTGCGCTGCAACAGTGAAAAGTATTGATGTAAATTAGTTTTTAATTAATATCTCTTTTACTAATTGTAATTTCGGAATTTAAATGGCCAAAATGGATTCCTTGGATTATTCCCCATCTTTTGGTACTTTCAGCGCGCTTCTCCGTTCAGCGGTTAGTGAGAAGATAGCCTCACATACATGCATACATGCATACACGTCGAATTTTAATAGTGTAGATTATTATATACCCAAAGACACAATATACAAAAGTATACATACCCAAGTTACAATTTCTAAAAAAGTGTTTTAATAGCAAACAAAGGTCTATTTATCATCGAATACTTACGGAAGAATATAAACCGAGTAATTTGGTCAGTCGAAAATTTGGTTGCTGACTGGAATATCCAAGTTTAGAATATCTTATCAAAGCAATTATTCACTCTCACTCAATTTGGCTTAGTTTAATTTGATTAACTCGCCGTTTTGAAGCTACATCAGGGCTATTTTGGGACGGATCTCGTAATTTTGAATCGTGGTAAGTTGATGCCGCCTAAGCCAGAGCCCTCCTCTTCAAAATGCGGAATTACAGGTTACAGTTTGGGATTGTTTATGTTTGACTAATTATATCTGCATCTTTCAATTAGGTTTTAGTTATATTAACGTCCCGTTTTGAAGCGACACGAGGGCTATTTTAGGACGGACCTCGTAATTTTGAACCGCGGTCAGATAAAGAGGTCGACACCTGAGCTGGCACCACATCTCCAAACATCCGCGCCACAGCAGAGGAGGGACGTTTGCTGATTTAACATGCAACAGGCCCAATACACAGGGTATCTTCAATGGAATCGGGTTTCGAACCCTCTGGACCCAAAGCCGAGACCTTACCACTAGGCCACAGCGGCCTCTTTGCCTCTTTGAATACAGCTAAATACATAGAATTGCCGTGTATGTTCCATTTACAATTGAAGCCATAAAATGGTTTGCATTGCCTGCACAAAATTTCTAAAGTGTGAAATTAAGTTGTTTTCTAAATATAACGAATATAGACGTCAAGATCGAATGGTCCGATACTGTGTTGCCGCGTACTCGGTGTCCACTTATATCGTGGCACAAAAGCGAATTTCTAAACCGTTAGAGATATGTCTATACTTTCAATTGGAAAAATGCTCTAAATGACGTAAAGTATTATATTTTATGTTGTTTAAGTCAATATATGTACTTCTAAAAAAATTATGAAATCTAATTTTTATACAGTCTCCTGATCCTATTATTCATTTTTAGAAAAATATTCTTGACAGATTATCATTTTAAACAAAACTCTTCCACTCTCTTGCGACTAAAACTGACCGAGTTATGAAGCTCTGAACAACACTAATTTAGATGATTTTATACTATTTCAGTGGCCGCCTTAAGAAATAGCAGCAATAAAACAGCATTTCTTCAAGGTGATAGTTGAATGGCTTAAAATAATGAAATCCGAAACTTAATAACTCGGTCAGTTTTGGTCGCAGATGACTGGAACTTTTTTGTTTAAAATGTTAATGCGTCACAAATATTTTACTGCATATGACCGATAGAAACGGGGTACTGTATTAAAATTTATACTTCCTAATTTTTTCAGGAGTACATTTATTGACTCAAATAACATAAAATATAATTTTTTAGGTTATTTAGTGCATTTTTTAGATTGGAATTATATACCTATATCTAAAAATTTTGAAATTATGCATTAGGCCACAATTAGAGTGGACACCCTATATATTCGACATGCTGATTTTCGGAACATTTGCTCTGGTCATGCCGAAATATTCAACAGCTGCTGCTAGTTTCACAGATACCCTTTTGGTTTAGTATTCTCTCCGTAGATTAGGTCTACGACTTTATTATGAGAAGTCTGATGCTTCATGCGTAATCTCTGTACTGCTGTTCGGGTTGCATTTCATAGCCCCTGTAAATATCTTTTACGACCTCAGATTTGCAAAGAAATATTTTTGGGATTTGTATACCCTTATAGAAAAGGACTTGCTAATTTGCAATGCTGCTTGTGCGTGTGCATTCTTTTTCTCTTTGTTGCATCATTTGATGCACTTGAAATTGTAAAGAATTCAAGAAAAATTTAATTCAAGGATTTATTGACTGTATTTTCCATATAATTGAATATTAATCAAAAGAAAATCAGGGCAGTTAAATTTTTAACTTTATAAATGAGAAAAAATTAGGCTTTTTATGAGATTCAATTTTTACCATGAGTTGGATTAGAAGAATTTAGAAATTCAAGTGATTGGCTTAGGTCGCGGTGGCCTAGCAGCACGGCTTCGGCTTCGGGACCGGAGAGTTTCAGGTTCAAAACCCGACCCACTAAACATCAGCCGTCTATGGGGCTTGTTGAACGTTAAATCATACTTAGTGGCGAAAAGTCCTCCCGTTGGTGTGGCGAAGAAGTTTGGTAAGGGGAGTGTCGTCTTAATCATCTGACCACGGTTCAAGTTTACGAGGTCTGTCCCAAAATAGCATTCGTGTTGCTTCCGAACGGGACGTTATTATAACTGAACTTAACCAAATGACTGGTTAAACAGAATTTACTGTTAGTCATGTTCTGTAATACCAACAAAAATGTTGCCTAATGTTGTGAAAAAATGTGGTTCCTCGTCTGATAGTTGTGCTGATAAACCGCGACGATACACTGAACATTTGTCGTCCATTACTCTACTTAAAATCTTATCCTTTCCAACTTATCACTTCACCAACTGCAAAGACACAATACAGTGGGAGACAAAAAAATTATCATGCTTCAATTTTTCAGCAAAATATCGCTTCCTATCGATTCAAGAAAAGTAATCTTATTAAAAACGTAATCTTAAAAAATCTTATTAATTATAATAATTATTATAATTAACACTTATTGATTTGGATATGCTAGTGATTTAAGATTTAGTGGTTTTCGGCTGAAATAATTACTATGCATGACATTTGTTTTCTCCTTTTCTTCGGTATACGTATATTGTCTTCTCGCAGAAATTTATTCAAAACTTTTGCTATCTATTTAAATTATCATCTGACTAACATTTGGATAGTTAAATCTTATTTTGAATGTTAAAGGGAATATAAGCAAGTCGAATGACCTATCATATCTGGGAAAATAATAATTTCACGCCTGGAATGCAGAGGACAGCAATTTTTCTGAAATCTGGCATAGTAATTGAAATCAAAGATGTACTGTATCAGCTTCTATACACTCATGATACTCTTTACGGGGGAACAAAAAGCAGGAAAGTTTAGTTTTATTAACGTCCCGTTTTGAAGCAACACGAGGGCTATTTTGGACGGACCTCGTTATTTTAAACCTCGGTCAGATGACGAGGACGACACCTGAGCTGGCACCCTCTCTCCAAACTTCCACGCCACACCAACGGGAGGACATTTGGCCACTACGCATGATTTAGCGTGCAACAGGCCCCATACACGGCGGATCTTCAGTGGAAATGGGTCTCGAACCTGGAACCCTCCGGCCACAAAGCCGAGACCTTACTACTAGGCCACCGCGGCCCACAAGCAGGGAAGAACAAAAGGATTAATTTTTTAGGCTTTCTGAGAATGAAAGTTTGTCAGCAGAGAAAATATATGTAAGATTACGATTAAATGTACATAGAAGCTTACGTTGGCTCAGTGATTTGATTAATTAAAAGTCACAATATTTTTTAGAAAGGAGATACCCAGTAGCACAAAGATATTATACAATATTGTACGATATTGAACAATAGTTGCAATATTGAATAATACTGTGCAATATCATATGAAGTTATATAATATCGAACAACATTGTACAACATGCTGTGCTACCTGATCAGTTTTATGCCTTACCTAATAGAGTTTTTTCTACTTCTTCAATGAGTTTTAAGAAAATTTTCAATCCGAAACACTTTTAGAGGAAAAGGGGCAAACACTTCTGAACAAAAGGAGGGGAAAGTCAGGCCACACTAATCTGTTAGAGAAATTTTAGGCATCCCACTCGTAACGGTTAAAATCCATACATTTGAACTTTCAATGTTCTCATAAGTTACAAGCAGATTTGATGCTGGTCTGTTTAACCAAATTTCATTTTTGAATTGTTAAAATTTTTTATTCTGTTGATATTAATTAATTTAACTATAATACGTTAATTCACTTAAGTTCACTTTATATATGAATTTCGTTAAACTTAAGATGTCTTTTATACGCTGATGAGGTTAGGAGAAATTTAGTAGTAGAGTATTCATTTTGAAATGAAAGATTTCAGATCTAAATTCACTTTCATGCATTTTTTTCTCTACTTTTTTTACTAACTGCCACAACTTGTCAGCAAACCCAACATGTCTTGAATTTTAAACCAAGTACGCAATGTCTTTTTCTCTCGAAGTTCACACATATTTCCATTAAATAAATTGAATGTCCATATCCTTTCTTCACTTGCTTTGAAGTGTCTAACTCAAGAGCATTTTTTCTTTTGTTGAAAATAAAAAGGAAAAAAAAATTCTTTCTGAACTGATTATTTAGAACTGTTTTTAGATTTTCTCTTTCTACGAAGAGAAGTAAGTCATTATTTAAAGAAAATAAAGCTTTAGAATAATATTTAACGAAAAACAGACAATGGTATAAAAAAAGTATAATTTTGGTAATCATGAATCCTTTTACTTATTAAAAGCGGAGTTCCTTATCTCCTTTTCATTTGTGCATTTGAAAGTACATCATATGTTATGCATAAAGTAAGAATAATAATATAACCGATCCCTTTTGAAACAAAAATTCAAAAGCTTTTGTGTTTTCATTGAACTAAATAATACTCTTATGTCAAACACAGAAATAAATCAAACATAAAATATCACAATACAGCGTCTGTAATCCTCAGATCAATAGACTAAAAAGTACAGAAGTTATTCTAATAAAATAAAAAATTTTTATGGACAAATCAGGTGTCTGTAGTTTATGTTAAGGTAGATATATTTCCAAATGCTAAATCATACCGATTTTATTCCTTTTTGTAGAATATTGGAATCTCTTAATACCCAAATAATATAACAATTGCTTTTATGTTTAGAAACGACTGCTTCAAATGTAATAATGACTGATTGGTATATTGGTAGTTTGGTCTCCGGCTATCTAAGGAAGACCAAAAGCAAATGATTCGAAGGCATGTTTGTGCAAGAGCTGTTCCGTAGTTTATAATAATAAAAATATAGAAGAAATTTAAACACTTTCATTTAGTCACTGAAAAGATTATTCTTTAATAAAATGTCTGGGGATGGAAGCAAAAATTCTAAAAGCGTGAGAATTTAAGATAAACAATCTAAGTGAATTAAAATCTTAAAAACAGCCATATTAAATTAAAATTTTAATGTATGTTTGGAAATTTCTTTTCTTATGATATTCAATGGGATTTCATATTTTTATCATATTGCTTTTTGTGCCTTATAGTTTTTTTTATATTTTTCTTCTACATTTAAAAAAAAAATAGTATGCATTTTTTAATACATTATTAAATCATATTTTAAAAAACTTTTTAAATTTGTTTCTCCTTTTTAGTTTTAAATGTATTGTTTCTTAAACTTTTTTGATACTCTAATAAAAGCGCGGTTTATAATTTTTTTAAATTTTTTAGACTTTAATATATTTTATTATACTGTATTATCACAATATGTAATATTGTAATTAATTATTCTCAAATATACTACTAGATTGCTCCTCTTATCTGGAATTAAAATCAAGCAATTGATTAATAATTAAGGTCTGGTATTGCACTCTCATGAAAATGAAACTACTGTGGAGAATTTCAGAACTCTTGCTCACACATCAGAATTTCAGTAAAAAATAGATTACAAAACTCTATCTTTACAGTCATGAAATAAAGTCAAGTTAAATAAAGACTTGTGAAATATGGGTCGCGAAAACCGGAAGATTTCCTGCTTTTAGATCTTTCGACATCTGTGAGTAAAAAATAGTGAAGGAAATACTTTTGGTTTAAATTGCTTCCAATACAATTTGTGAAATGTTTATTTTGTTTAGTTATGGTTAAGGAATGTTTTTTTTACTTGCTTTCCAATTGGAGGGTGTTAGCTAAATCTTCCTTGCAGGAATGGGGTCACGAAAATATCTTCCAACAGAGTAAGAGTTCCGAATCGAAAAGTTCAAAAAGTTCTACACTAAAACATGGATAAACATTCCAATGTAATTTCTTGTATCAATCATCAAGGTTTTTCTTTTGATAATTTCAATTTGTTTTTATCATAGTATCATGAAAGTTCTAGTGTGAAAGCAGTGACTATTCATAGCTTTCAAAATTATGTTATACTTCATAAGCAAGAAATGTTTTTAGGACAATAAAAAAATTCTACGACTAATTCCTCACATTTCTTTCATAGTTTGATCCTGCCTCACACACAGACCTTTCTGTGCTTGAAGTCTAAAAGAATTTGACACCTTTTCCAGAAATTAAGGATATTATTTTTAAATATTGAAATCACAATGAGCATCTTCTCTGACTTTGGTACTATTGACAAAAAATTTTCATTTTCTCATGATTTAACATATTCAATTGCATCAAACCAAGAACGATACAGTACATATTTTTAGAAGTAATATAAAAGTATATTTATTTGTTAGTATTATTTTGGAAGTTAGCATTAATCAGTCTTATTTTTGACAGATTTAACTCAATATTTCCTAACTTATAATGTTAGGAAAAAACCCAAGTCAGAAGAATTATTAATTGAGTTTACCTGATAAATAGGTGAAACATTTAAGAAGAAATTTAATCCAGTTGTATTTTGGAAATTAATCAGCATCTTGTCTTGTGACACTACTTTACCGGAATTCATGCGACTATCTACATGATTTTAACAGTTTACCTCGCAATATTTGGATTAAAATACTTTTAAATCATATGTGTTTTTATAATAGATCCATAGTGTGTACATAGATCCACAGTATTTCATCTGTATTACCAAGGCAAGAAATTTAGACTAGTCGTGGGATCGAATTTCACACTTTGCATAATTTTTTGTCAAGTTTTTATCCGCAAAAGATTTTTAGCCGATTGCTGTCTATGTTTCACGAAGGAATCACAAGAAGAATGAGACAGCTGTTTAACCGGAAGAAACATTCGCCGAATCCTTGCAGGACGGTGAAATCTTTATCTCTACCCAAAGTTTCTCTTACTCCAGCTACTTGGGACGGTCAAGTAATTATCTTTGCTACTGGCCACGACCCATTCCCCTAATATTTCAAACGCTTTCACATTAAAGAATCTGATTGCTGCGACTGTGGGAGAAGTGGGCGATCCACTCCATTACGCCACCAGCTGCCCATTCACCTCACCAAATCCCTCAGGACCTCGAAACAGTTTGGGGGAATAAAGTAATTAAAAATAAATTATCCAGGATTAAAACAGGTAACCATGTGAAGTTTCTACTGGACAACGGATCCCTTGTATTACCAGATCCAGATTCAAAACAATTTCTCGACCTCCACTCAAGTTCAACTCATCTGCCATAATTGTGCCTATTCCCTTCCACTAATACAGTACACAAATCAAACCAATAAATTCATGTTTTAAATACTTTCTTCTCCCAGGTTGCACAAAAAATCTCCAAGTGTGTTATACAAACGTATAGGGTAAACTAGGGATACTTGACCCTACGCTATTTTCTCAGAATGTGAGATAATTGGTAATTTTTGTGTGACATTTTTATTTGACCTTTGGTCACATCGTCTATTGGAGGGGATTTTTATTCCAATCTCAAAAGCCATCATAATGGTGTAAATATGTTTTGGGGACCCAAAACTAAATTTTCACTTTTTCATTCCTCAGTTAACTATTAAAAATATGATGAATTAAAATATTTCTGAATTTTAAGAATACGTCTAGCTGTAATTTGATATACGATGATATGCATTACAGTAATTCTAAGCGCTTTAATTTTTAAATTATTTAGAAAAAGTCAAGTTAGGAATACTTGGCCCTAAAAAGTTAGCGTCAAGTATCCCTAACTTATCAAAACCTATTGCAGCTTCGATGTCGTAACCGACCGAAGCACATAATGTGGTTGGGATCACTTTTCTGGTTTTCTCTTCTGGCAATATTGGAAACTCAAATATAGAGAATAATTATTTAAAACTGTTTGTAAGTTATTATTTAATGC
This sequence comes from Araneus ventricosus, assembly GCA_013235015.1. NCBI lineage: Eukaryota > Metazoa > Arthropoda > Arachnida > Araneae > Araneidae > Araneus > Araneus ventricosus. The sequence continues at coordinate 647,065 of BGPR01000393.1, read as the reverse complement.
AAAAAATTCTTTTTAATTTGATAATTTCAAATAATGCAAATAATTATTTTAGTAGAAATTTTAAAAAGAATTGGATCTTCCTTAATCTGTTTTTTAATCGCCTGAGAAAGAAAGAAAGATTTATTTATTTATTTATTATTTTAATAAAAATCTTTTGCTCGAACTATTTGTCATCGTTTGGTTTTATTTAAGGTTTCGCCATTTCTGTTAAGTTTGTCTTTCTTTCTTGATATGAATTTTCTCCTAAAATATAATTTTATTCTTTTGCTTTTATTTTTTTAAAATATTAGAAGAATCGAGTAAGTTTATTAAGCTTCTCAATTTCTTGTTTGGTGCAACATTTTTTGGATTTTTTGTTTTCGTTTTGATGCTATTCTGCTTTTAATTTTTTTAAAACCCGCAATTCTTAAACGCAATGACGTTGCTAGGTTTCCAGTTCTATTGCTGTAATTTTTTTCATTTAATTACATGAATATTTTAAATGTTTATTAAATTTTGATCTAATTTTATTTAATAACTAGCTTTAATGTAATGACTTGACGAATTTAATTTATTAACTAGATTATATTAATAACAACTGCATTTTATAGTAACCATATTATTTAATTTTTAATATTAGCTTCATTAATATTATTTGATGATAAAAACGTCATTTCAGTAGTTATAACCTAATATATGAATTTCGCGAACATACAAATTATCAAAAGAATTTAAGTACGTTTTGCATGTAGGGTCAAGTATTCCTAGCTTAGTGTCAAGTATCCCTAAGGTTAGGGATACTTGACCCTATGCGATTTCATGGAAAATATTTCTTTTATGATTAAATGAGATCAATTTAGAATAAGTATATATCTCATTCTTAAAAAAATCCATTATGATTATAAAAATTCAAATATTCGAGAAATATAAGAAAAAGTAAAAGTAAGATCAAGTATCCCTAGTTTCCCCTACACAAGTTACTACTGTTTCATCCCATCTGAATTATTTGTAATGCTTCCATGTAATTTTAAGTTTATTGAGTTTTGTTTTTAAATTTTTATCGGTAGTATTTAGTTCAAGCTATAATCAAGAAACTTTGTATTCACTCTGTGTATTGTGATGTCGCCTTTACTTTGCAATTATATATATATATATTTTATTTTCAATAAATCTTTCTGCATACGCCGACAAGGAACCTTCAGGGCTCCGAGTTCGGTGGCGTACTGCGGCGAAAAGAAAAGAGTTTCATGAAAAAAAAGATTGTGATAGTCAATAACTTTTTCAAACGAGGAGTCAGTTAGGCGAATTTAATCCCCCCTCTCCCCAGTTATTAACATAATCGTAAGTGTTAAGTATAAACATGTTAAAAATCTGTGAGAAAAGCCATGATCCACGAGATTTTGACTTAAGTAAAGCAAAGAAAGAAAAACAAACTTAGATATTACATCTAAGCCTGCTATTTATTTTAGTTTATTAGATGAAGTTTTATGAAACAATATAATTAAGAAAGAAAGTGGTGTAGCTGCAACTTTTGCCGCCCGGGGCGAACTTAAAACATGCCGAGTTTCTTCCAAGTTGAGTAAACGTCAAAATAAAAAATATTTTCTAGGGAAAAAATTTTTTAATAACGCAATTCGTCGTTTGATGCCTCGATCTTTGTGAGATGATTGCGAAATCGCGCGTCCACCACCAGTTTTTCTTTCACACATTGGCAGTTTACCGGAAAAAGGCGAAAAATACGAATTAATCACAATAGTTATTTTATTTTTATGTGTACAATGATTGAACTAGTGATATTGCTTTCCTTAATTATAAAACTGTTTTCCTACATGTCTGATTTTGCCTTCCCTCCGCCCCCACGTCCCCCTCAGCTACGCCACTGAAGAAACTGAAACATCTGAGTGAGTCTGGTTTTAAAATATGAAGTGCATTTTGCAAAATCCTCCCAGCTAAAATCTCTAATTATTAAAAACTTATTATCTTTTCATTTGATTTTAATTCTAGATGAGATTTAATTGAAATAAAACAAATTTTAGGGGATGGTCTTTCAATTTTATAATTTTTACCAAACTTAACTCACGACCTCTAGAAGAGTGTCTGTAACAATGCAGTAACGAAAAGACCAAGGAATAAGATGTTGTAAAACACCATTTTACGGCTAATACCAGCCAGAACGTACTCTAGGAAAACATATTACGAAAATATCCCATAGGTTCTCCCGTTAAGTCATATCGACACCATGTATGGGTCCAGCAAAAATGTATTATAATGCCTGTTTAAACACTGATGACGATGTATTGTTGCTTAACACATTGTCTTGTTACTCACGTATTTTAAGACGACCAAAGTTGCCGGTTATGCATATTGACCTCACGGTCCTTTGAAAATGCGGCTTCTTCCTTGCAACAAAGCTAGGGCCCAAAATCAGACTGGTTTAAGGTATCATGCTTACTATAAAATCACCTCAACTAAGGGTTGTGTGTTGCGTTTACAACCCATTTTATGTGTACTCGTTTTCTACCCTTAAAGTTTGTATAAAAGCTTTTGACTCACCCTGTATTACTTATTTAACCTTCGTTCGGATGCAATACAAATGCTAACACGTTCGAGCGCAACTCATCTGTGAGATTAAAAGTTGAATTTTTGATTAGGCTTAAGAAAAAAGGTTTTCAAACTGAACTATACTATCATACAAAGCTATATTTGCGTTTTTAAATGACTTTATAATTTCTTTCAATTTCAACGAAAAAATGACCAAGAATTCAGGAGGGAGTTGATGTTTGTTTTCCCGTAAAGTTCCTTAGCAATGACAACTGTTGTCATTGACAGCCTGAAATAATTCGACATTTTTGAAACATTATATTGCAAAAAACGCTCAAAAGGGAATTAGGGGCTGAAACACAGGCATACGAACTTTTGCAGGTATATAAAAAGAAATATTGAGAAAAATTTGGGAAATCAAAAATGCAAACGTAATTGGAGGCAGCTCATCTATTAGATTAAATTTCTCTCCACGTACATAAAAAGAGCTCTAGAGGAAAAACCACGATACCTAGCGTGAGTGGTAGGGAGCCAGGAAGCTACTTTTAACATCACAGTATACCCCCGAACTTGGAGCCAGGACGGCTTCTTGCCGGTTGAGTTGGTATACGTGAACCTCTATTGAAAGAAAGGCTTAAAAAATTACAAACTTATATAACTAAAAACACACGTAATACATTGTTGGTTAACAGTTGCAGCCTCCAACAGAACTTCAGGATGTTGCTGCAATTGTTTATTAAATTATTATTTACAAAGGTATTACGAGAACATATTACTAAGCTAAAATTAAATTAAAAATTGTCCCTTTATATAAAAAAAAGTGAATAAGTCAAAAAATTGTTCATTTATTCTTGCTGGATCATGGAGGTTTGACACCTCGTGTGTCTTGTTGAAGGAGAAAAAGTTTCTGAATCCGAGGAGGAGTCTACGCCAGATATATTATTTTGTTCGTATTGAGATTTTATCAAGTCTTCATTTTCTATTAAGAAAGAGACTAAGTTGATGATTTTTAGTCTTGAAAGCTTGTTGTTAAGAATATTCTCCACCAGATAGAAGTTAGGTCTTCACTTGGTTTAGTAAAATGATATGATGCTGTTAGATAGCAGGTCATCCAGGAAGCTACTAGAGGTCTCACAGCTTTCTCGGTAAAACCCGCACTTTTAGGCACAAAATAATATGGGTGCTTCATCTCACAGATTAGATGCTCCCGACGGAAGGTTAAAAAAATTATTTCTGTCTTGAAAAAATGCTTCAGAATCAGCTAACATACAGGGTGAGTTTGACCTATTCTGCCAAACGAAAGAGGGTGATAGAAGAGCTCATGGGAACCTAAAACACTATAGCAACCCTCTCCCATCTCTAACCGTTTGCAAGTTATGGCGGATAAAATGAATTTGCTAAAAATCGTGAAAAAATCCAAATTTAAAAAGTTTGTGTGAGATCTATATTCAAAAAAGTACATATTCTGAAAGAGCACTTAAAATCCTTTAAGATGACACCATTTTCGTCAAAATACCTGGATTTAAAGCCTAGTGACAAGCGCCAAAACGTTGGCGAAATGCAAAATCAAATTGTCGCCAAAATCTATTGAATTCCGCAAACACCGTTCAAGCTAAAATCTGTCAAATTTACCAAAAACCTTTTCCATTGCATCAGCTTTCGAATGAGCCTACCATAAACCATATCAGTGTTTTATTTCAGGAGAAATTTAGTCTTTCGTTGGCAATACATCACTGAAATCGGTGTTCGCCGATATAAACATTCGACAAAAAGTCGCCATGAAACGATGGTGGATAAATGAAATGTATGCAAATCCGCCACTATGAACTCTTTCTGATATTCAGATATGTTCCAAACTATTTACGTATAAGAAAGAGTTCATAGTGGCGGATTTGAATACATTCCATTTATCCACCATCGTTTCGCTTGGCGACTTTTTCGTCGAATGTCTATTTCGACGAACACCGATTTTAGTGATGTACTGCCAACGAAAGACTAAATTTCTCCTGGAATAAAACACTGATATGGTTTATGGTAGGTCATTCGAAAGCTGATAGAAAGGACAAGTCTTTGGTAAATTTACCAGACTTTAGCTTGAACGGTGTTTACGATATTCAATATTAAAGATTTTGGCGACAATTCGATTTTGCATTTCGCCAACGTTTCGGCGCTTGTAACTTGGCTTTAAACCCAGGTATTTTGATGAAAGTGGTGTCATCTTAAAGGATTTTTAACTGCTCTTTCAGAATATGTACATTTTTTAAAAATCTAACTTTTTAATTTGGATATTTTTCACAATTTTTAGCAAAATCATTTTATCCGCCATAACTTGCAAACGATTAGAGATAGGACAGGGTTGCTATAGTATTTTATGATCCCCATGGGCTCTTCTATCATCCTCTATCGATTGGCAGAATAGGTCAAACTCACCCTTATAACACTCTTGACACTATAATGTGTTGTTAAGTAGATTTCTTTATTTTTATAAGAAAATGGTATATTTGTTATTTTAAAAGGGAAGTAGTTTGATCAATTTACTACCAAATGACATGATGTTCCATTTAATGCAATGAGAAGCTAATAAGCATTTCCTGGTACTTAGATGCTCAGTCTCTCTCAATAACATTGAGATGAAAAGACGCTGATGAGTCATTCACCGCTGAACAACTTCTGAGAAATTTGTTTTGATTGAACTGAAATGAATTCCGGATCATTAATTTAGTTACATTTCCACGTTATTTATCTGCTGACGATGGAAGATAATCATTTTGATCACGTTACAGTTAATGAAAAGATCTTGTTCAAACTGAAGTACTTCATTGAAACATTATAAGATAATTAAATGTCCAAATAAACCAATTTTCCTTCTTATCTTCCTGAAATAATAATTGAACTGCTTAATTTTTTATACGAATTAATATCAGACCATCTTGTTTATTGTGAAATTAACAGAGAAATTGTTCATGAGGGATAATTATGTGAGTATTTCTGGAATGTTTTGTTTTTTCTCATTCTTTCAGAAACTCTCATCCTTTTAAAAATCGTCAAACAGCATGTTTTGGTCTTATGCAAGATATATTTCAGAACATGAAATTTATATAACTTCGTCATTTTAATTAATTTTTTTGATATTAAAAGGTACCGTGATGACCTGGGGGGATAGATTGTCGGCTTTAGGATTAAAGAATCGCATGTTGAAGATCCGATTCCATAGCACAATGATTGTGTGTACCAACGTAGTGGTTGTTAAGTGAGCCAACTATCATCACACTGGTGAGGCGTAAAAGTCAGGAGAGTGAGTATCTGAGCAACAGTTTGAGGTGGAGTCTTTGCCATCTGGCCTCGGAAAGATTAGGCGCTTTAGAGACCTCGAGTTGAAAGGGTACCTGAAAATTAAGAAGATTTTTTAAAAAGAAATATCGCGTATGAGTCAGTTATTCGCGAAAATCCCCGAATTCATTTCTAATAAACCTAAACCTTTTCTAAACGATTAAAAGATCTTCTACACTGAGAAAAAAATTCTGGCAGAAAAACCATATTTGTATGGTAATGGCATTTCTGGTAATAAACCCAGAATTCTGGTGATAATCAACAAAATTTACGCTATTTAAATCATTTGTTTAATAATCTTACTGTTCGTTCTGGTAACGGTTTACGGGAATTTCTGGTTTTCGAAATTATGGCTCTTTTTACCCACCTGTTTAGTAAAATTACAACGCCTTAATTTACCAGGAAAAACGGTTTTCATACCATACACTTCGCTTTTTTTACGAGAATCACGATAAAATTACCAGATTATTCTTCAGAAAGTATCGTTCATTTTACCATATGTTTGGTGATTTGACTATGCTGACCTCTCTGACATCTACCAAATACAATGGTATCAGTTCATTTATTTTTTTTACCATGCCGTATGGTAAATCTCAAATATGGCGGCACTTTGTTGGATTGAAGTAGATAACGTTCCTCCTCAAGTATACCAATATATCAGAGGAAAGAAGGACATTAATGAAGTGTTTAAGTGTGAAAACTTTCTATACCCTGATGGATTAATCCATAGCAGTGTCTGTTTTATGTATCTGTTAAGTGCGTAGTGCAATTTACTAAAAGTTTCAGTTTGAAAATGAAGGAACGTTAAACGAAAAATCTTTCTCTGTTCCCTCGGCCATGTTTAGCATGACGGGACATTCTCGCGTTAGAGCTGATTTGGATATTTACATACCCATTGAATTAGACATTAAAGAAAATCTAAAGGAGTGGGGATTTGAAGAACTGGGAACTGGAGTTTACTGGTAAGTACTAAATTTTATTTTGAATTGATTTTTAGGTAATGTTGAATTAAGTATATATGATTTGTGAGTATATATTTAAATAAAATTTCTCATTTATTGAAAGTTAAATATTTGGCAGCTGGGTAAATGTGAAGAAAAAAATGAGGTAAATATATGCATATATATGTTCACAAGAATACTTTATTTGTAGTTTCTTTTAATATCAATCATATTAAACGATTTTTGTCGATTTTTTTTGTTTATGCCCAGTCGGTGGCCTTCGACCCCATTACATTTGAATGTATAAATTAAAGGTAAAAATCTTTAAATAATTAGCAAATTTCTTAGCTCATAACTTTCTTTTTACAATGTGAAAAAAATTAATATATATTGTTCACTTCCTTAATGCATTTAATGTATACTTCATCGATGTTCTGCCAATAATTTAATATTTAATTGCCGTTTATTTTTAAATACCTTTTCCTCATAAGTTAATTACGTTTAAAGTTCGTTTTGCTACCGTTTCCTGAAATGAAATGTCGAAATTTTACTTTTTTAAAAAATTAAGATTATGAATACTAGGTTATTAAACAATTACTCCAAACGTATGAAGATATGTTTAATTTTATTTTCATCTGTATGGTGAGAAGGAATGCGTCAAAATTATTGAATTTTCAATAGTTTTTTGTTACATCAGATAATGGTAAAAGCAAAAATTAAATAATTTGTTATTTCCTGTATTTTATTTGGAAACTTCTTGCATAAATAATTGAAAATTATCAAAATCAAGTGGTCATAAGAACAAATCGAAAGAATGTTCCTATTACGTTTTTTTTCCCTTCATAACTTGAACATCTTTCTATTATTTATACTGTGCTTCTTAAAACTGTCATATCTAAAATTATATATTTTTTATGAAAAATATGGATGGGTAGAATATTTATAATTCTTTTTTGTTTTTGTCTTGTTAGACATTTAGTAAAAAATTAGCAATAAATTTATTTTTGGCTCTGGGGATAGTTGAGTCCCTGGGTATTTTTCCAATTCCATACCATGATCTTAGGTTGAATCGAACTCTCAAATGATTCGAACCGGATCGGTGCGCGTTTAGTCATCTGCGGTTGGCAATACTTCGAATGGAAATAAAACGCATTTTTTTATACGCAACTGTAGTGGCGGGTTGTTGACATGTTTTTGTCAGTTGGAGATGAGAACGGAAGCAAAAAGAATATGGAGGCCTGTATCGGAGGGTGCATTTTTTTTTCTCTTGACCGAATCAGATCGGCAATAATTTTAACCCGTCTTTTGATGAGAATTTTTTCTTGCCTTTTAAGCATTTTGAAACGAAGGCATAATTTTGTGATACTCTTGATCTAACAATTTTTGAACCGGGTACAAGATAAGAACTGGAGAACTCAGTTCTGGAGCATACGCCGGAGACACACTCTTCATCCTTGATCCTTGAGAACGGGAGAATGATATACGTGCACGAGATCGGGTTATATTTTCTGGCAATATTTTTCGTATTAGAGAAGTATCTTTTAAACTTATTTTATTATTTTGATTACTCCAGTGAAGAGTATTATGATTTGGAAAAATAATAAATCATTTTTTTAAGAAAACCTGATATCGTAACTGTGCCACCTCTACGAACTTTTCACTGTCAATTCTGCTAAAGGTGTTAAACACACTCTCGTCGATAACAGTCTTCAGATTTTTTTTACTTTCAATTCTATGCATTTAGATATAGTTTTTCAAAGAATTAAAAAAAGTAAATTGTAAGCAACTTATAATCGACATATAATCCACATAGCTCCTAAACTTGAGCTGTGTCATTTAAAGAGTCTGTACTTTATTTCCTATTCATGTCTTCTATATTTTCTGAGATCTTATTTTTGGAGAAATTACTTTTATCTTTCTTTATTGGACAACTCTAAAGCAACAATGTAGTAGCTAAAATTATGTTAAATTTACATAAGTTATGAAAATATTGAGATAAATAAGATGTATAAGGTTCAGTATAATTTTTGAACATATCTAATAGCTATTCTGAATATCTGCTGCTAAATTATATCGAATACATAATTGAAACATTTTTAATTTGATCAATTATTATATTTATTAATTTACAAAATAAATATATAAATCTGAATGATTTTCATTTTTATTTAATTATTTATAAGAATGTTAACCTATGTTAAGATGCAATAGTTTTGAGTAATTAGGTAGTTTTCCACTTCAGGTTTTTAAGTACATTGTAGAGTTATATTTCATTGCTCACACAAACATAAGGGAGAAACTGAGATTTTATAAGGGAACGTTACCTAAAACTCTAAATACATTTATTTATGTTTAAGTACTTTTGAAATTGGATTCACTTCTTTTGGAACAACGAGGTGGCTTCACTTGATTTGTGATGTAAATATAAAAATTTTGGTATGATATACAAAATTTTTCTGTAATCCTAATTTTCAAATATAAATTTTTTTTCAACAAAAAAAGGAATTTTTTGAAACAAAAAAAGGAATATTTTGAAACAAAAAAAGGAATTTTTTGAAACAAAAAATACTTTTAATATATTTAGTTTTGCATATTCTTAAAACGTTGACAGGTAGCGTAGCGTTATATAATATTCAAAGAAGCTTGCAAAAGTGGCACCACTAAAACACAAAGATCTAGGAAAGACACATGTATTCAAGGTGCCAGTTTATAAGATTGAGACAATAGAATTTTTTTTTATTTCTATGAGAACAGAATTTTCTTCCCCTGCAATTACCTTGAAAAACCTTTTGTGCCAAAACCTCTAGCACATTTTCAGAATTCATGATCAAGACTTATAGAAATGGTGTTATTATCCAAAAAAAAAATTTTGTCAAACAAAATAAGCAGAATAACTGTAATGCTTTGTTGAAGTTTTAATAATAGTGACTTTGAAAATGTTCTCATTTTGAGGCTACTAATCATCTCTGTATTAATATGCACATATCGTTTATCATTTGGATTTAGTCTACCTATTCATAACAAAAGAATTGTAATTAAATAATTAAATTTTGAGAAAAACAAATATTTTGAAAATTGTTGAATACGAGTTGAACTTATTTCGTTTACTACAGTTAGTGGAAAATTTGTATTTATACAAATAGCACAATTCTAAAAGCTCTGATCATGCTCGTTCAAAATGTACTGCTAATTTCAATGTATAAAATTTAATAGGGCAGTTGCAGTGGGAAGAAATTTAGTTTATATAAATAATGCAGAAGTCGGCCCAAACTCCCTCGCCCTCCCCAGGAGTGCATTTTCGAAATATAGCCTTATTTTGAACTTAAGAGTGAATTGTTTTGCTCATAAAACGTTCTAAATTAATTTTTTAAATAATATTTCAGGATGCTAAAATAATGTTATATTAGTACATAATTTTTTATCGTTTAGCTTTTACTTAATGTTTTTATTTTTTATGAAAATGTTATAATGTTAAAATTTTTTAGAACTAATTTTTAAAATTGATATAATTATAAGTTTCTAATCCAGGACACGTTATTATTTTTTACTTAACTGATTAATTAATTTAAATAAAATTTCTAAAATAAGGAAATAGTTTCCTTATTACATTAAATTAAAACCTCGTAAGAAATTTTAGTTACTTTTATTCTGGACATAACATATATATCCGAATCAGAATTATTTGGTTATCGGTAAGAAAAACTAGTTTTCCAAATATGTACACCATTTCATATATTTGCTTTCAATTTTGGATATGTGATCAAAAACATGGACTTGAGTAAAAAATAGGTCGTTAATTTATTTTTAGCTGCTGATATCTGTATGAAGAAAATGGACATAGCTCAAAGAAAAGAAAAAGCGAAGTAAGATTTTACCTTTAGAGGTCTAATGCGAGAAAAGAACATAAATCTTGATGAAAGGGGTAAAAAACTGCTGAATTTAATAATATAAAAACTGTGCATTTTATGTTGAAATTTTGTTCCAATTTGTATAATGTTTAATTAAACCCCTTTGCCCCGACCGGGACATATGAGAGCCATTTTAAATATGCTTGAAATATCAAGGTGGTAGCAAAATTATTTTGCTTATTAGCATTTATGCAGCAGCAGCCAGCTATTAGTGTTCACTATGTTACATTAATGATTTAAAAATTAAAATTTGTGTGTGAAATCATTCATTTGTTATTTTTGATTGAAAGTGAACTAGTAGATAACAGATAAAGTATCCACTTAGTTTAAACGTAAATGTACCATCACTTTTTTTAATAGAGGTATTAGTCACGTTATTGAAGTTTAATAAATTGAGTAATCTTGCTATTTTACAAGAGGTAAAGGAAAGGGAGAGCTTACGTGCGCAGTGCTTTTTGAGCTTGCTATTTAGTAGAGGTTAAGCTTTCCTAAAAATGCTTCCATTTTTTTTATCATTTCTTCGCTGAAATTTTTGTATGAAGTCAAGAGCAATCAACGTAAGAAATGAGAGTACTGCTTTAATTGATCGATAATTAATCCCAATTCATTTTTTTATGATCCTTTATTTTTAATTATAAAACATTATATTTACTAAAAGGATTGTTCAATGTTTTAGATTTTGTAAAAAAAAGTAAGTTTAAGGCGATCTCTTCAGTTTTGACTCAGTCTGCGAGATCTTAACATATTAAGAACCGTTTTTGCTTTACTAAAAGAATCATTCAAAATGTTAATTGAATTGTTTTAAATTTTTTAGATGAAGACTTATCAACAGTCTACGCCAACTTATTTGTAGGAATTGTTCTACAAACAAATTGTAAAGCAACCACAGAAGTGGAGGCCAACAAAAGCTATAAAGTTGTTTCCTTAAGTTGCTAATCTTTTGCGATATATATGGAGACCACTTGGGTGACTTGGCGGCGAAGTTGGCGACAAAAGGAATTTTCTAGAAGGGCCTCGAACCTTCAACCTATTTCTACTGGCTTCATGAACTTTCTGGAGATTACATCACTTCCTACGTAATGAAGTCACTTCCTGTTGAGAAAGTATAAAATCAAACTCCTAACACTGTCCAATAAATTGAAGTTAGATTTTAAATATGTGCTTTTGTTTTCTTAAATACTTAAAATAAATTCACTGCAGATTATGTAAGAATATGTCATATGCATATTAATAAAGAAAATTAAATTACCGAAAAATGATAAATTTTAGTAATTATAACATTACTTAATAAATTTAACAATTTATAAAAAATGAGTCAATGAGTCTTTGCATTTATTTTTATAGTTCATTTTTCACTCTGCCTCAGGCATTTGTATATTTACAAACATTCTGCTTTTTAAAAAATCGTAGTGATGTTGAGAACTGAGTAAAATTTTACCGGTTAAAAAGCAAAAATAAATAAATATTAATGCGATTGGCATTATAAATGGACTTACCGTATCTCAAATTTTACCAGATAATTTGTAATAGAACCGGAGTTATTCTGGTAAATTTATCAAATTAAATGGTCTAAATTACCATCTTATTTGTAATAGAACCAGAGTTATTCTGGTAAATTTATCAAATTAAATGGTCTAAATTACCATTTTATTGGTAATAGAACCAGAGTTATTCTGGTAAATTTAACAAATTAAATGGTCTAAATTACCATCTTATTGGTAATAGAACCAGAGTTATTCTGGTAAATTTATCAAAATAATGGTCTAAATTACCATCTTATTTGGCAGTATTACCTTTGTGTATGGTAATAATACCTTTGTGTACGGTAATAATACCAAATTCCATATCAAGCAGCGTGGTAAATAAACGATATTTTTCTGGTTATTTTACCATAAAGGCATTACTAAACTGCTACGGTAAAAAATACCGTACTTTATGGTGTTCCATATGAGCCAGACAATACGGTAAATTTTACCATATTATGGTAGTTTTGACCAGAATTTTTTTTCAGTGTACGCTTTACAAAATATTTTGGAAGCGAATTATTCTTCGCTGGGGAATAGGTTCAGCTCTATCTAACAAACTGACTCATTTTGAAAAGATTTTAACACCAATAATGCAAGTTTGATTTATTGTTGCATAATATTTGACAATAAATGTTTCATCGAACGACTAACTTCCTTGCAATTACATAAGTTAACTGAGTTCAAGAAAAGAAATTAAATCCATTAAAATTGGAAATATTCTCATAATTTAAGTTATGGAGCTAAATTAATTTGTTTTATTACTTAAATTATGACATTCTAATTTCGCTGTCTCTATTTAATTTGAAGGTAATATTTTTAATTATAATTTTTAATGAATATTTTTTTAGTAATCGGCATAAAGACTAAGGGTTTTAATCAATGTTCAATTCTCATTTGCTATCTTTAAATGCGTATGCAAAGATTATTATTATTAGATTATTATTGCATTGATACTTACTGAATTACTTCTATAGATTTAATTAAATAAAAATAAAGTAAATAATCCGCGATGTATGTATCTGAAACGTTACTTTAATGGCACATTCCAGTTATTATCTTGAACTAAACGTTTCAGTAAAATGAAATGAAAAGAAATAAATTTCCTTTGTAAATCTTCATACTAAAAGGAAATGAGTCCAGTTTGATAAAATCGCATTTGTAAATGTTCATTATTTTAAAAATAAGCTCTTTAATTGTATTTCTGTATTTTTTATTTCATTTGGATTCATTTTTAAAACTAAAATCAAAGAGTGTTCATCTGCGATTATTGAAAAGATTGTCGAAATTTTCGTTTACGGCAAAAATTTCTTTAGTTATTTTTCAGCTTCTGGTAGTAAACTGCTCAATTTCTGTTCATAAATTTTTTTAAAAAATAAAATGATTGATATAAGAAGAGAAAAAATTAAAAATGGACTGTCTAATTTCGATTTATAAGTCAGACATGAATCGACACAGAATACAAAACTAAACGTCAAAGGCGGTTTCTCTTATTGCAAAATGAAACGCGCCTTTAATTTTGGATGCTAATATGTATTTTAGTTTCATTGTTTAATTAGCAATGACATTTTGGCAATTTCATTTTTACTATTAGGTCATGAGAAACCAATTTTCGGGAAGAATTTTTAACTTTAAAACGGGAATTTAGGTGAAAAAGCTGGAAACACTTTTTCCTTTACGCAAGTCATTCGAATATAAGGTCTCGGATTTCCAACAACTACCCGTGTGGTTACTTATTTTTCTATTCTTGCGAATAAATCTATTTATCGTAGCAAGTGGATAAAGATATGGATGGTACAGGGCGCTTAGAGATCCCGCAGATTAGCTACGGGAAGAGAGTGAAACGCTGATGACTGTGTTACGATAGTCTATACTATGAGGAAATACAATTTTATGGTATAACAGAACAGAAACTGTCTCTTCCCCCCCCCCACCGGTGACTAATCCGGTCACTGTCGGTTTGACGGGCAAGACAAGGAAATTTTATTTAAGGAAACAGATATTTACGCTATATATAGTAAAGATATTTGCACTATTATACAATTTCGTGTTGGTATTCTTTTCTTTGTTTTTGAATGCTAGACACTTGATTTTAGATGCACGTAAGTCACTGGAGACACAATCTCAATCATATTTTGAAAGGAGGCTTTGGTTTTTTCTTCTTTTTTTAAAGGGGTCTTGTCATTTGGAGCTTGTTGGTTGAGCTCGCGGGATAGTTGAAGGCAAGGGGGGTCGGAAGAGATCTCTGTTTCAATGATAAATTTCACTGTACCATGAATTTTTTACCTGGAGACGAGATTATTGGCGACACTTTTCAGCAATTGTTGTTCGAAGTTTGGTGCTGGTTTCCTCATAAGCCAAGACACAGTAAGGGCGCATTCCGTGGCATAGTGAAGTGCCGTTCCTGCACCACCAAAACTGTATTGATCGCTGTCAGAGAGGTGGAATTTTTTGAGGTAGGCAGGGAAAGAGCCATATTCAGAGAAGAAGATAACATCCTCTCTAATCCAGTTAAAGAAGTAAAGGAAAGGTTAGTTTCATGATTAATGGCCGTTTTGTAAGAAATTTCTACTTAGAAATAAGACCTTATGAAAGACTTAACTTTAAACGCACAGTTATTGTTTTTTCCTAAATTCACGTTGCTATATTTGATTTTATGTGTTGCAAACCGATTGTCGATAAATCTTTTACTCTTTCCAGAAATATTTGATTCTTATGTTAAGGATTTCAGTCTAAATTATTCTTTCAGTAGACGATTCACTAGTAGTTTTTGTAAGTGATTCATACCTAATTTTCATATTGGTTGAAGTTTCAAAACTTGTGCATCTGGCATATAATAATGTATATTCTTCATGTTCAATAAAGTTGTGATTAATAATTAAAATTAGACAGTTTGATTATGCCTATTCACTTTAAAAATATTTTTCCAACATAAATGCTCTCATTATAATCAAAGATGTTTCGATTACGATTTCGCATTTTCCATTGCCCTTGAGGCAAAAGACGCACGGAACAAGAAAATGTATAAAACACTCTTCAAAAAAATGACAATAGTATTTTTGGTTATTAAAAACGAAACTGTAATTGATCTTATAATGATTTTATATGATGGCTGATCTAGGAAAGTTTTCGTTTCATTTATTTCCATCCTTCAATACAATCTCACATATTATATTTAATTGAAAACGTAGGTAAATCCAGTTTCTTAATTTCATAACGTAATCAGCTTTACAGTTTTTACAATGCGTTGTTAAAGGTAAATTGAAACACAAAGAGCTCTTAGAAAAACCAAGATTGGTTTGTGTACATGAGTACGAAGCTAGGCACTTTTCGTCAGTCTCAATTGCTCAATTGCCAATTTTAGTGTTTCTAACTTATTTATCTAATGTGAATAAACACTAGGTAAGCAGATAGGAAACACCAGGCTTGGAAATTAGATTAATAATAAAAAGAGACACCGGAAAAAGAAGCATATACAACCTCAGAGAAAATACAAATAATGTAACTAATGTGTATTTTACCAAAATTTTAATGGCCCTGGAAGGAAGACCGTATGACACTGTGAAACAGATTTATTAAGGGGGTTTGAGAGGAAGGCATCATTTTGTAGTTTTTTAAGAGAAACTTTGCTTAGCATTATTGTCAGCAAATGGAAAATGAAAACGAATGAGCGGATGTGTATGAGTTAAAAGACATGTAAAAAGATTTCTACCCATTTTCCAGCCTTCCACCTGCTCTACTCTCAAGTCAGAGTGGTTAATCGTGTTCCTAATGTACTAGGGTGCATTTGTTAAAATGAGAACTTCACGTTGAATCACATGTAGTACCTTGTTGCAGTTAATCTTAGCCACCGACACCCTGATAGGAAATAATTGCATGAGAATTGGGCCTGAATACTTATTTCTATAAAAGAACTTGTCCTTGAGTAATAACTTGGAATACAGTGGAATCTCCCTATAATGAAATCGCTTCGTTCCAGTTGAAAAATTCTTACAGAACGTCTCTATCAACAAAGATGCAACATACCGATGGGTAATACATATAGTAGATAAGATTTTCAAGCGCAGAGCTACTTCTTTGTAACCGATTCTTTTTATATATCTTTTCCATTAACAAATACGATTAAAGAATATTCTATCAATGAAATATTTGAGCAACCGTACTAAAAATCTCTTAGGTTTGATTAAATTAATAAAATTTACCGAAATGAAACTCGAATTTCTCACAGTTTTTGAGAATAATAAAACGTCAAACTCTTTTAAAGTCAGACGGAAAAGTTTCCGTCTGATGGTTTGCGATGGTTGCGAATGTGCTTGGGTGAGTGGTAGACAAAAGCAACTCATGTCTTGAATCGGCATAAGAATATTCTCGAAGTTCTAAGAAAATATCAAGTGACACATAAAGATAAACATATCAATTAATAGACAGAAATTTAAGATAAAGAGATTTTTCTATGTATGATAGTTGAATAATAATGTATGATTAGAATTATCAATGCAAAACGATAGTCATAGTCAAATATTCTAGAACTAAGCATGACATGGATCATCTATGACGTGTCTAAATTTGTCACGAATGTAAGATTTAACACGATCTTTTAATCTTAAAGGAAACATGATAAAAGAAATTTAATACTAACTGTGTAGGTCTTCATAGCTAGATTGCTATAATCATGAAGTGTAACATTTAGTGATGAAGATCTATTTTTTATAAGTTTGAAGCCAAGAGAACCGAATAATCAAAATATATATATAATTAATGAAAATGGAAAATCAGTTGTCGAAAAAAAATAAGATTGAAAAGTCGATTCCAGAAATTTTGTTTAAAAGCCGAGAAAAATTTGAATGTCTAAAAACAGAAAAACGCTGTGAAATTTTTCAAAGTTTTGAAAAGAAGGATAAGTAAACTTTTCTTGAAATGAGAAATATATTCAATCGAGACATTTGTTTGTTAAAATAATATAAATACATTTAAGCTTGAGAAAATAATTAAACCCTGAAACGTTAAAATGAAGTCTATTCTTTAACTTGAAACAATTTTTAATCATCAAACGCAGCCAACTTTAAAATAATTTCCCTTTTTGTTATTTCCTGAAACTGATAGAAAATTGAAATTTTCAGCAAATTTCGTTATGCAAGGAAAAAATCATTCGTTCCTGTCTCATTGGAAGAAATGTGTTCAAAAATCAAAGTGAATTTCGATCAAGAAAGAAAAACTTAATTAAATCAAAGATATTTTTAATATGATTGATTTTATATTTTGTTAATAATTGCATTCGTCAGTGGAAAAAAATATTTTCAAATATATAGTGAATATGAAACAACAATATTTATGAAAGTGTGTGGATATTTACACTCTGTCCTAAAAGATTATAGAATCTTGTATTTTGCCTATATTTTTTGTTGCATATGATATATTTCGATGTAACTTACTGTATAGATATGTTACGTCTATTAAATTGAAAAAACAGCAGTTCTACCCCGTATATTTGATGCCAATTTTTAAATCGTAGAATAAACTGAAATCACCTGTCCCAAAAGTTTATAGACAAATGCAATTTTTGGCAAATATGGTATCGGCAATCATGACGTCGATCTGGAGCCTAATAAATACGTTGTAGGAAAAGGAAAGCGTTCGTTTGTTCTTCGTTTCAAGATGCCTAAAGCGTAGCAGCTCTCTAATGAAGAAGAGAGTAAAATTCTGCATTTGAAATTGCTCTGTAAGACTGTTAAGGAAATATTGAAACTTTTAAATCGTTCTAAAAGCATGATTTATCGTGTATTAACTCGTAAGACGCCATATGAGCCAAAACCTCGTTCGGGAAGACCACGTGTGACAGATATTCGCAGTGATAGACGGATACAAAGAATGACTTTCACGTCAAAAAATGTCGGTTCACGAAATTACTGGGGCTTCCCGGTTGCAAATCTCCAAGAACACTGTTCATAGATGAATTATAGAATCTGGTTATATGATCCACGCAAAAATGGCTCGCCGATTACCACTCTCAAAGCTTCACATTAGAAAGAGATTACAATGGGCTCGTTTTCATGTCATATGGTAATAAATAGATGGCTGTCCTTTTCAGTGATAAAAAAAAATGGAACCTCGATGGACCTGACGGGAATATAAAATATTGGTATGATTTATGAAAAGAGCCCAGGGGCATTTTCAGTAGGCAAAGTGGTGGTGGATCTGTGATGGTGTGGGCGGTTTTCAGTTCCAACGGTCAAGTGGGTTTGGCCTTTTTAGATGGCCGACAGAATTCTTCTAAATACATAGAAACACTAGAAAATCATCTTATGCCATTTGCAGAAAACATAGGGGGACGCAATTGGTAATATCAGCAAGATGATGCTCCCATCCATACTCCAGTGCTACGAAAAATTATTTAAACTCGAAAAATGTTACTGCTCTCGAGTGGCCACCGATGAGCCCTGATCTAAACCCAATTGAAAATGTGTGGGGCATTATGTCTCGGAAGGTATATGAGAATGGAAGGCAATTTTATTTAATGAATGCCTTGAAGACAGCCACTGAAAGTGTATGGTACAACTTGGGACCAGAGATATTACAAACCTTAATTATGTTGATGGAAAAACGTGTATACAATGTCATACTGAGAAATGGAAAGACTTTAAACTATTAAGAACATTGTATTGAGCACCTTTTGTTGAAATGTCATATATTCTATAAACTTTTGGGACACCTAATATTTCCATTTTGTTATATAATTCAAATGCAAAATGTTATTTTTTCTGAATATTTCGATGAATGCAAGTCGCATATGGTTTGAATAAACATATTTGTAATTGGTGTTTGTATGTCTTTCCGTTTTGTTAAAAAATATATTTTAGTAGAGTCTATAAACTTTTGGGACAGAGTGCAAGTGAATGCGTTGAGGTTAATTATGTATTGAAATGCTCAATTTTCTGATAATCTTTGAAAATTCGCAAGCAAGCTGATTTAAGACATGCGCGCGAGGAAAAAAAAGATTCAATTGAGATATTGTTCGTTAAAACAGTGTCAAATGTTTTAAGTTTAAGAGAAAAAATTAATCTTGGAGTGTTTGAATGAGGTTTATTTTTTGAGTTGGAACAGTTTTTTCATCTGAAACAGTCAGCTTTAAAATAGTTTTATGTTTTGATATTTTCGAAACTGTTAGAAAATTGGAATTTTAAGGTCAATTTTATCAAATTTCACTATGCAAGAAAAACTTAATCAAACCAAAGAGATTTTTAATATGATTGCTTTTATATTTTGTCAATAATTGCATTCGTGATTGGAAAAAAAAATTTCAAAATTAATCAAAGCAAGCTATGTTTCATGTAGGATTGACACAGAGTAAGCAATGATTCGAATGATCTATGTGGAATATTCTCAAAAGATAATCTGTCGCAAAGAGAAGTAAACATACACAAACGTGGCGACTCTTTTATCGTTATTCGAAGTAAATGACACACACAGACTTCATGAATTAAACACGCATGTAAGAAAAAAAGTTCTTTGGTGGTTAAAATTGTTGAGATTAAATTTATTTATTTGATCAATGTGAAAAGGAATTAGAATGTAAAACATGAGTTTCATTAATTTATTCAAATCAAAGAGATTTTTATTTTTCTTCCATGTTATTGATAGAATATTCTATGATCATTTTCATCATTGGAAGAAATGTGTTTTAAAAAATCAAAAATGAATTTCAATCATGTAAGAAAAATTAGTTAGAGAAAATATATATATAATTAATGAAATTGAATAAATAGTTCGTGAAATAAAATAAGATTGATAGAAATAAGGAATTAAAAAGAAAGTCAAAATAAGTTTGTAAAAACAGAAATCACTCGATTTTTTTAAAAATATCGAAAGATATGTTTAATTAGTTAATAGGTGAAAATTTTAGAATAATAGAATGTTTCATAAAGTTTTAGAATTAAGTATGATGAATGATCTTAAAATTTTTGAGATAAAATAATTTGTGATGAATCTATGCATTTGTTAGGTTTAATGTATCCTTTCTTAGGTTATTCGAAGTAAATTGCAAAGTCTTTATAGATAAGTTATATGTCCAACAGAAAAAAGAGTGATCTTTAATGGTTGATATTAATGAAGCTATTTGGTCGATGTTGAAGTGAATTCGGTAAGAAAAGAAAATAATGCGAACACTTTCTCGCTCAAGATTCAAATTTACCCATTTAAACTTTAAGAGAGTTTAACATTTTGTTATTCCTAAAACAGTTAAGAACGGAATTTTAAGTTAATTTATTCAAACCAAAGAGATTGTTAGTGCTCTTGTATTTTATTGATAGAATACTCAATAATCATATTTGTTAATGGAAAAAAATAAACTCGAAGCAAAGAGGGAAGTTGAATTATGAAAGAAAAATAAATCGAAGCTGGTTCATTCGAAGAATTATTCTTATAAAATTGATTTAATTCAAAAGATTTTATGTGAACGAGTACCTAAGTAAACTTTTTGTTATTTAATTAAAGAGAATGCATAAGTTTTGAAATTTTCCTGAAAACAAATGAAAAACTTTATTCGATAAGAAAATGAAATGAAAAAATAAATAAATAGAAAAATGAGCATGCCGAAAAATAGAAGAAGATAGAAAGTCTAACTCAAATTGAACAAAAAGTCGATAAAATTCTAAGTCCCTAAAAACACTAGGAAAATTTTCAAAGTCCGAAAAAATAATTAATTCCTTATATTTAATTATATACCTTATTATCATGCTGAAGAACTATTTATGACATGGGAATCAAACCCTCGTGAAACCTTTTTTCAAATTTTTAAAAACCTTCTCAACAGATGGCGTTCGAAACCTTAAGTTCTAAAATAAATTTATAACATAAATGAAGCAGGTAACCATGGTTGAACGGTTAGAACACGATAAAATCGGTCAATCATGATTATCTTTTGTCGAGTTGGAATCCACCCTTATACAAAATGAAATAAAATCATGAGAAATAATTATTTAAAAATATTATTGACAATAGATGGCAGCACACGAAAGAACTTTTTTCTAATTTAAAATCTTTAGTTAAACATCTTCTCAATAGATGGCGTTCGAAAAAGCGCGGGAATTTCAAATCTTAAAATCCGATGATCCCCCGATCCCCTGGCTCCAAACTCTCTTTTTTCCCCTACTGACGTCAAAGCAAAATCGTAAAAATGTGACTCGCAAATTGGAATTTTAAGCCTATTCATATGTATATTTAATTTTTAACGATTATTTGAGAAATTTCCTTTTTGTGAAAATTATTGTGGCTTAATTTCTTTATAGTATTGCTTACAGTGTCTCACGCTTTTACGATTTTGTCCATATTTTGGGTCCATATTTTTGATGAAAAAATACATTTTCTGATTTTTAGTACAGTAATAAAAACACATTTTTGGTATCACGCTCATAGAATCTTAAAATCCTTTTTTTTATATTTTTCACTATCAGATGACTCCACGCATATTGAACCAAAATTTATTTTAAATCAATAGATTAACTTTTAGTTAGGTTCTGAAAATGTTAAAATATTGTATTTTCATTTGGAGCATACAACTGTGCAAAAGTTCAGAACTCTAGTAAGTCAAGAAGGGAGTGAAGAATCGATTACAAAATTCCATCTTTACAATCATGAAACAAGTCAAGCTAAATAAAAGTGTTCAAGAAAATAATAAAGGTTGTGAGAATTCTCATCATTTGTAAGAGTATCCCTTTTGATGTCGCCTACTTTAGGTTACTTATTACTGCAGCATTTTAACAGCAGAGCTAGAATGCCAAAGCCACCGTGCGTGAATTTCGGAGGTTAAAGATCTACTAAACGGACAAATGATCATGAGAAACATGCACAAAATGATTGAACGGTTTGACTCTGTTGGAGATCCAGCAGTGTGACTAGACAAAGACGTGGAAAGCCGTATTCCAGCATAAATTTTTATGTAGTTTTGAAATGTTTTAAGAAAAATTAGTGTTTCCATTAGAAATTTTGAAGTTAGTACTATTATAGATATGTATATGACCCCTTATGAAAATTTTAAACATGAAACCTTTTACTAAACCTTATTTCCTGAAAATTGGCACCTTTTGTTTTAATAAGCGATGAACGACAGCAAAATAATGCGAGGTGGCTCCTTTTTTTCCCGCGACTGTACATCTCCTAAATATCTTTTCACTACCTCTATTAAATGAAGAAGATACCACTTTGAAGTTAATTTATTTGTATGAAACGTTTATCCTTTCCTCAACGCTTTCTTAACCATTGAAAATTGGCAAATATGCCATTATTGCATTTTAGGAAAAGGAAACTACAAATTAACAGCTGATCAATTAACTCTCGATTAAGTAGACAATAGTTTCATATTTTTAACGATATTAGCATTCAAAACTTTCTAAATGCGATTCTTCCACAGAACTTTTTTTGGGCTAAGTTAAATATATTACGGCCATGGCATGTCTGGCATTCTTCATACAAAATAATTAGCTTCGTAATTACTAAGAAATCTAAAACAGGCAGTCTTATTTTTATTGAAATAGTTTTAGCTCTGCCGTAAATGTTCTGCGTGAAATACTAATGACCACCATTCCATGTAATCTACATTTTCTCGTTAATGATGCATTCAACGTAGCTATGGAAACATTGTCTTCCACGTCGTCTTTTGCATGAAACCTACGCTTATAGAGCATGCTTTTGGTCGCGAGCTTTTAGTTAATCCCATGGATGAAATAGCAGATTCTAATCTTAACCGCCTAGAGATATAAGACCGTTCATATAAACAGTTTATTTATCTCTGTTCGTATCAAGAATGTATAAATTTTTAATCAGAAATTAGAGGATTGAATGAAAGTTAAGCTGGATTTATTTGTTAAACCGAATTTCTGACAACTATAATATAGTATGTTATTGTAGTTCTCTAACTGTCTCTGTAACTCTAGGATAAAATATAGTTCCTTCTCAGAATTTTAATCATAGTTTAATACGACTTGCTTTCATATTTAAACATGTATAGTATAAGTTCAATATTTGAAGGTCTAGTTTAAAAATGTCACTCAGTGTTATCTTTAACAGGAATATCAATTCACTGGAATTTTATGGGTTGGATTGATTTAAAATTTGTACCATTCACAGTTTGGGTGTCAGTAATTTAATTTGTAGTGTGTCCGAGAAATATCTTTAATAGTCTAAACATTAATAATAAAGTTACGAAAAGGTGAAATGAAACGCAGTTTGCGGCAAAAGAATGAAGAAATCTAACAGGTTTTTTTTACAGTACATTAAGTGTAGTTCAACGTGAGCTCCCTTAGTAGCACAAAGAAAGCCTAATCTATACTCGATTTCTCGCGCCAAGTGTTTTTTAACATTTCCTATGTTTCTAAACTTCGGGCATAAATTGAGTGCACACTTTGTGGATTTCTATGGTACATCAGGTGAAACTTTTTTTGTAGATTTTCGGTGATTTTTTTCCGCCAACCACAGTTTACACTACGCTTTCTCCTGAGAGCGGTCGTTATTTTCATTTCTTATTACAGTTGTCATGTAATTAGGTCCATCTACCTCAGACTATTTATACTACACAAAAACTGTTAGTTTTAGTTATATTAGTGTTCCATTTTGAAGCAACATGAGGGCTATTTTGGTAAGAACCTCACAATTTTGAGCCGCCGTCAGATGACACCTTAGCTGGCACCCTCATTCCAAACTTCTTCACCACACCAGTGGGAGGACGTTTGGCCAATACGTATGATTTAGCGTACAGCAGGCCCCATATACGGCGGATCTTCGATGGAATCCGGTTTCGATCCTGTAACTGAGACCTTACCACTTGGTCAGAGCGCGCTATCTAATGGGAAAATTGCCTTGTATAGGAGTCTGCTGCATGCTAAATGCGACGACATGGATCAAAAACTGCTTGCTTTAGGTGGGATGTTTGGATCCGGGTTGCTGGCTAAATTGTTTCCTTCTTCATCTGACCGCGGTTCAAAATAACGAGTTCCATTTAAAGTCACTTTCTTGTGACGTCAAAGAGATATAATAATCTATAATAAAGCAATCGATCTAAGAATGAATCGTAATGACATTCGAAATAGAAGTAAAGTGCCAAGATTTTAACACAAACCTTGTACTTCAATCTCCGTCATATATTTTCTATTCATACCTAGCTTCCACATTACAGCAATTATGTTTTTATTCTTTCATGGTGCTAAAATTTAACTAAAATAATATAAAATATATAAGTATGATGCCAGTATTTGCATATAAATAGCTTCCATAAATTTAATAAGTTTCTACATTGAATATGTAAGTATTTGAGTTACTTTTATATCAAAAATAACTATAATGCAGATTTGACAGCTAATGACAGTAGATCGTTCTAATATTTAATTTAGACTACCTGATATACCCGGCGTTGCTCGGGATAAGAAAATTTTTAAATCCAGGTACTTATAACACTTTCAACTTAATAAAATAGTTTTTCCCAGCAGCGTCTTTCATTGATTTTCATTAATCGACTGCCGTGCTCTCTGACCCCAACAGTCACACCTCTCCTTTTTTTCTCCTTAGTTTGAACCACCTTGCAAGATTCTAGTAGTCCTGTGTACTCCATTTCCCCCCTCCTCATCATTGCTAAGTCGACAACATAAACTCTTTCATATCTTGGATTTTATCGCCATTATCTGGACTTAAAATGAAACCTAAATCGTCTTTATTATTTGGAGACGTCTGAAATGTTATTTTTTAAAAGGAAATAAATTATCATCTGTTGACTATTTATAAAGATGATATATAAATAAAATAGGATAATAAAACCCTTTTTTCCAAACCTGAACATAGTTTTATCCACAAATGTTATAGTTTAATTTTTTTAAAGAAATTGGTCAATGTTGTTGCCTTTAATTGTTCAATATCTTTATTTAGTTCCGTTATTTTAATAGAATATCATTTTATAGACATTTGTAAAGAGAATATATTTGGCAGTTGACTATTTTGTATACAGTATAATTTAGATATCATATCTATTTCCAAATGTCATGTTAGGCTGTTTCTCAGAGTTGCATTTTTTCTCTATTCTTCACTGTTACAATGATACGCTCTTTATCCAAGTCTCTTATATCTATTGCCAAGTGAAATAGGAAAAAAATATTTTTGAGATTTTGCAGCACGGAATTCCAGAAAGAGTCAGAATATTTGATTCCGTATTCAAAATGTCATAAAAATAATATAATGATTAGTTAAAATAGTTTTAATAGGCCAGAAATAAGGCAGACTCTTACTATTATGATTTCCTGAAATTTTGTCGCAATATACTTTTAAAAACATTGAGAAATAATATAAAAACTTTCAAAAATGTAGTTAAGAAAAAGTTGTCGTTAACAGTATTTTTGTCTTTTTTTAATGACAATCCATGACGTTTCTAAACATCAGATGAATAAAAAATGCTGAAGTCGAGTTTTAATAATTTTGACTCATATCATCTTTGAGAACATGCAATGTATTTTTAGGCTGAATTCAACAGTTTTTCATATTATGTTTTCGGTTCTTAAACCTGCAAACAAGCATAGATAGTCACAGATCTTCCTTTATACGTAGAAAAGATTTTCATTTTCAGAAAATTATGAGTCATAAATTTATTTCTTGATTGGAAGTCGAAACACTGCTTTTATCTTTTACTTATTAAGTACACTTTCAACAATTTTTTGAACATTTATTAACATAAATTATTACAATTATTCGTAACAAGTGACTCTATACATGCAATGATTTCTATGCAATGCTCATAAAAAAGAAAATGTATATTTTCAAGAAAAAGTTAGTAAATTTTATGCCAATAGCACGACATAAGTTCTTGGTAGGTTTTATGAATTTATTAAATACACAGAGGGTGCATGGTATTTTTGTGTATTTTGCAAACTAAATAATGTTATACTTAGTTAGTACCAGTAGTTTCAGTTTAAAAAACTCTGTATTCTTTATATTTAGGCATATTTATAATTGATGAGATTCGTTTGAAAAAATACCGACATCGTATAGAGTTTAGTGTATGTTAACATGTTATCAGGTTTATAGAAATCCTTCATCACTTTATATCAATTGTGATCATGCCTACGACCAAAGGCAGGGGAAATTTGTCACATATCACACAAGAAAGCACAACTTTCGTTATTACTCTACCTCAAAAGGATTCATATAGATAACAGGTATAGAAATTGGTATGTGTATATTTAAGGTTGTTGTTTATTGATATTCCAGTTATGAAGCAATTCTAGTTTTAAGACTTTCACCTCAATATTTGACGGGATCTGTCATTGATAGGTAAATGTCCGTAAATGAGCAAGTCACACATGACATCAAGAATGTTTATTTTCATTTTGAATTTCAATTACGAGACATAAAATAGAAGCCTTCAAATAAGTGGACGTTCAATTTAGCTTCTTGATGAAATCTGAAACATTAACACACTTTATCACAATATTAAGCACACATTTCAATTATATATACATACCCTGATTATATGCATGATATATATTACACAAAGGTATGATACCATATGATTCCCAAATGGCGCATGTGAAAACATTATGAGGAAATCTTTGGAATCAATTTGAATTTGACTCGTTTATAATTTCGCAAGCTTTATTCTTTTAAATTTTGGTAAAAATTCCGTTTTCATGCTAATATAATGCAAGATCCCAAAAACATTTGTCATAATGCAGAATATCAGAAATTTGGTCACAGCAGCTAATAGAACCATTTGAGAAGCAACTGGCCGAGAATGAAAGTCACAAACATATCTAATGTGTCTTCCAATGAATAAATAATATTCTTACATTGACAATTGATAAACACTTCGCATACTTCACAAATTGTGCACAAGAAGCTGAATCACTTACAAATATCAAGTACACACATTTTATTATTAACATTACAATATTACAGATTTTCAGTACATTATTTCGGATCAGTTTCTGTATTTACATCTGAAATTTCCCTTATTTTAAAAAGTAGAATAAATTCAACCATAAATACATGTGTATAGCAGCATGCTACTCTATATCTAAATCGTTTCACACATGAACAACAAATCTTCAAATATTTTACATGACAATTTCTTAAAAATGATACATGCATGTCGTTTAAAATACGCTTTCTCAGCAAGTGGTTATCAAAAGAATGGAAAGATTATGCATGCATATAAAAACGAAATGTTATCTAGGCTCGAAAATTTTGCTAGTGCATCAGACCAGATGTCGACTGAGCTTTGTTATCACCTTGGTTGTAAACCGTTTTATAGTGAAACAGCTGCAGTATCCACTGTCCATACTGCCTCCTGCTAAGAACATCTGTTTTTCTTTAATTGTTCCTAACAACCTAAAAGGTTACGCTTAAAGATGAACTAGGCAGATACAAGACTGTAGTTTTAGCCATTTTAACTCTTTGTGATATCTTTGATCGTATTTTGCTATACAATCACCATCCTTTAGGAAATGAAAAAAATCATTCTCGAATTTTCAGAAAAGACTATATTTATTTATTAGATACGAACTACAATCATAATACCACTGGTGTTATAAGATATTTCAGTTATTTTGATAACTCACCTACGTGTAATATTTATCTCATTATTAAGGATCCCAATGCTTTGAACATTTCGTAAAAATCATAGTAAGCAAAGCATTTGCTTAAAAACCATCAAATTTAGATAAAATTTGAACAAATCTATTATTTATTGGAAAACTATTCTGAAGGTGTTAACTTTGAAATTCTCTCATAAAAAGTTTTCAGCAAAGTAAAAAAAATCATTGGCGACTAATAAACCGGCTTAAAATTGAAATTGAGCTGCAAACATTTAAAACTTACTCTTCCAGTATAAATTAGTTTTATAACTTAATCAAAGCTAGAGAAGAGCAATTGCCTAAAAACAATTTCTAATTCACAATACAAACATACTACTGCTAAGCTATTTACATCACACATTCTGTTAAGCAACTGAAAAGGAATGCGCTTTTCAAGCCAATATAACAATTA
This sequence comes from Araneus ventricosus, assembly GCA_013235015.1. Lineage (NCBI taxonomy): Eukaryota > Metazoa > Arthropoda > Arachnida > Araneae > Araneidae > Araneus > Araneus ventricosus. Next base: position 618,826 of record BGPR01000393.1, on the reverse strand, counting down.
AATTCGATTTTTTTAAGTAATTGTTACTTTACAATTCCAACAGAAATATTCAGGATGATTACAATAGAATATCTCAACTTCGGAAGGCTAAACTCAGCGACCAAAAATCTGAAAGCGCCATTTCCTGATGCTTCGTTTACTGTATCCGAAAACAAAGTGTTGAGCCCATTTTCTTTTATCACGAACCCACCACTATAAAAAGAAATTTTTGCTTGTGTATGCTAATAATATGGATACGTTCGATGGAATGATTGTACTAGAGATCGCCGCCAGGTTCTTCAGCAGTTGTCCGCAATAAGCCTTGATATAGCACCCTGTGTTTTTTTTTCTATTGGAGTACATAAATGATGAATTCTGCCTCCTCTCCTACCTATACATCTGGCTAAGAGAGACAAGCTCAAAAGGAGAGTAACTACAGCCATATAAACCGTAACCTTGGGCATGCTGCAAAGAGTGCGGCATGATTATCGAATATATATCACAACGTTTTCTTATGAGGATTCAAACATTAATGAATTTATAGTGTTTATAACTTTACAATGTTATTTCTGAAGTGACTGGTCAACGAAGATTTTAATTTTTTTCGTTTCTTTTTCAATCAAGCCTTTTAAAGTTGGGTGTTCTTTTGCAATCATTCTGTTTATTGTTACTAAAAATGAAATAATAATGAACATTTTCTTTAAAAATAATTTAAGAGCGCATACATTGCCGCTGATCTGCTCGCTATAAAAATTAAACTTAAATGAAACGAGATTTTAGCTGCGCTTAATGATATTTTAGTTTACTTCAAAATAGACGAAACGTCACGCATTCTGTGTACAATTTATGCTTGCCTTTTGAATCTGGATCACTCATTTTCTGATATACGTTAGTGAAATACTTAAGTAGCGCTTGCAGTCTTTATTGGCATATTCTGGGGTACACAGCACTTCTCTACTAGCTTTTTACGGACTACGGACGATTAAATAAACATAATGCAAAATAAAAAGAAAGGTTTAACAGTATTTGAAACACAAGTTTTACAATAGAACAATAGAAGTAGAACAATACATTTGAGCCTTAGTGACTCAAATGTATTGTTCTTTTTCAAACAGTTACAATTGATAAAATTTAACAAAATGATATTCAAAATTAAATATTAATCAAAATTAAAATTAATTAAAATAATTAAAACTTTTTGTATTAAACATTATTGTTGAATTATACATTGTATTATTATTGTTGTCATCATTGCTTACTTCTTCTGTTTCTTCTATATATTCCTTTTTTTTAATTTTCTTTTTTAATTTTTGTTTTTCTATTACTTGTATTTGTATTTTATCAGAAGTTGCTGCATATGCGCCATTCTGTATAACACAAATAGTTCTTTTTCAAACATATTCTTACTTTTATAATGTAGCCATTTTAATTCAACATGTTCATGAATAGTTAAATAAATCTGAAATATGTATACAAAATTATGAGCGGATGAACATTAATTTTTTTGCCTTATATGCATGCTTACATATCATGTTTAGTATAAAGATGTAAATTAAAGCAGCGTTGTTTTTTTCACCTGTAATAGTATGATTCTAAGAGTTAAAACTAGTTGTTTCTAAATTTTCTTGGCTTTGATGCATCTTTTTCTTCATAAAACTAATTTGTCAGAAGCACAGCTTTCTTGAAACCACGATCACATTTTTCTTACATATTCAAACAAATATTTTCTGCTACACAATACTTAAGAAAGATAGTTTAGGTTCAAATAGAATAAAATCCAATAACAATTTATTGAGTTTAATTCTTTCCTTATATTTGTAGACTTTTAAACTATAAAATCTAGAGATTTTTATTTAAGCAATTCGATTGGATATAAAAGCAATTGTGGAAGAATTCGAAGTAAAATATTTGCCAATGAGCATCACTCTGTTCCACATACCGCATAAAATATAACGTATCTGTGTTCGTTTATGTCCAATTCGTAATACTCCAACAGAATAGCCATCTTGTTGGAAAAAGAAGCTAACCAAGAGATCTTTTTTTATGCTTCCTTTAACAGCTATTTAGACACTATACAACTTTAGCTATAAAAAGCTAAATTGAACTTCTGCTCATCAACCAAGATTGCTTTTTGCCGTTCAACACAGCCGATCATCCGGCTTCAAACAGCTTTATTTTGATTGGTCCTAATGAAGAGGCTATAGCATTGATTTTCTACTGAGTTTCCTCGACATCTAATAGCGTTTAAAGTAACTTTCTATTCGATTCCTTATTGACGCCAGCAAATTTTCAAAATCAGTCGTTATATTGTTCGGGAAAATAAATTAAATTGCTAAGATAGTTTAGCTCGATTTTTGAAAATTGTATTAAAAATTGGAATTTTTTTCTGAATGCCATATATTTTATGGAACCTTGTCTATCCAATTTAATGTTTTAAAAACTCCAAAAACTATGCTTTCTTTAATTTCTTGAATTGTCTTCAGAACGTTATTCGAGATTTGCAAATTAAATCCTCATCCTCATTGCTGCTTTTGTCCCAAATGCAGACACTAAAATGTTTATAAATTATTGTAACATGGCATAATAACTCAAATTCAGATTTTATGTAGTTTGAGGCCAATAATTAATCTTGTGTTGAGATGAAGCTACATATTTCAGTTAGCTTTGTAATATCAGAAATGGCCCCAACATAAACTTTTGATTGAGAAGAGCAAGCAAATGACATTCATATAACAGGATGAAAATGCATAATGATATTTTATGGTATTCATTTTTCTTTTGTTTGAAGTTCTTTATTTATTTACATTGTTTCATCAATCACGAAATAGAAATGAAATCTCACAGCTATTGCGCATTAAATCAATTATTATTTGCATTTCTGGAAATGTGGAAAAGAGAGTAATCATATGATATATCTTTTGGTGTGTGTATTTAAAGCAGATAAAGACATCTGAGAAGCAGTAAATGACAAAATTTTATATTAAACATAAAGAATTTTCTTTGATTTTTATCTTCCTCAATATAATGTAAAAAGATTTGTGTGCTTTATAATTTTTCAAAGCTATAAAATAGATTATTTGTACCTTTTCGTTTCAATTGGTAGATATACCTTGAAATTCAATTGATACATTGCAAAGGATTATTAATACATATATATTTGGATATTCTATTTTCATAATATACACGCCAGCGCATTTAATAGGTAATTTTAGCTAAAACTTCTTTATAATTCGGTGGGTGGAGCAATTTTCAAATCTACACTACAACAATTGGACTCCTAATCACACTCTTTAAACTCTATCTATAAAATTGCTTATTTGGTGTACTTGACACACACCACACTTCCAATAACTCATGGTTATATGATGAGTTTCTTGCAGAAAGAAACTCATTATTGTGCATTACGAGCTTGAGCAAAGTCTTTGCTCTGTTACTATTAAAACAAACAAAGAAATCAAGGATGAAATAAATTAATGTAAAAAGACTGAAATATATAAATTCATGAAATCTCAAATGGAGGTAATAATCCTTAAAAATATTTTTGCAACACTAATAGAATGCAATAAATATCGTTTTATAGTCTTTTATAGATCTCAAACACAGATATTTATTCTATACAAAAGAAAACATTTTGGATGCTGTAAAAGATATAAATTAAGACATTCATATAAACATATAAACCTCGACAAATGAAATGCATTTCAAAAAGAATTCACCAAAAATAAACAAATACTTTCATAGGTAACATGCACATTATATCCCAGAACATGAAAAGTTGGGTATAATTTTTGAAGTTTGATGCCCGTCTAAAATGCAAGAAATGGATTCATTAAATGATTTTTGTTCGTTTTAATTTTCGCACAGTTGTTTGCACAAGATTTCGCAAGTTACTACACATCTGTGCATTACTTTCTTTTGTTGATGATTTTAAAACACTATGGTAAAATTTTCAGTATTAAAGAAATCGGAAAATATGTTTTTCATGAGATTTATAATTTTTATTACCAATAAAATAAAAAAAATTACGGAATAAGAAACAATTATAATTGAATGTAAAACTATCTGAGACATTTTAAGGAAAATAAAAAATAGGATTAATGTAAAATATTTAAAGGAATAAGTGTTAAAATAATATTTTCTTTAATACAATAATATATTCATCATTGCAGATGATTCTAAAAATTTAAAAATAAACATATATTTTTCCAAGCACACAACATGGGCTTAGATCGAAAAATGTAACATTTAGTACGTCATAGGTGCTCCTAAAAATTTATTTTACATCAATGAAAATGATGTTCATGACCCATGAATTACATTTTTTTATATATCGATGAATATTTTGTAAAATACATCCTTGAGAATTAAGTTAGATTTACAATACTGAAAAAATTAAAAATGCTAAAAAATGAGATTATATTAAATACATGAATGGCTCCAACTGAGCATTTAGTAGTAAACTGGCAAATTCTATGTCAACTTAGTATCTACTTTTTTGTCAACGTCATCTTGAGAAATGCTAATGCTACGTACAGTAAGCGAATTCAATTCATTACGGATCAAAGATCTTGTAGCTGCCCTAGTTTTGTGCATTCGATTCAGTTTGCACAGAATGACATCCACCATCGATGCACGGAAATTCTCAGACAAAATGGCGTACAGGAAAGGATTGATGCCGGAATTCATGTACAGAATTAAAGTGGTCGTAATAGTGAATATGACAGAAGTGTTACTGGTTCCATCATATCCTGGTGACCAATTCTGCCACAACTTTCTGGCATGAAAAGGCAAATTACAAAAAGCAAAAGTAAGGACAACAGATACCAGCAAGCGAATAACTTTTCGACGAGACTTGAGAACATGATTTTTTGTGCCACTACGACATGTTGAAGTCGGATGTAATTCGGTGCTCGGGCATCTTTGTCTTTTAAGAGTCATTGTGTACTGTCCGTCATGTACTATAATATCTGAAGCTCTGAGATTGTTACCATTCAGAGTGCGTGATTTGCTGATGTCTTGGAATTCAAAAGAGTTCCTTGTTGACATGCTGTGCAGGTCATCTGGTTGACTAGAGGAATGGGCTCGTGCCCTTGTTGCTATAGTAGCACGAGCCGTGAAAGTAGTGTTACCGTAATGCTTAGAAACTTGATTACTTCGCCATAAACGGAGACAGATGACAAAATACAGAACAGTTATGACGACGAGAGGAATAATGAAGCATACGATGAAGTTGACAAGATCATAAGTTTTAGAGTCATAGAAGGAGCGCTTGAGAATACATATGGTTTCCATATCTCCAGTAGCTGAAGGTACCTGGGCAGTTCCATACATTATCAGACGAGGACTACAGTAAGCGGCACTAACAAGCCACACTGTCGCGCTCACGATCCGTAAACGACGAAGAGTCATTACCTGAAAAGAAACAAATATTTTAAAGTTATTTGAGACGAAGGAGTATCAGTTAACTCATTACATATTTTAAAAAGAACAGTAGAGATTGCATTTTGAAATTATTATAATCAGTTTCACGAATTTGACAGTCAAATTCAAAATCGCTTTTGAAAGCATTTTATTTGGAACTTGTGATTCACACGCCTTCCACTTCTTGGAGCTCAGAATAAAATAATGTGCCTTTATGTTAACATATACAATTTCCAAATATATCAAAATCAGAGAAATCAATCAGTTGTGTTGAAGCCTTGAAAAAAATAGTTTTCTTTTCAAAAATGGTCCAAAATAGAGAGATAAAATTAAGACGCAAATGCTAAAGAAACAAGATTAAAGGCAAACAATAAAAAACAAAGTTTTCAGAAATGCATTTTGCTTTATTTCGTTCCAAAGAATTAAGTGTCTTACAATCTAAAACATAAAGTATATAGTGGAAAGGGCAGTGGCTCATGAAAACCTGTCACTAAAAATGACTCCATATCTCACTAAACATTTGTCCTAATGTTTTGAAATATTGAGAGAATTCAGTCAAAGGGTCACAGATAATTTTAAACTCAAAACTGAAAAATCGACATTTTCATCGATTTTAGGATGTCGAGTCCCCTTAAGTTATTATAACAGTAATGAAATAATTCTGGCTCCTAATTAGCCTAAACTAGAAATTACAAAATTAAATCCACGGCAAATTGCCGTGACTAAATTGAAGTCCTGGTTTTAGAACAGCCAGCGTAAATAGAACTTGAAGCACTACAATGTATCAAAGCCTAAATCTCTTAACTAAAAGATGAAACTGAAAATAGAAATGGTTAGAATGCATTTTGGGAATGATTGAGTGTTTCATTCATGCTTTTTCTTTTCTTAAAGCACTTTCTAATCCATTAGCTTAAATGATTGCAAAAGATATGGCTACGGGAAGGAATCGCATGGAAGGTACATGCAAAGCAGGAGTCTTTAAGCCGAGATGAAGTTTCTCTTTCAAAGTCATTTGTGATTTACAATGGTACTATGAGTTGAGGAAGATGTGCACTATTGTATTATTTTTTAGTTTTCGGATTATATCTGTTTTTTCGTATGTATTTGTTTTAAAACTTTGCAAAAAATCATTGTTATTGTTATTGTTGATCCACAATTTTAATATTAATGGTAGAGAAAAAGGCAAAAACGGAGTTTTTAAATTTAAATGTGTGCAATTTTACACTGTCGTAAGAAATTAATTCATAACATGCATTCACAACTTATGCATAAAATTTACCTTTTTGAACTTTTCTATTAACATTTTCCGAAGATACATACACTCTTGATAATTTTCATTTTGTTTGCAGTAATTAAGCAATTTTCATTTCTAAACATCATCTTAGAGAAAGCTGACCATCGTTGTATCGTACATGTGTTGGGGTGTTCTTAAACATGTATTGTTATGAGTAAAAAGGTTAGAATATAATATAATTGATGTTAAAAAGAAGATTCAAGGGCTTATTTTAAAAACAATTAGCTAATAATTTAATTTATTTTTGTAAGAAAGGCTTTTATGAGAATTTCAGTAAGATGACCTCTTAAGGATTTGTCTAAAATATGCATTATCCTGATAATTAAGTCAATTTTATCTCGTTACTAGACTTGTTAACTCATCTTTTCGCTCCTTATGACATGATTAAAAGAGAAAATATATTTATCTATCAACGGGATTGGATTATTTTCTAAAAATATGACACGAGTTTCTTTTGGCCAAGAAACAAAGCACGATTCTGTAAAACAGAGATAACGATGTGTAGCATCTCGGCTTGTATAAACAGAAGATAACAAAACAGCTGCTAGATTCCAGGGGTATTTCTGGTTCTTTAGATCGTTATCGAACTCACAGGCCAAAAAAGGAATTATGTTACTCGTTCTTTTGCTATAATTCGTTTACCGGAATTGGGCCTCTAACTTGATTATGGTCTCTAAATAATCTAGCTACAGCTTTCAAGTGGATTTCAAACACTGAGTATTATTATTTGGCAATCTACCATCAAATTAAGAGCTTCGAAACCTTTAGTGAGAGTAGAGTGGATACAATATTTCTTTGTTACTGCTTATGCTCTTGGAAATGTTCTTTTACGATGTGCAGTTTCTATATTTTAGTTTCTTTACGGAAATTGCACATTATTTTTCATTGAAAGCAATTAACATGAATGATTAACTATTAAGTTTATATAATATATAAGGGAAGCACTTAGTAATGCTAGAGTTAATAAAAAAGTTTTGAGAATAGGAAAAAGCACCAGAGATAGAACATTATTTCTATCCTAAAAGAAAGACATTCTTTCTTGGCTTATGAGAAAAATATCCTGTGCTTCTTGTTCATTTTGTTTTTCTTTTAATATATTTTTCTTTCTTCAGTTTATTCTTAAACTGCAATATAGGGCCAAGAATACTCTTCCCTGCCAATTCCAAGAATTCTTGCATTAGTTTTCTGTTTAGAGGAATCTGAGGCTTTGATGAATGGATATTGCTCCGGATGTTCAGAAAAAGTTCTAATCGACGTGCATGCTGGCTGATTTGGAACTATATAAAGATTAATTTAGATTAGTTTATAAAATTAGAGCGTGTCCCGTTACGAAGCTATTAGAAGACATTTAGTAAGGGAAAGCATAATTCTTTGATTAAGTATAATGCTCAGGTGACATACCAAGAAAATAACCTTTATACTACCATTCAATCCTAACCAGTTCCGGAAAATTTTCAACAGCCGTTGTGATGTCTTTGGATATCTCAGTTCATAAGATCAACAAAAAAACATTGAAAGAAATGGAGATAAAGGGTGTTGTAGTGACTTGTCTTCAAAAGCATTTGTCGTCAATTTGTTATCATTATCGGTAATAAAAATGTGACTTGGAAAAGTATGTAAAAAAATCGCTAGTCAATACTATGGTAGCCGAAACTTCATGATGATTACAACGTCATTCAAGGAAATAAAACTTTGCTAATTTTATCCAAAAATGTATTTACCATTTCATTTTGTTGGGATTTTGCGAAGTAGAGATATTATTCTGCTCAATTATATGGAAAAACTCTGTTTCCAAGATTACAAATTCCATCCATTTCCCATATATCTAAATGCAGCTACCTGATATGTGTGATATGAAAAATGATATGGAATCAGCATAAAGAAATAACTTATCGCAATCAGTTTTAAATTTCTCTTGCGAATTTTGGTTTGTAGTAACAGATTTGTTGTGATATGAATAGTTTACACTCTGCCAAACAATTAAAGGCAACGTTTAACATGTTTTAATTAATTTCTTGACTATCAGAGACTATTTCAGTAGAATAATGGCCATTCACGATAAATGGTTTAAAGATATTCAGAATTAAGCAGTTCCATTTCGTAGCAGTAAAAACATAAGCTTAGTAAAAAAACCATTTCTCTCTTCAAAAAGTTTTTCCACATTATTTATTCGCATCTGCTGCATCCTTCGGGGCAAAGCAATATGTGAATATTCTTTTCTGAAAGGATGAAGGAATGCAACGGATAGTTCTCCTGTCCTGTATTCATTAAACAAGGTACTTCAGCTTTCAGCTATATACTTTTCTGTCGAATAAAAGAATTTTGTCAAACAGAGCAAGCAAGACACATAACGATAAATGACCTATTTTTATCTGAACAAGCACGCGAATCGATAGAAATCCATCTCCTTTCGACCTTTTTCCAAGTTCGAATGACGACAGACGTCTTTGTGATTCCTAACTGAGGCTCTTTCAGTGATTGATGGAACTATTGACTTCAACACTGCTAGACACTTTTTTCCTTAAAGGAAAAGTCTTTGTCAAAATGTATTTTTTAAACTGGATAGTAGGAATGAAAGAAAGATGGTTGGGAAAATATTGATTGCACAAGTGGTCCAATTTAACAGACTGCGAAATTTGTTCTTCAAGAAACATATGCATATCGAAGGTAAACGATGAATTGATGTCCAGCATATAAATTTGATCAAACTGCGTTAAATTGTTTAAAACGTGTCTAATTAGTTTCATATATATAGCTTTTCATATAATGTCGTTTGTTATCATTCTTCTATATGAAAATTACAATGTCCTCTTATATCTGTTGAATTACAATGATCATCTTCATCTACCAGCTAGCAATTAATTAAAATGTAACTTGTAACAAATCTTTTCGGAATAGAATAATGCAGAATATTTAGAATTTATAACTCACGGCATTTGGTAGCAGAAAATTGGACAGTACTTTCAGAAGTTGCAATATGTAACTACCTAAATTTGCTCTCGAGAGGAAACAACACCAAACCCAGGAACATTCTCTTTCTTTTCTGGGAATACCGAAGATGTTGTTGATAGAGGTTTCAGGGTCTGTTTGTAAATGCTGCGAATTTTCTGTCTACCTTAACGCTGATAAATTGTGAATTATATTCTGTCTAACGTCAAATTTTTAATTAAATTCACTGCAATGTCAGCTTGTGTTATTCGAGCATTGCGGAAATTAGATAGCTGGCTCTTCTTTGAAGTCGTGTTTTGTGTGATGCATTCATATTAACATCGAACAAAAGCTTCTATGTGAAAAATGCATAGTATGAGCACATAACGCGAGTTTATTAATGTTATTGGATATATTTCGTGTGCTGTTGAAATTAATAAACAGTCATTTTTAACGAATTTTGTACATTGAGAGGAGTATTCGTATGAACCATCGTATATTATTTTGATCAAAATTTCATATTTTCCAGTTGAAATGTTTTACCACATTATCCAGATTAAAATTTCATAAGAGGCTCTTTAATTTTGTAATTAAAACTACTATACCCCCTAAATTTGATTCCAGAATTCCAAAATTCAAATGTCTGTATTTTTTTTCTCAGTATTCAACTGATAAATTGCCATCCATCAAATGAGACCTCAAATTTTGGATTTTAATGCGAAAAATGTAAAGTGAAATTTGGCTAAAACATTTGAATTTGCTGAAATATATATATGTGGAGTTTTTATAAATAAATATCCAAGTAAACTAATATTTCATTGCGAGGTAGCATATGGGATGAAATTTGGTTCCAATTATTTAAATGCTTATAGTAAACAAGAAGTAACGCCCACTATTTTATAAATCATCCTGAATATTATATTAGTACCTCTAAGTGAGAAAGACTACAGTTCTAACAAATAAGAGGAGAAGATAGGGGAAAACTTAATAACTATAAAATTTCTAAAATTTTAAAGAGGTGTAAGGAGATTCAGTCACTACCCAGATAGCAATTTTAGTTTGCAGCAAACTTGCAGCAGGCTTGCACTGCAAATATGCAAGCTTGCAGCAAGGTTGGCACGACAAGAAAACAAGCTTGAAACAAGCTTGCAGAAGCGACGAACTTGCATCAAGCTTGCCACATCAAACTAATTGCAAACATAGCAAAAACAGAGTACGAAAAAAACCTCGGATTAGAATTCGCGACCTACCGCTTCCAAAGCGGACGCTCTAACCACTCGGCCATATAAACTCTGAAAGGAGAAGATAGATTTCGCTAATAGATCGCGCATACGATTTATTTTAAACTCTTTTCTTGATTTCATTAATTTTTTAAATTTTGTGTTGAAAACTTGATTTGAAATCAAAGAGAGAGAGCAATTTTCGCTAATAACTACGTTTTGCTAGTAGAATAAATTATGAAATTAGGTTTCAAAAGTAATTACTTTTAAAATGGGGCAAAATGTATGTTATTATATTTCAACAAACATTGACTGTTTTTTAGGTTTAATTTTGTTTATAAACGTTAAAATTTCAACATTAAGAAAAAGGCGATATAGTTTTCTTTAAAGTGCGAGTTCTATATTTAGTAAAAAGATGGAAAATATTTCAAAATTTTTTCATAAAAAAATTAGTTTTTTTACAAATTATCATTGATTTATTGAATTAATAAAAAGAAGGACGGTCTAGGAGATACTATTAAAAATCGGATGTTTTTTTAAAACAGAGACAAAGATAATTATCTCTTTGTGCTATCATCTTTGCATCAAGCTTGTTTTACAAACTTACAGCAAGCTTGCATTGCAAGGAGGAGTGGCGATTCTGCATTGTTAGTTTGCCACGAGTTCGCTTCAAGTTTGACGCGTCAAATTTGCCATGACAAGGTAATATCAAGTCAAAATCAAACTTTCTGCAAACGTACGTGCTATCTGGGTACAATACCAGATTAATGAAGGTATGAAAAGAATCAAAGCTCTTAGAGGTGATATGGAAATCAAGATATTGAGCGTTGAGCGTCAGAAAGGTAGATTATATGCGCGTGTTTATAAGACGAAACAACTGAACGGGAAGTAAAGTTGATTGGAAGGAATTTTCAATGCAGACTGCAGTAATTAGGTTTAAAAGTTAGGTTTTCGGAAAATAAAAAAAAAATTAAAATATTGCGTTGTGATATCGGGAACAAACAATTTTACAGAATTTCATAACAATTGCGTGTTAGGAAGTGACTGAAAAATCGATTACGAAATTCCATTTTTACAAAAATGAAAGAAATCAAGAGGAACAAGAGCATGTAAAAAGCGTTAAAATACTCTTACCTGCTTACTCAGCATAGGATGAACGATGGCAACGTAGCGTTCCACTGAAATTACGATAAGAATAGCTATGGAAGCAGTGTAGCTCAGACTGTGAATGAAGTGATACATTTTGCACAAAAATTCGCCGAACGCCCAATGAGTGGTTAAGTAGAAGGACAGATTTTGATAAACACAGAAGAGCCCCACACATAAGTCAGCAACAGCTAAGTTGGTCAGAAAAAAGTTGGTGATGGTACGCATTCGCCGATGCATAATGACGACAATCATAACAAGGAGATTACCTGGAAGGAAAGGAAACAAAATTAGTAAAATCATTGTACATAAAACTCAGCACGTAAACGCTGCTTTTTTAAATATTTGTCATGAGAGAAAGTTAACTTTTCATATTATGTACATTATATATGGAGTTTTCAGACGTGTATTCTGTGCAGGAAAAGTCGGCAATTTTTGCTGTCTTAGACTTTGGTCGAGAGAATAATTTTAAAAAATAATTTTATTTAACTAAAACTGACACAAATGACTCAGAATTACAAAGACTGCTTGAGGAATACATTATATATATATATATTTACCTTCTATAGTAACGTGTCTTTGTGTAACATAATCATGCAAATTTTTCATATATTCATATTATTTTTGTATCGTATGATATCAGCTTTTCATGATTTTGTGTTTGTTTTATCATTTTTTGCAACCTATTGCAGTATCTTTCTATATTTTCATATTATTTTTGCATCCTATTATAACGACTTTTTATATTTTCATGCTTATTATTAAATTTTCAAAAATATTAGAATGTGAAAACAAGGTACCGGTTAGTGTGTCGAAGTTGAAAAGGTTTTTGTTTCAATGTAGATCGAGTCTAAAAAGAAATTTTCGTATTTCGACTACCTGGACTGGTATTTAAAAATCAGGACGATGCAGGACTCTCAACGCGGAATCTTTCACAACATTTAAAGAAACCGTAGGATGGAATTTTCTTGACAAACAGCCACTGTTATCTCTTATTGAAAATTGTATTTATTATAAAAAATATTTTTTTACTTCTCACTGATTTAAAGAGCTTGCTTTTTGACTTGAAAAACACGAATAACCGTCTCACCTTAAACTCTCGAGTCAAAAGCGTTGCCCGCATATTTGTTTTTCATGAATCTGAATTTTTGTTTTTATCTAATTTATTTTCAACGGATTCGAATTTTGAAGTAAGCTATTCTTAACCAATATCCTCTACACGATTTTTCTATAGTTATAAAATATCTCGAACTAGTTTCATAAATAATTCACTCTCAAATCTTGATTTTCCATGATTATTTCTATCTATTAATCTCAATTCATTGTTCTCTTCGGGAAAACCATAATTCATGTTAATATTAAATAAATACTAGAAAAAAGATTATTTCCTTGAAGTTTTTCAGAAGTTTCTTAAGGTAATTCGCATAAATATCCATCAATAAATTTCAGATATATTTTCTATTGGCATGACATTTTTTTAGCAGTATATGATTTTATTTTATTTACATATATGAATTGTATACTACAATATTAAAACCTGATTACAGTATTTGGAACCAACGCTTAATCCATTCAGATATTTTAATAATTGTGAAATTGTTACACAAAGAATTTTACTATTCTTTTTTTTTTCTCAAAAGAATGAAACGTTTATTTAGCTGATGATGTAGCCGATTGTCATAACACTTTGAACCTACCAACTTTCTTTTTCTCAAATGGAATAAATTCAATGGAATTAATTTTACTTATAGAAAACAAAAAAAGTACGTTTTTAAAAATTGTTGTTATTAAATTTATTTTGTTGTTATTGTTAAGAAAAAAGTATATTTTTTAAATTTGTCTTATTTTTGAATAGTTATGCCGTGTATTTCCTTTTTGGTGGTTCACATCGATTGAAAAAACGATTAATTTTGATATCAATTTTCAATCTAATATACGAAATATGAAAAAATATAAAAAAATGAAATAAATCGAAGTCATAACGACACAATAAAAACCAAAAAATTATCACAATCATTGTATTAATAATGCGCGAATCAGTCTTGGTGTGTGTGACTCTTGATCGAGTGCATGGCCGAGTTCCTCCATTTTGAATTTTTGTTCTTATTCACTCTCATATGTTGTGACGTATCAATACAAACAGCAAATGTAAGATGAGCTTCGGATTCTAAAATTAAATTAGAGCCGCGCACATGACTTTTGTTACTGACGCATGAATTGTCCCTATTATCTGATAAATGGAAAATTTTACAATCCTAACTGATAGCATGGATGTCATCAGATATTTATAAGAAAAAATATTTGACTGAATTAAAAATAACTTTCATATAGTGAATTCGCACAAAAGAGAATATTCTTCTGCATGACTTTCGCAGCTTAAAACATGTGTCACGAGGGAAAACCATTTGCTTTTCTACCAGCTTTATGCATTATTTTCTTCCTCTTTCGCATTTCAGCATTAATGTCAATAATTCTTTTCGTTCGCAATTTTTCAGGAGCGCTTTTCTATCATTACACTTTGAATCTAGTTCAGATTTTTGAAAAGAAATGCTGCTGTTAAAAAAGATTAAAAAAAGACAGTTAGTACATCACAGGAAAGGAAGCGAACGTTCGGCTTTTGAAACATCTGATAAATAACTTTCCCTTACTGAAATAAGAAAAAAGAACTGCGAAAGATATGGAGCACAGACAAGAAACAATTTATGAAGAAATTGCTTTCTTAAAAAATGTCAACTTCCTCGGATCAAGACTCTGTGAGTTCAAAATAATAAATAACTTAACATGAAGCTAATCAAATTTATTGAAAAAGGCGGAGTACACGGGAAAAGTCAACTCGGATGAATGTCTTATTCTGGTGATTTTACTGTAATTTCATGGCAGCAGTTATGTTTAAGAAGGTCAAAATTTATTTATTTGTTGAAGAAAGGCAACCCAAGAGAAACGGCAGTTTTCTCTCTTTTAATTAGTCTTTTTAAGTAACTATGCACCTCCGTCACTAATGGTTTGAAACGGAAAAAAGATTCTAATTAATGACTGGAGGGAAATGGAAAAAAAGTAGAATGCTAACAAAACAGAACTCTAGTTCATTGACTGGTATTAACATCCCTAAAGTACAGACCTTTCAAGGATCTCTCTTGGCTATCCAATTAATTCTTATAGCTATTGAATAATAAATTGATCAATCTCAACCAGAAAAAAACACAATTTCAACCAAGCAGTAAAGTGAACTGCGAGTTATGAACTAATTATTCTGAAGTTATGTTCTTCTTTTCTTTAGCATTGGCAGAATTCTGCGATTGAGATGTCATAGTTACTAAGAATTATTGCTTTTTTGCATTGCTCAGCGGAATAACTTGCCTTGCCACTAATTACCATTTAATAAGTAAGTTCGTATTAGTCAACCGATAGTTAGTACAGGTGAGTTACTAATTATTTGGGAAGGACTGTCATTCTGTGGTTACAAATAGAAATAAACGTCGAAATAAAGTGAGTGCGACATTTGAAATTTGTTCAAATCTTCAACATTAATTGCATAATTATTGTTAACTATAACAATTACGCATTTGTTGCATAATAATTACTTCCAGTGAGCAGACACTGTAAAAATTTTCGGTTTAAAATATGTACTGTTTTTAAAGAGACTTCATAACAAAAATAAATGTTAACAGAAAAGTAATTTATTTATGTACAGCTTCTTGCAAACAAAAGAGAAAAATTTTAAAAAATCTCAAGTAAAAGAGAAAAAAAAAATAATTCAGCCTTTTTATTACTGTAAGTTTTGGATATCTTTTTAACTTTTGCTACTTGCAACATACAGCAATTTTAGAGCGCAGTTAATCTAGCAGATTGTGAAGCAAAAATTTTCAATTGCATTTGCATTTCCATCCAAAAAGAGGAAGCAAACAGCACAGACAAATTGTTTCATGAAAGTCTGAAATTTTAGATTCCTTTGTGAAAAACTGTGTGAATGCAAATTATCCAGATTATCAAACGGAAAGGATTTAGAAGTCATTTCTTTTGATGGCTTAAATATGATCCTGCTGTCACTTGTATTACTTTAGATAATACATTAATACTTTATTTGAGGTCGGATGATGATGAATATATTTACGCGAATTTTTTGTGTGTGCATGCGCTTAAAATATGGATTTTATTTGAAAAATTAACAACCTGCCTCGAGGCATATTACACGAACGAGCTTGAAATATAATCTGAAGGCCATATTTAATATCTTCACCAATCAACAATTCAAATGTATATTCCATTTCAAGTTTAGGATTCTTATTCCACATAATTTTTAACACCATCCCCGTCCACTAAAAGAATCTTCGAATCAAGCAGAACTCGAGCTACCTATCTTCCAATCACGAAGACGAAAGATTATCACGGTTGTCCCTACTTAAAAACTGATATAAGATTTATAGTTCTGTTTATTCATTGTGAAAGAACATTCATTATGACAAGAAATTTTAATTTTGAAACTAGAAATTAGTCATTTGATAGTAACTTACACTAGTTTTTGGATCAGAGTTTGTTGAATGTGTACTGGTGTTGCTTTTAGAAACACTCAATAGTTTTTAAAAAGCTATGATAAGAATTATTATAAATTACGAGGAATGAATAAATCTAATTTAAGGTTTCTCACACTCAGGTTGATTATCAACTGATTTTAAATATGGTAGATTTGAAATATGATATGAAATGCACACTCTTGGTTACTGACACTTTGCTCTGA
This sequence comes from Araneus ventricosus, assembly GCA_013235015.1. Taxonomy (NCBI): domain Eukaryota; kingdom Metazoa; phylum Arthropoda; class Arachnida; order Araneae; family Araneidae; genus Araneus; species Araneus ventricosus. The sequence goes on along the minus strand of BGPR01000393.1, from coordinate 602,103 downwards.
GGATCAGAGAATAGAGAAAAATGAAATTACAGGATCATAAAAATAATTTAAATTGCCAAAGTGCATTTTTAAAAATAATTAAATGATATTCATGAACGCAATAAATACAGTTTCGTTAAAAGGAATTATTTATTAAAGACGAGGGAATGAAGTAAAGTTCATATGTCTGTAACGTTTCATCGAACTCGCATTACCCGATTCATTATTCCCTTCAACCTTATTTCTTCGGCATTTATTTATTGCCTTTTCAAAGACGAAAGCAAGAAAATGTTCCTAATGACGTTGAACCAGACAATCTAAATCTTTTCAACGCTTGAGCAGCATCCTATTAAAGGTTAAAAGATGTTTTTATTGCTTTTGCGCCATGTCCGCCTTCAGAGGTCGATAAAGAGCTAGTTTTCTTCACAAATGTCTAAATACCTCATTTGGGTTTCATTCATTCATGATTCTATTATACAACAGAAGCCGGAACCATGGGTCTACGAAGGTTTAAGGAACTCTGTGATTTTGATACATTAAGAAACTCATTACCGGTTTTATTCTACGAAGGACTTTCTTAACTTAGATGGAATTTAGTTTAAAGCTTAACATAGGCTATGTCGTGATTTAAAGAAAGATATATGTAGCATATGCATTTAAACGGTTATAATTGTTGGATTTTCAGCTAACTAATTCAACTGAAATTGTTGCTGAAAGTTGAAAATTGTTACTGCCTGTCTGGGTTTTCTGCCATTGTTTTGCAAAAATGGATACTAATAGATTTCTTTGTTAGCCAAGTTGGTTTTTTAGAGAGAAAATCACATACTTATGATGTAAAAGATGATAAATGATAAGACCCGTTCAGATAACAAAAATTCTATACCGTTAGGTTGCATTGAAATACCTATCGAGAAACGAAATTTTAGTTTATCAATGCTTTCACGTTAGATGGAATTTTTATTGTGCTGGGAAATTTTCGGGTATGATTTCATATTTCTAAAATATATCTTATTTTAAATATACTTCTGAGCTCGTATTGAAACAAACATTCCTTCATTAAATCCCCATTAGAATACAAAGTGCCATAATCTTTGAAAATGGCTTATTGTATTCTGAAAAGTTTTGAATTTCTCAATTTCTAAAAGTGAATTTTAAAACTTTTCGACTTTATAAGGCCAAAATAAATTTTTATATTTTGATTTGAGGTTAAAATTTAATATTTTAAAATGGTCGACTATTAGTTATTAATTATTAGTTATTAGATAACTAGTTATTAATTATTTGTTATTAATAAACTTGCTTAATTATTATTAACTGCTAGTTATTAATTACTAATTATGAATTATTACTTACTTAATATTTTAAAAATGGTCGAATATTAGATATTGATATGCTAATTTTATATAATCTTGATATATAATTTTCATCAATTATGATTTTGTAAATATCCTTTCATTAAAAATTAATATTTTTAAATTTCATCATTAATCTCTCTCTAGAGCCATAAAACTCCAAACATCTATCTATTCGAACCTATCGAATATATAGCGTATGCGCAAGCTGGTGCATACTTAAGAACATTTTTAAAGTGGGTCAGGGCTTAGGTGCCATACTCTTCATCAGATTACTGTTCTCAACTATTAGGCGCACAAAAATATTTTGAATCGTTCTGTATACCCAGTGGTTTTTTTATGTAAATTATACACCAATGTGTTTTTAAATTTTTGTATCTTGTTTCCTCTCCGACCTGTGAAAGGCCTTACACCCTTTCGGGTATGCTGGGCAAGGGCGAGTTGTTAAAAAACTATTAGGTGCGTTCTAAATAGTTTTTATACAGTTCCAAAACGAACCTCCTTCGAACAAGCATTTTTATGCTATGTTCATCTCGGATTGAGGCTTTGCATGTTGTTTTGGGAAAAAAATTCAGATTACTGAAATTTTTCCGGGGTACGAGTTAATAGAATAAGTCATGGCTTTGATATCAAACATATCATCAGACCATTGATCAAGACTACGAGATGCGCCCTCAATAGCTCTCATTTCGCTGTAAAATGGTATGTTACTCAAAGGAACCTTACTAAACGCGGAGGTTACGTTATTAATCCATAGCGCGCGCGACAAGATAGCGTGCCGCAAATTATTTTCTATGGAAAAAATATGTTAGGAATAATTAAAATAAGAAAGTATATACAATTTAAACAAACATACAAGAAGTTTTAATTAAAAGCGGAAAATAAAGAAAATGCTAATTAAAAGGATTCTTATTAGTGATTAATAAGTAGGCACAAAATAAAATTATTTTCAAAAAGCTGGTGACTTTTGCTTAGGACAATGGCTGATGCAACTTTTAAGTTTTCGCGATAAGGAGCGAAGAACTTTTCAATGCTTCCCACATAGTGTTATCTTCTTTCTTCATTTGGTTCAATCTCCATTGCAAAATCAGACAGTTTTTGTGCCTTTTTATTAATTCATTGAACTTCTTGTTAGTCAAAAGTGCTCTATCTTCTTTATCACTATCGCTACTTTCACCATCAGCTGGTGTTACAAGGTCATAAAACCTTCCTTCGACGATTCTCTATTAAGGGGAGTTGGAACCCTAAGTCCGTTAACCCTAACCCTGTTACTTCGATATAACTTTTCTCAAAATCTGTTAGAGAGTCATGTTTAAAATTTTTTATAGAAGTAAAGTACACCTTTCTCATTATACTGAAATGAGCTTTTGGTTAATTTTTTATAAATTTAAAAAATATTTAATTAGACATAGTGAAATTTTACCCTATTTTGACAAAAAAAAATTATAAAAAATAAAGTTTTGAGGCTTTTTTAAAGCTCATTTCAGTATAATAAGAAAGGCGTACTTTACTTGTATAAAAAAGTTTCAAACATGTATCTATCACATATTTTGAGAAAAGGTACATCGAAATGGCCAATTTCACATTTATTCTTTTGACACAAAAAAATTTGTAAAAAATAAATTTTTGAATTATTTTTAGAAATCATTTCAGTATAATGAGAAAGATGTGTTTTACTAGTATAACAAAATTTCAAACATGAATCTATAACAGATTTTGAGAAAAGGTACATCGAAGTAACAGGGTTAGGGTTAACAGACTCAGGGTCCCAACTCCCCTCTGCATCTTCTTCCATATCTGAAAATTCTCGCCGTCAATTGCTTTTTCCATTTTGTAAGATTTTTTGCTCCATTTTCATTTGATGAAAATCTTAAAAAATAGTTGAGAACTGTAGTGGACCGCGTGTGAATGAAATTCTAGCTTCGAGCAAATTAAATGGGAACAATTAAGATAATGCGTATGTGCAAAATCGCTTTCTGAAAATCTGTTTACTGCATTATATTGGAATATTTTCCCATATTTCGTCCTTTCATTACACATGTAGTTTTAGAACTTTCTAAATTCATCAGTCGAGGTAGATTTGATAAAAGTTTGGTTAGAAAATTCAGGTTTCATTGTAGAAGAATATGCTAAGTAGAATCCGATTATCAGACAACTTCTATTCCACAAGATAATACAGCTGATGCTAGATTCTCCATTTATAGATTTCGAAGAAGCATAATTATTTTTAACAAACCCCATGAAAACAAAAAGTGATTTAAATAATTTTCTTTTAAGTCACTGAGTGGATGAGTTCCCGTCATTAACGTTTTAATAATCTTCTGATTTTAGAAAAGCATTTTCAACCGCGCTATTCAATTAAAAATAATCTACTTTTTAAGAAGGAAGCTTAAGGAGTAAAACGCTGAAAAGACAAAATAATATTTGTTAAATTCTCTCCGTCTCTTATTTGCTTTCCTCGTTATCTAGTTTCGTGACTAAACCGCATTAAATTGCGGGGGAGAAGAAAACAATTTTGCTGATGAAAGGGCATACAAGAAAGAAGAAACAGACGTCTGTTTTCTACCTCGCGTCTATTCTGGGAATATTTTAGTCTATTCTCTTCTCTTTTTCCAATGGTTTAAAGGACTTCAACAAAGATAATTCTTTTTTATACTCTTTTTTATCTTGAGAAGATATTTTTGGAATTTTTTTCTGATGCTTTGCTGCGGTTTACTAAGCTTGATTCATTAATCGATAGATAACCTGATTTTAACTCTGATAATATTTTTCTTAGCAAAATATGATGGCTTTTTTCAGTCTGGGAATATATAAGTTTGAGAAATGTTTTCTTTTTCTAAATAACGTTTTATGAGAAGGTTTGGAGGCAAATTTTTATCTTATTGAGCGGACGGTTTTATGTTAATATGTTAAACAGTTAAATTTGTATTGAAAACGAACATGAATTTTTGCTGAGTAATTCAATATTGGACTTGTTGAAAGAATACCACTATGTTTGAATCGTTCGATTAAAAATAGATACAAGACATTTTTTTTTCATATTACCACTAATATTAAAAAAATTGTGATTTCACTAGTATTTCCTGACAAAAATCTCCTCAACCTGTATTCATCGAAAATACTCTTATTCATGAATTTTTACTAAAATAAGCTTTCAGTACCTGTTTTATATCTGCTGCTCTTTCTGGTGCAGTTGATATTCCCTGAATTTTGAAGTAGAAGCGGTAGATTGATACACATGTTATAGAAAAAGTATTATGTTAGATTACTTAAAGCACCGGAAAAACTATTCTTCTAGAGTATATCTGGATAATTTTCAGACCTGTGCTTTCTTCCCTTAAAATTACCTCTCTAACCAAATGATATTTCTTCGAAGAGAGGAGGATGGAACAGCTTCTATGCAACGCTCTATTTACTGATTGGTGATGGCATTTTGCTCTGCTTCTCACTTAATTATTCTTAGCCTCTTCTGACTGTGCCCAACACCTATGCAAATAGCACCTTTGTTTTTTCTTCTAATTCCATGAATAATTAGTATCAAGAAACGAATCTTTCTCGGAAAGAAGAAGATACTACAGTTTCAACAACAGACACTATTTATTGATTGATAATGGCATGGTTTTTCTTTCTCTGACTAAAGGATTCTTAGTAACTGCATGATAGTGTCGAACATCAAAGAATATAGCACTGAAGTTTTTCTTCACTTCCGATGGATAATTAATATCAAGAAATTAATCTTTCTCGGAGAGAGAAGAGAATACAACTTCTTTGTCAACAGGCACTATTTACTGTGGATAGCAACATTCTGTTCTTTTTCTAACTGAATGATTATCAGCATCTTCATGAAAGCGTTCAACATCACAGAATATGACACTTTAGTTGTGGATTTTTTGATGAATAGTTAATGTAAAAAATCATAAGCCTAACTTTGCCGAAAATTTATAATAAGAGCTTTTCACAAGTAAAACAAGAGATTAATAGCTAATATCTTTTAATTCAACCTCTAAATAGTGTTATTTTAAATTAATATCCATTGAGGGTTTTTCATATCTTGAATGATTATTATTAACATAAAAAGCATAAAAATAAACTACGATGAAAAATTATGTAATGTGTCAAACAATTCAATTGCTAGCATTCAATTCATTTTAATGTTTTCGATGTCACTTGTACTCATAAAGTATCATGATATTTTAAGATGCTTGGAAGAAATAAAATGTTCAAATATTGTACTCAAAACACTATAAAATATATGTAGAAAGAGAAATATTTCCATAGAAAATTATTTTAATTGTAGCTATTAGAGAGGATTATTAATTAAATATTCGAGCATTAAAATTCTGTAAAGCCCATAAAATGAACAATAAGCCTTTCTAAAGGATAATGTTTTTATGAAACTTGAAAAAGTATTTCCAGTTATGAAGTTTATTAAGAAATTATTAGTGCTCCCTAAAGCATCATATCAAATTTCTACTAAACTTTAATTAAGTATTGGAAAATGAAAATCAATTCCTAAATAATCATAGATGCTTCAGTAATACAGTAATATAAAGATGATTGAAATGAATTTGAATTTTATCTTTCTTCTTCAATGCACCGAATAAAGACAAAATACACCTATTGAGTAGAAAATGTTCAACTTAGACAAGGCTGGAAGCCAGTTCAAAGCTATTAAATTTGAAACAGTACAAAATAAATGGATAAACAAGAAGTGAATAAGTTTAGTTTTCTTTACAGGCTGGGAAGAACACAGGATCGATGCAATTATTTGTAACGACTCCACCAGCTGCAACTTTCATCGAAGTTGTTATATTAACACTTCTGTAAATTTCACGCTGTCTGGACTTTCCGAAGGATTCTAGTTTCATTAACTTACTGTCACATTTCATGTTTGGGTTAAAATAGTTTATATTCCTTACAGTAACAGTATTGGATTAAGAATTATACAATAAGATCAACTTTAAAATCCAATTGATGGCAAAAAATTTAAAAATATATAATTGAACAATTAATGACAGGATATCAAAATGATTGAAAAAACCCAAACAAATTGAATGATTCTTAATTATACATAGGTGTATCGGAAAAATCCGAAACTAGCTCCTTAGACCTCCAATAAACGACAGGATTTCGTTTGCAGATATAGTGATCTGTAATCTTTGTGAGGCAGTATGTCAAGTAACATTGTTGGGTTAACATTAAAAGTTGTTTTGATCACAAGTTGATGGTAGTTTAAGATCACACAAATCGCACTCTGCTGGCGAATCTGATGATGAAATGAATATTGAAGCCGGAATTATATTACGTAAATATCAAAACAAATATCAACAAACATAATTTCGTACTTGCAGTAATACTAATATGCAATCTTCATAAGGTAAGTGGGTCAATAGATATTCTCTGTTAATAATAGGAGTCGTCCGACTCATCAGCAGGTTGTCCAAAAGAATGTGATTAATGTAATAGCAGACCTTCACCATCACACAACACACGCACACGTGCACGCACGTACACATACGCACACACACACACAAAACCCACTATTACACAGAACTATTAAAATTTCAGGTCGCTATAGTTGCAAGCACAAGCCTGTGTTGTGATTTAGTGGCGTTCTGTAGGAAAAGCATTGAAAGTTTTGAAGGTATACCTAACGTACATTTCTTAAATTTTAATTTCTTAAATTCTTTAAATTTCTTAAATTTTTATACTTGATTTGTTTTCTATGTTAAAGTTGTTTTATTAACGACAACAAAATGCATGTAATGTAACAATTATGTTACAAGTATTTTCATTGTTCGAACAATTCTTCGTCTAATATTTGTACAAAATCATTCCAGTTTCTTAATTTTTGAGTTGTATAATTAGATAAATTGTATCTGTATTATTTCACCTATCGTCTCTTAACAAACACCATTATCTATCTCAATTTTCGAAGTTCTACAAGAGGAAGAAAACCATTGAATTTTCCGCAACCATTAACGAATATTTCCGATCTTTTTCACATCAGGTATGAGCATGAAAAAGCATATTCATGCTCGATATGTAAATGATAAAGGTTATTCATTATTGGTTGTGAAAAGTTAAGTTTTTTCCCTAATGTAAAATTCTGAAAATTGAAACATGTATTGTTACTTGTTAAGCGACAGTGTATGATTTGAATATTAGCTTTCAAGTTGTTAAAAATAAAGTTTTATTTCAATGAAACATTTATTTTCTATTTTAAGCTGTTCAAAAATTTAAATAACAGTAGATTTATTGTTTCGAAATTTTCGTCTTTTAAAAATTCTGTTCGCTATCAAATGCTGAAAAAACAAATATTCGACATATGTTTTCAAAATCCATTCAGATTTGAATGAACTTTTTCAATGAAATGCAATGTATATTTATTGTCTAAAATATCAATTAAGTTTGCATTTATTTGCTTCATTTAAAAGTCTTTCTGAGAAAAAATTAGCAATGAAAGTTATTGTTTTATTAGAGGATATTTCTTTAATTTTTAAATATTTCTGATGAGAATTGTATTTTTTAAAATTACCTTTGCCGTTATATTTAAGTTATAACTTTTATTTAATTTCATTTGAAGAGTAATATGGTAACAGTCGAAAGAAAAAGATAAATTTCTGGAGTAAAATAATTAACTCAAAACAAGATTTTCACTTAGATTTGCTAACATTGAAACAATTTCCTTTTTTTATTGAACCAGGAAAATTCTTTATAACATATTTATAATTTACAGCGGTTAAAAAAAGTGATAATTTTGAAAAGATTTAATATTTTTATTTCATGCGTCGTTGTTCGATTGATGAAATTTTTGAAATGAGTATTTATTTAAAAGTAAAAACATACTTGCAAATTTTCATTTTAGACGTTTAGTTTATTCACAAGTTTCGAGAGCAATATTAATTATATGATAGTTCGCAGTTAAAATATCTTTTTTTAGAACTAATATGAAATAAACTGAAACGCTCAAAAAGCGGGCGTATTATTAGAGTTCATATAAAATGACATTTTCATCCATCATATTTTGCAAAAACTAATGTAAACATTATAAGAAATGTTTAAAAATATTCAATCAAACATTCTTTAACGGTTATTGTATGAAACGTATGAAGCATGGAACAATATTCCATAATCAAGAATGATATATGAGTAAGTTAATAATTTATAGATGCATCGCACAATCTCAAACGGATTGTGCGTTTTTTTATATACCATAATTGTCTTTCTACGTCATGTTATGAAGAATCTCTGAGAAGTCCACGCATCTCTGTAGGGCTGTTTTTAAATTATTAATGGATGCACGTATGCATGCGCGTCTCTTTTTCGCTCGTGCTCTGTAACTGCTTTGTCTGTGTTAATAAACGTTTCTGAAATCTCAAACTAGTCATAGTTTTTATCTCTTCAATAGAAAATATAATTTTACATCTGTATGCAATGAATACATTTAAACTTTATTTCAATGTATAATCTGAAACATTAAACACATGAGCCTGTTTGTCACAGGAACTCCTCCAAAACGGTGAAAAGTAGTTATAAGAAATTTTTGCACATTCTGAGTACATTTCTAGGTCAACTATGCTATTTTTATCTTTTTAGAGTAATTATTTCTCGGATATTCAGTTAAGTAAGGGAAATGAGTAAGACAAATTTTCAAATGAAAATAATTATATATTTAAATTCAAAGCATCGACGCAAATATTTTTATTGTTTGTGTCATCCGGTCTATTCCAACCTGGCAATATAAGCTGTGACTGAGTTTAATAAAGCAAATATGTTGCGCAGTAACAAGTTGAAGAATATTGACGAAACGCACATTTACTATGACAATTATGTTTCATCGTGGTCAATGAAACAAAAATGTCATAGTAAATAATGTCATACTAAATTAATATGATAGATAAACAATCAATATCCAACAAGAGACTAAAAATGTTGAAACGCAATTGCAATAAGAGGATTAACTCGTTATCTGCCATTGTCCCTTTTTTGGGACGCTGTTTTCTTTTTATTTTCTCCTAAACAGCGCAATTTTTAGCTTTGATTGCTGCAGATGGATGCTGAGCTACTACTATAAATTGTACAAATCCAATAAAAATCATTTTTCTAAGAGAAAAGATAATTCATTCTAATTAAAAGTTAATTAATCAGTTCAATTAAAAGTTTCGGAAATAGTGTTTTCTTTCATATTTCATTCATTTTATCATATAAAAACAATTTTTTAGAAAAAAGGAAATAATAGAGATTTTACATATAATGGGTTAATGAAATTAATTATGAGACACAAAGAATGATTTTAATGTGTAATCTGTCGAAGATTATTAATAATGCTAGATTTCCGTACTTAATGGAAAGATAATTTCTATTCGAATAAAGATAAAATTTTCCAACTCAAAAACGATCCAACTTAAGAAGAATCTTTGTTTCAACTTTGAAGATCAAAAGAATTCCTATGCTTCTAAAACGTTCAACTGAGTAAGCAGATCACAATTAGTTCGGAGAATATACTAGTGATTCGTTACTTAGTGAACAGGAGATTGGCTACTTATGTCTTAACATTTTATACCTTAAGTTTCAATAAGCCACATAGCAAAAAAATTCCATAGCCTCTGTTTGTAGTTATGTCGTTGCTTATACTTGTTCATTTTCTTCTCCTTTTCATTTGTTTTCATTTTCTGAGGAATTGTTATAGATAGAAGCTGCCTCAACTTTTTATTTTAGCTGTCCATCTACAGGAAGGAAAACAAAATGACAAAAAAATAAAATAAAGTCGAGAATGATAGCCATTGAGTTGCTTGTTGTTTATATCTGGGGATAATGGCATCGTCTAATATTAGGGGAGAGAAAAGGCTTTTACTTGCCTAGAAACTAAATCAACCAAACAGTTTGTATAGTGACGTGGTTTTATACTTGAACAAAAGAACTACAAACAGCAGTGCCAAGAGAATCTTTTTGACAGTTCATATGAAGTTAGAAAAGCGAATAAAAAAAATGAAATGTATTCAGGAGTATTTCGGAAATCCCATTTCTTGCGGCGCTTTTGGTTGATTTCGTTTTTTCCAAAGGCCGAAGTCTTTACGCTATTCTGCGTCAAAAAGGCAACTTCTTTACTTCTTTTGTGCCGCAGAGAAATTCCGAAGAGCTTAGGATGGCTTCTCAAAGGTTCTTCCAAGTCAGGTAATATTTTTAGATTCAACTCTTTCGATGAATTTTGTCATAAATTCTTCTTTTTCCAGCAAACAAACTTTACTGGGGTGGGATAAATGGAGAAGTATGATTCATAGTTTCACTTCAGGGAGAAAAAGAATATGTGGTGGAGAGGTATCATATGTTAACCAATTTGGATGAGTGTCTCCTCTAATGGAAAATGTTAACGAAAAATGTTTTTGGGCATAAATAAAAGTCTAACTTGCCGTGGAAAAACATTTCAATAAATTTTAAGCAAAATCGTCGTTTGAAACTTCAGAAATTTTTTCACTCCTTCCGTTGTAATTCTTATTTCATGTAAAATGCCTTTTTCTTATTTGTTTGAACTTGTGTTGAAAAATTCCGCAGATGGTATGATGACTACTGTAAGTAAATTGACCTTGGTGACATTAAAAGTTACCACTTCAGATAAATAATCGATATCTGGTGGCTATGTAAGCAAAAATATTCACGGATGTATCTTTGCATCAAAAGACCAGAAATATACTGGCGACCAAATGTTGAGGACGATTTTTAAAATGCGAATAATTAGGAATAAATATGGATACAATTGTTCGGAATCAGTTGCAGAGAATCATGGGATATATACTTGTCGGAACTCACAGTTTACAGAAAAGATTTGGTCACCAGGCCATTTAGGGGGAGACAAAAGGGTATTTTGGCACACCCAGTTTCATAGACAGTTGATAATGATTTGAAACTTTCATTAATTATTTTTTATGTACATAATATTTACATGGAGTTTCGTAAAAATAGCAATAATATTCGGGAAAATACAATGGTTTCTTTAAAAAATCCCAAATTTTCCAGCATAGTTTTTGCTTATAACATGCAGAGATTTCGGCCAAATTGTACGAAGTTTACAGAATGTTTGACACTATGTAAAAGAAGCATTGTATTAAAATTTGAATTAAGTATTTTAAATATTACAAGAAATCTGAGTATCTGTAGTTAATAATTTTTTACTGCGCATGTGCGAAACGAAGAGTATTTTTCTTTCCTAATTTGAGAGCCAGATATATAGGACAACTTATATAAAAATTCCAGTTCAATACCTTTATTATTCAGGAAGATATTGGCATTACAGCGAGTTGAATTTGGGTGCACTCTAAAAGAAGCTAAATGATGAGGGATCTTGCACAAATTAATATTTTTTAAGCTTGAATTTTCGAACAGTACTATTGAATTTTATGAAAGTTGAATATACTGAATACTCATGTATACTTGCAAATTGAATACATAATTTAACTTGCATTTCGATGATAACTATTCAAAGATTAAAGTTCAATAAATTTCAGTTTCTGCATTGACCAGTAGGGTGGATCGAAAAGCATAGGAATTTTTTTTTTTGAAATTATTTGTGGCATGGGGCGGGAAAGTTGTGTCTTAAGTATATTAGTTCATATAATTTTTTTATTGAAATTAATTTATATCTTCCGGTGCCCCAAGCGCCTCAAAAATAGTTAAAAATTGAATATTTTATGAAAATTTACAATTTTTTTGTTTTGTTTTGAAATTATTTTTGGCATGGGGTGGGAAAGTTGTGTCTTAGGTATATTTGTTTACATATATATTTTTTTTTATTGAAATCCATTCATATCTTCCAGTGCCCCAAGTGCTCCCAAAATAGTTAAAAATGACATTTTTTTTGGAAATTTATAAAAAAAAAATACCTTCAAAAATTTCTTTAGTGCTGGGTAAGAAAGTTTTGTTTTGGGTATATTAGTTTACGTTTATTTTATTATTATTAAAATTCATTCATATCTTCTGGTGGCCCAAACGCCCCCCAAAAAGTTAAAACTTCACATTTTTACAATAATCTATTAAAAATTGTAAATTAATGAAAATATTGGGAAGATTGGCAGAATATTCAAGTATTAAAGTATAAACTTATAAATAATTATAATTTTATAATAATACGTGAAATATATAAATTTAATAGTCAAAGCAATAAATCACAAAACTTATAAAAAGTAAACTTACATCATAGATTTTTTAATTCTATTAGTTTGAAGATTTACATATTTCTAAAGGATGTAATCCTTTTGGTATTATAATGCTTGATAAGACTTCTTGATTGTATCCTATTCAATATGAAATCGTGTCTCTTCTCTTCTCCATATACACTTTCCGACGCTTCACGCTTCAGACACTAAGCGAAAACATATTTTTACAGCTTGGGTATGGCATGGATATTTTGACCATTCCTCCGTTTTTCTAACTTTTACCATGGCCTCAATTTCTTTAAATGGCTCGTTCATCAAAACAGGTGGTTCAAAAGGTCCAACTCGTTGCCAGTTAAAAAATGCAAAATAATCCTTTGCTTTAAATTCTATTTTTGGTACTTGAAAAATTCTTATTCTGATGATACTCTCTTTTCAATTCTATCACAAATTAGTTTCCGTACTTCTAAAGACCTTATATTCTCTCTGTTATCTGTGAGCAATGACAATAGTAAATTTTCAGGATGAAAAAAGAAGCTATTTCGTTGAATAAAAGTGTCTAATATTTTTGTTAAATTGAGTTCCTAATATCTAGAAAATGAGTCTCCAAATACGCCGCGATCCTTCTGTTATGGAGAGCTTTGTCTTGACATGGAACCATACAGGTTGCATATACCTTCGTAATATATGTTACAAGAATAATAAGATTGTCAGATGGTTTTTCTGTGACCACATACAACCTTGAAATTCCACCGGTAATTGTTAGCCACCTTGAGTGAGCAACTGGACAAGGCTTTCTTAATGCCAGGTCAGAATAACATTCACCACGTGATATCTCTAGGCAAATATCATATAGATATTGCTGATCATTGCTGAGAACCATTCTATCTATATTATCTGGCGTATTATCCACACTTATTGAAGAAAAAGGAGCTAGAGGTAGCTCTTCGCAGGTTTTGATTGCTTTACCAATTGGTCGACAAAATTCTTTAGGACCAGTTGTTGCACTATCCAGAGGATTTAGTAGATGACGGAGAGGTAACTCATTTGTTTGAAGCAAACAAATGCACCATTGTAATGGTTTATTGGAGCCAGTTCCATCAAGGGAATAATACCTCCCTTGTACCAAGTATTAACATTTGTTCTATCGCATCCAATTGCTGTTAGCCCATTTAATTGCATATTATTTGATACAAAACAAATTGAGTATTGCTTCTTTTATGGCTTTAGCTCTTCTTGTTGCAGAAAGAACATGTCCAATATACACAGAGTTAGGATCATTTACAAGAGTATAATGCTCCTCCTTCATGGTCTTTGGGTAGTAATTTGTGTCCTTCTTAATTAGCACTTTTGTGTTATCGTCTCTCCCATCGAAATATAATCCGATTAAAAGAGACCAAGACAATGTTAACTTAGTAGACTCTGCAACTGCATTTTAAAGCTTTTTACACTGTCTACGAATTATTTTGAGATCTACGAAGTCTTTCCTTTGTGTACAATTCCAATGTCTTGTAAAATAGCACTGGAAAATGAAGCAGCTGTTCTATCTGAAATTCCGTATCAATCACATCCCCTTGCCAAGGTAGGGAGATCTAAACGATTTTGTGATTGATATTCCAAGGTAATTACATCCGAATCTGTATACGAGGACGAAGACATAGTGTTGAGCTCAAGTAGCTCCATTAATTGAGCATGAGCAGCATCAGTTTTAACCATTTTACGTTTTATTCTTTTGTCTTCCCTTTTCCCCTTTTTTAAGTTGCAATTACGTCCACTCCTCCAGTAACCATTTTCCTTCCTAATCTTTGATCCTTTATAAGCAATCGCTCAGCAAGTGGAATTTTCCTGTCATTTTGGCATTTACATGTATCGAAATTTGTTCACTTACAAAATATGATATCGAACAAACACAATATTTTTTCAATACGATAATTTTCCAATTTGTGTTGGTATTTTTATCATTCCTTCGCTCTCTCCTCTGCGTTTCACCCTGTAAAATCGTTTCTTTAACATATTATTTATTTTTAATTTTTAATTCGAAATTTGCATAAAAATCGCTTTTTGGCAAGTATTTAAGTGTCTTGGGGTACCGGAAGATATTAAACAAAGTTGAAAAAATTTTGCATGTATGCTAGTACAGTTAAAAGACAACTTTTGAACTCATGCCGATTATTTTATCCACACTTTGAATTTTCGATCCACCCTATTGACCAGTGCCATTCAGATTTTCTTAGAGTGTATCGAAATTCACATCGCTGCATTACCGATATTTTTCTTACTATTAACGGTATTGAACTGAAACTTTTATATAAGTTGCCCTATATATTTGTCTCTGAATTTATGAAAGAAAAATTACACTCTACGTTTCGCAAATGCGCAGTAAAAAATTATTTACTAGAAATACTCACATTTCTTGTAATATTTAAATTATTTAATTCCAATTTTAATACAATGCTTTTCTTATATATTGTGAAGTATTTTGTAAGTGTCGAACAATTTAGTTGTAAACTCTGCACGTTATAAGCCAAAAAAATGCTGGAAATTTGGGATTTTTTAAAAAAGAAGCCTTTATATTTTCCCGAATATTCTAGCTATTTTTTTACGAAAATGCAAGTAAATAGTATGTACATCAAACAAAACCATTGATGAAATTTTCAAATTATTATCAACTTTCTGTAAAACGGGGTGGGCGAAAATACATTTTCTTCTTCCTCACTTTCTGGTCGCCCCCTTAAAATGTGAGTTTTGACAAGTGTATAACCCACGATTCTCTGCAACTGATTGCGAACTATTGTATCCATATTGACTCCTAATTATTCGCATCTTAAGAATCGTCCTTAAAGTTTGACCAGAGTGTATAATGGACAACAAAGACTAAAGTTAAATCCCTTGCAAATGAAGCCCTAAATCAATTTAAATCCTGGTCTACAAAACATAATCTGGAAATTTCAGCTGATAAATCAAACTTCTTGCATTTCAACAAAAATAGAAACGAACCTCAGTGGCCAGCAGGCATAAGATGGGAAGGTCTTCTCAAAAGGAAATCAAGCATCAAATATCTAGGGTTCTTTATTGACGATAAACTAAATTTCACCACACATCTGTCGAAGGTAAAAAAAAAAAGCTAAACCTTTATCAAAAAATAAAAAGTATCGCTGCGTCATACTGTGGTCTGAATAAAAATACCAGAAGGAAAATCTATTTTACAGTTAAAGAAAGAATCTTACTTTATTGAGCACCGGCATGGGCAAAAAATATCACCTCAAGACAACAAAGGCTTCTCAATTCAATACAGAGAAAATTCCTTCTCAACATGACTGGAGAGTATTCCACCACTCCAATAGCAGCTCTACAAGTGATTGAAGGCATTACTCCCCTATATATCAAATCTCAAATGGAGTCCATTCTTGTCAGAGTAGGTCGCCTTCGCAGGTATTGCAATGGGAAAGTTCAAGCTTTTTATATCAGGATTTTCAGCAGCTAAATCATTCTCAACATTCACCATTCAGCAGCTTGTTATCAATTATCCAGCTTATTTTGGTTTAGAGATAGGGTCTCAATAGTCCCTGACCCGCATCCCCCATCTGAGGCTATTTACACAGATGACTAGCATCTAGAACGTGAAACATGTTGTGCTTTCTATGACATTCAAAACAACGTCGAAATTCATCAGTGGATGGCAAAACTAAGATCACGTAATACCGTTTTTCAAGCTGAGATCTTAGCCATAAAAGAGGCTATAAAATGGGCTAATTCTAAGGGATTATCAACATCAATCTGGAGTGACAGCGAGTTGGCACTCTGAGCAATTTCTTCCTTCAAAAGTTCTAATCCTCTAGTCCAAGGAGCACAACAAGCCCTCCTTCAGAACCCATCAATGCAACTTAACTGGATTAAGGCGATTGTTGGTTTTCTTGGTAACGAGGCAGCACACAACCTTGCGAAACAAGATACTAAAGAAGGGACTCACCTCCATCTTCAGGCTCCAAAATGTCATCTGAAAAAAGTGCTTAGGAACCTCTCTCTCAATAAATGGCAATAAGTCTGGGATTCAGGTAACACTGGGAGAGCTATCTTTAATATACTCCATAAAGTCTCTCTAACCCAAGCCTCTTGGTCAAGAGAATCCATCCTTTTTGCTATGGGCCATTGTCCTTTTCCCAGCTACCTCTACAGATTACGGCTTCATCATTCAGATATCTGCGCATGCGGGGAAAAGGGAGACACTCTCTACTACGCAACTTCTTGTCATCTTTTCATTTTTACCAAACTAAGAGCAGAACATACTCTAATTGGGCGGAAAAACTTACTTTTAAATAAACTATCAAGAATAAAAATGGCTAAACTGATGTCTTTCCTCACTGATGATGAGGACCTCATCAAACAGCAACCGGACGCAACCAGTTCAGCCGACTACGACCCAGATTTCTCTCCTTCACCTATACCTCACACAGATAGACCCCGACCCTCTAGATGCCCAATACCAAGGACCGTAATCAGATCCTCCTACAAGTTTTTAAAAGCAGTGAACTTTTGGGGCCTGTCTTAAAACTGTTTCTTCTTCACGAGTTTTCTTTTCACCTGTCAATAACACCCATACAAATTACATACCGGATATTTTTATCTCTGGTGTCAGGGGTACGTCGTAGT
Source organism: Araneus ventricosus (assembly GCA_013235015.1). NCBI lineage: Eukaryota > Metazoa > Arthropoda > Arachnida > Araneae > Araneidae > Araneus > Araneus ventricosus. Next base: position 584,972 of record BGPR01000393.1, on the reverse strand, counting down.
GCAAATTAAAGTGTACATTTGACTTGAAGGGAACATTTGGATGAAATTATTTGTTAGATACATGATAAGCAAGCTTTTGGAAAATTTATCGAAAATAGACAGTGGCGAGACAACACTAGCTGAGATATTGAGAAGTTTTTACTAACTTACAAATGTTCTCCAGAGATTTTTAAAAAATTAAGGTCTCAAAACGATGTGTGAAAACTTTGTCACAATGGCAAGATACCTCCGTAAGTAATGGATATCAGAGGGAGGCGGTGCATTCTCTCGAAAGGAAATGCTTATCATTGTTTGTTTAAAGGTTATAATTAAATTCAAAATTTATGTCATACCTCTATAAATATCAAAAGGTCATATAAAATTCAAATGTCAATCATCAGAATTATAACCTTCAAAAATTACAATTTTAAAATTTTCATTTTTAAGTGATAAGTGTTAATCAATTACATCTTATCTTTCATTTTGCAGATGACTACTTTCAAGAATAAGATCTTCAATTTATAATTATAGATCTTATCTTATAATTATATCGAAAATCTCTACTGTGATAATTTCCCGTATAATATTTATGGCGTTGATGATCTTATTCTTGAAAGCAGTCTTGAATATAAATATTAATTTATATAGTTTTAAAAAAATTACTGGGCTGCTACTATATTTTCTAATTATTTCTTTTCATTTTACCATTTCCTTTTATTTATTAAGGTATTGATTCAAACTGAAGGCTTTTTTAATCTAAATCTTCAGTTCCCTGCACCTCCTGTTTTTCTTTTTCTTTTCGAATAGTAGATGCACCACAATCTTGGTTGGTACTTTACGAATGTTGATTAGGGCAGGATATTTCTTTGTCTGTGATTAAAGTATAGACATTTTAATTCTCTACAATAATTGGGGTAGGTTTCAATTTTCATTTTTTTACTGATATTTTTATGAAGGCAGTTTCTGACAGATGGCTAACGATTTTTAAATCAATTTTGTTAGCGATATTATGTTTATTCTTTTTAAAAATTCTTTTGTTGTTTATTTATCCTGTTCGCCTTGGTTTGAGAAATTTTGGGCTATGAGAGGCTTTAGTTTGGCGTAAGTCAAGCCTCTTACAGAAAAATTTCCCAATTATTTTGAATCCATTTCGAATTTAGTCTATAGACCTTGAAAAAGTGGACTAGAATGGATTTCTTGTTTATTTAATTCAATTTAATTTTTGGGTTTTTTTTATTTTCTTTGAATTATATGACTTCTTTTGTTTGTTGTATGCAGCGGCATATTGCGAGCTACTTAAACATTGTTTAAATTTTGTAGTGTATGTTTAAATTTATTTTAATTTGTCTTAATTCCTAATTTAGTTTATTTCTTCAAGATATAGGGTTGTGTTACGGCAAAGTCTCAGAATCATGGAAACAGGGCCATAAACTGAAATCATGATTCAAATGGAGAACTGCCTTATGCGAAGAAGTAATGATTCTGATTCTGTAGAGGATTACTGTTTTCCCCGGGTTTCAAATAGATGCTTGGAGAGTTCGGTGCATTCATTCCCCCTCTATTTATTGGAAATTCCAAAATTCGAAATTTGTGTTCGTTTTAAGTGTTATTCTCTACGTGTTTCGTAAGGGCTTATTTTGATTATCTTTATGTATAACTCAACGCTTTTACACATTACTTGTAAATTTTTTTAAAGTTTTTAGTATTGCAAAAGAAACTGGAAATTTTCGTCGCCTGATCTGATGAGAAACAGGTTATAAATTTTGCAGACTGATGCAATGTTATTGCGTGTACAAATCATAATTTATAAACAACATTTAATCCAAGATATCATGTTCCTTCCATCTTAAACTCATTACGATTCATTACTTTACGAACAGTAGACATTCACAAAAAGGAATTTCTGAATACTTCATCGAAACAGTTTCTGGGAAGAAAAGTTTGAAAGTGACGTAACCTATCTCTTTCAAAGCATATAGCAATCATTTCAAAAAGTATTGCGACAAGTTGCATTAAATCTTTCCATTGAAACCAGAAGATGGATATAAATGAAAAAAAAGAAAATAAATTCGAACTACTATGAGAGGGTCTCAATTTTTTTTTTTTTGCTTTTTTAAGAAATAGTAGATTTATCTTTTTCTCAATAAATTAATCCTAATAACAATGTATTATTAAACTTTAAAACCAGCTGGGGATTCTCTCCTCCACTTTCAGGCAAACTTCCACAATCCGGCGCATTTTGTGTTTAGTTTAATAGTATAGCTAAGTGAAAGTAGTTCGCATTTTTGAACTTCTCCCGTTTCCTGATTGAGTGCAAAATTTGATATAGATGTGCACATGCCAAACTTGATTTATCTTGTTTATTGCGTTTTTGAGCTATAGCGTTAAAATACACATGTGCAGACAGACTCCCTGAAATAGATTTCGTTCGAAATTAGACGAAAATTTACAATTTTGATGTAATGACCGCATACCATATTTCATCCGTCTAGTTTGTTGCTTTTTTGAGTTATTGTGTTCACAGACAGACATTTTAAATTCTGAAAATGGGTTTCCGGGCTAAGGAAGGTTTAAAACATATTTTATTTTATGAGAGTTATCTGCCGTCAGTACTGCGCTTTTATAAAATTTTATTATGAATTTTAGTACAGTGGAAAAAATAGTTTTTCAAACCATTATGAAGAAATCGGATCCAAAAAGAAGTGACAAACAGAAACGCTGCATCTCCTCCCTGCCGTAGCATCCAGGGGCAATTGAATGATTGCCGTCATGACGTTAATATGGGTGTGAGGGCGAAATCTTAATTGCCACCACCGGCCTCGGCCAAAACCCTTCCACAGGAAGTACGTCCCGTCATAGGAGTGGAGGCGACTTCCACACTATTACTGTACCCACTAGGAAGGCGAGAACACGCTTAAGCTGGGCATTCACGAAAAAGAAAGTCTAAGCCATTTGTTCCAGCAACTGGTTTGTATTCCACTCATATTAGTCTAAAAATTAGGTAAAACATTCACGGATGTTCCAAAGTTTGTGTTGAGACAAGGTTCAAAGTCGCAGAATTCATCCCACCCATTTCCTCCTCCCCCACACGGGGGATTTTTATTTTCACTTCTAGCCTCGACGCGAGGTCTTAATGTAGGCAGATCCTTTGTTCTGCCGCTAGCCTCGCAGAGATGTCTTCAAAAGGCCGTCTGGCCATTCCAATCAGATTTCAAACTATTCGGAATTCCACCACTTCCATTCCGATATGCCAATTTTCAACGGTTTTTAAAAATTGACGATTGATTTTTCCTTCCCATGTTCCAAAAATTCCAAAGTGGAGCAACGGTGAATGGCCCGCTTTACGTATCCAGCGGTTTCTCATCCATGTACACGTGGTGCACGCCACCCCCTCCCCTGTGGGTAAACGAAGTGACAAAGAAGAAATAATCTGTCCTGATTGATAAAAGTTCCCTCAAATCTCATCTTTTCGATTTATTTTTAGATGTAGGATGCAAAAAATACGTCGGATATCCACTGCTTCCCTTAAGGCAGTAAAGTTTTCTTCTAGACAAAGCATCTATTTACAGTAAGTGATTTTATGCAGCCGAGAAACAAAAATGCATTGTCTAGTCAGAAAGAAGATCATGTCTAGAATCAGACCTTTCGTAAGAAAGACTAATCTAGTAACCGTCTGGATACTTAGTAAGTTCTAATCGGATTTGAGGTTCCGAAGAAGGACTTCTTAACGCAAGGCTGTTGCCAGTAGTTGGTTAAGTAGGGTGAACTTCCAATCCAGGATTTGAGATTAGCATCAGAATGTTAATGGCTCCATGCCATATATTTTTTCACTACCCGAGGCTGAAAACGAATTTTTACTTGCTTGAACACGAATTTTTATTCATTGCATTATTTTTAAAAAGTAAGAAAAAAATTATGAGAAAGAATCATTTTGTGTACTTTTATTTAATTACTTGTTGCGCTTTTCACCTTTTACCGAAGGAAAAAATCCACATTTTTACACATTTTCTTATTCTCCCAATGTATCTAACTTCCCCTTTTCGTCACTTTTTACACAATTTTATTTAACTTGACTTTTATCATGTATGTAAAGAAAGAATTTTGTAATCGATTTTTTACTCCATTTCTGATGCGATAGTGTTTTTAAATTCTGTATACTTGTGAGTTCTCGTTGATAACAAGGTATTTTAATGTCTACAAAATTTTATTCCCAGTTGATTTATTAACTTAATTGGTTTTTGATACCATACGAGGGGCTTCAGCTGGTACAGGATTTGAGAAAAATTTGATTTTTATATTATAATATTTATAAAAATAAATTATAAATTGAAGACTAAAATAATTAAAATAAAAAAGTTCTACTGTATAGTACGATAATAAAAGTATATTTGTAAAAATTGCTTTTATTAAATTTATTACCTTAGGCGTAAATTCCAACTTTTATAGGCATTTTTGCTGAATCTTGTGTGATGAAAGCGCAAGAAACGCCTGATTAAGAGTAATTTTGTGGCTTTTTGTATAATTAATTTTTTCCATTTTTCATGTATTTTTGTATAGGACATTTGCAGATATTTATTTAACTATTTTCTGGTAGAGAAGTATGTTTATTTTCTCTCATTGTAAATCATATTCCTAAGCATAATTAGTTATCACTGTCTTAAAATCCTTTATTTTAAAAGCATTGAACTATATTGAAATAAAACCAAACTTTCTGTTTCATTACTGATTACATCAAAAATGTTTTAGGACAAACAGACACATGAGCACTTTTATATAAAAGAACTAATTTGACTTAATTAGTTTTACTAGTTAATTTAGTTATATTAACGTCCGGATTTGAAACAACTCGAGGGCTATTTTTGGAACGAACCTCGCAATTTTGAACCGTTGTCAGATGACGAGGAAGACATCTAAGCTGGCACCCGTCTCTCCAAGATTTCGGAAGGACCAACGGAAGGGTGTTTGAGTTGGTTTTCAACAGGCCCGCATACAAGGCAGATCTTCAGTGGAATCGGGTGTCGAGCCTGGAACCCTCCGGCCCCAACGCCGAGGCCTTACCACTGACCCACCGCAGCCCTTACGAAATACGTATAGAGTAACACTTAAGACGGACGCGAATTTCGAATTTTGGAATTTCCAATAAATAGAGGGGGAATGAGACAGCACCGAACTCTCCAAGCATCTATTTGAAATCAGGGGGAAAATAGTGACCGTCTACAGAATCAGAATCTTTACTTCTTCGCATACGGCAGTTCTCCATTTGAATCATGATTTCAGTTTACGGCCCTGTTTCCATAATTCTGAGACTGCCGTAAAACAACCCTATATCTTGAAGAAATAGTCATGTAAATGCTCAATTTCTTGTCTATAGTTCAAAAGTCAATGCCTTTTTAAATCTTATGCAATAGGAAAAAAACCGTTTATAGTAAGGAAAAATTGCTATTTTCTCTTATGCGAAGTATACAAAGAAATATTGTAATCTCCAAAAAATTCGACCTCGAGAGTTTGAAGAATCTCCACAGTTTAGATCTCCCCGAGTCCGAAAAACAAAAACAAAACAAAAAACCATTTTTGAAACTAATCTGTGTGTCCGTTCGCGCCTTAAATATTACTGGCTACTGGAGAAGGGGGTTCCTCTTTTTAAACGATTAAAACCGGCTGAGTCCTGACTTCTTTAGGTTAAAGTGAAAGTGGTTTTTATATTAGAATTTAAGTAGAAATAATGAGTTTATAAATTTAAAAGTTAAGCGGCGTTTTTAAAGTTAGGGAAATAATAAGTTATTAGAGGCATATACTTGCAGTTAGAAAAAGGCTTTAAATGACGTAAAGAATTATATTTTATATTGTTTGAGTCAATAAATGTAATGCTTATAAAATTAAGAAGTCTAAATTTTTATACATCAGCCCCAGTTCTATCAGTCATGTTTAGTAAAATATTCTTCACACACTAAAATTTTAAACACAAAAGTCCCATTCTGCTAAAGGCTAAAACTGCCCGAGTTTTGAAATTTGAATATCACTGCTTTAGACGATTTTAGACCATTACAATGACAGTTTTGAAGCAAATCAAAAGGCAACACTTGCTCGAAGCGGCTGTTGTTTTACTTAAAATAATGGTTGTATGAATGTAATGTAATTTTTCAACACTACATTTATTGACTCTAACAACGTAAAATGTAATTCTTTACGCTCTTTGTCCGTTTAAGGACCGAGTTAATTTGTAACCTACGGTATTCAGGACGAGTTAACTCGGGATAAGTCCTTAAGCGGTTAATACATTTTTCCAATTGGAAGCGTATGCTTATTTTTAAAAGTTTAGAAATTAGCCTTTGGATCACTATTATAGTGGACATTATGCATAAAGTTATCCAGTATACAAGATTAGCCAACATAAACGTTATCTAATATAAAATGGTTAATCTAGGTTAAGAAATTTCTTCAATTAAATGATTAATTTTTGGAATAAATAGCTTGAAAAGTATTTCTGCTTTGGTCATTGACATAAGGGCGGGGCCAAATTAACCTCTTTCCGTCTATCATATTTAAAAGTCACTTCCTCGAACAAAATGATCGAAAATATCTGAAACAGCTGGCTTTAATAGAGATACGTGCTAAGCGTATGAGAAGCTTTGTGTTTCATTTAAGTGGCATAGTTTATTGATATGTCATTGATCTATTTCTGCTAGCATTAAGCTTCAGATAACGAGAAAATTCATTGACTTAGTGGAGGGAGTTATTTTAAGTAACCACAAAGTTTCTCTACCAAAATCAATATTAATATATGAAAGCTAATGCAGAATGTATTGGTTAATCATTTACCAAGGCAAACAACCCTTTTTATCTTTAAGATCTGGCTTTTAGATATTTACTATGTTCGCTTCATGCATTTAGTAGAAAATCGATGGATCAATAGATTTTGCTCTAAAGGTGGAATGAAGATGACAAATGATTTTTTCCTCACAAAGCAACAGAATCCTTTCCTTTAAACTTGATTCTGCTAATGATCTATATACGAGGAAATAATCGGAAGAGTAATTTAAAGCTTAACTGTTTCGTCAATTCTACCAATTGCAGAACTTCCAGGTAACTAACAAACGTTAGATAAGAGCGATTGGAGTGACTGGATTCCTACCACTTGTTAAATTTGTTACAAGATGTTAATTACAAGAGAGAAAAGTAAATTACAGACGAGGTAAACAACGGATTTAGCTGTAACCCTTCCGTGTAAGGTCGTTGTTTGATTACATCCTCTTTGCGTTGTGGTGATGGTTATTTAAAGAATGATTGGTGCAGTTGAGAATGAAGGAAGCAATTAATGAAGTTTCTGAATGAAGATTCAAATTACTATGGGTTCGCGTGTCCATGATTATAACTCAGTTAAAGTCATTTAGATATGCAAAACTACACAGATTGGCTTAATGAACATAATATAATTGTATATGAAAACTTCAGTGCAATTTTTTCTGTTATAAGACATAGAATGTGAAAGCAGTAAGGATATGACATTTTGCTAAAGAGTTGTTAATATCTGTTTGAATCCATAGTAAATGTTATTTTTTATATTTTAATTGTGTTTTATTTCTTTAAATTGATTATCTGCCTTTAAATATTTAATCGTTTACAGCTGATCATCTGCGCATTTAGAAACTAGTCTAGATATGTTTAAGAATTAGTCACTGAATATGGCAAAACTCATTATGGTAAAAAAATATTCAAATAATAATAATTAGTTCCTAATTGAATCATTAGCAACTTTTTACCTCTAACTATAACGATTTTTCTGGAGTGTTCCAGACGATATTGATATCTCAATGTAGAATACTGTGACTAAAAGGCTATTCGGGATAAAGATTTCCTTCAGTTGTGTAGTTTGAGTTCTTACCCCTGAACATTCAAAGAGATTGTGCGCTTTGAACAATTAATTATGCTTTTATCTTTCTTTTAATGATGGAAATGATTTATTTGTTTGCTTACATTGCATTGATATTTGCTAGGTATTTTCTCCAAGACTACTTCGGCCATTGTCTTTTTCGGTAAATATACTCCTTCTTTCCTTCTTTTGCATTGGCTTCCTACTTCATCCACTTAACGTTTTTAAATCTTTGAACCAATTAAAACTTTAATAGAGCAAAATTCATGATAAAATATATTTGCTTCACACTAGAAATACACTGTTTTGGCTTTTTCGGGATGTATTATCATTTTATGTCAGCACATACGTGTTGAAGAATTCTGAAAATTCGGTCATCATAACTACGACTGCTCTAAAACAGGAACCTTTAAAACTTGTGAGTAAATATCACAGGTAATCCCAATAATCGTGGTAAAAATCGTTAAATCTAGGGAAGACAGAACAAATGCGGTTCTTTCGTGGGCATTCCATGACGTCTCGTTGCTTTGTGTAAGCGCGTCCTTGTTGGGGAATAAGGAAATTCGATTATCAAAACTACGGCTGCTTTGAAAAAGGAACCAATAAAAATACTTGATAAATACCTCATGGAAACCGAATAACTATATTCGCCAGCGGCATATATGTCCAAATGCCTTGGGACTGGGGATATGCCTTACGGGCCTTCCTAGTGTTTGGGGTGTTCTTCCCGAAGAGCCACATTATGCTCCAAAATCCTTTCTCTCTTGATCATCGGAAAAAATGTCTTTCACCATGCTGACTGACAACAGACAATTGAGCTCATTTTAGATATCAATAAATAAAACAGAACAAAAAGCAGACATACCCAAAACTTCCAAGACTGTATTTCTAACCAGTGGGTATATGAAATAGTTATTCAAGAGAAGCAAGGTAATAAATACAATGTGAACACTAAATGTAATTTATAAGAAACTGGAAAATAAGAATCATACACGCGATCAAAATAAACACCCATTTCATAGGACAAAGAAAAGAAGAGTGGAGTAACAATTAAATCAGCCGAGTAGGAAATTATGAAATCAGCAAGAATTTACTATGCAGATTGATTATATCGTTCAAACATGTAAAAATTTAGAAACACCTCCTAAATCACTCGATTTCACAGGAAGAACTACAAAGAAGCTGTCACTCGAAATCGGATGCCACGAAATGCTTACAAAATTAGTTCCTAAAGCTGGGCATTCACGAGAAGTCCAGGCTATTCCATTGGCCCAAAGAGAGGTTTTTTTTCCTCCAGCTATTCAAGTCGATAGATTAGGAAGGTCATTCATGGAGGCTCCAAAGTTTGTTTTGAGAACCCTTGTTTGAGAAGGTTTAAAGTCCCAGACTGACTCCCACACATTTTCTCCCTCCTGAACGCTTTCCACACACACACAGGTGATTTATTGTCCGCCTCGAAGAATCTAAGTTCACTTTTCATGGTCGTCTATTCCAATAGATTTCAAATTCGTTTGAATTCCAACAGTGCAATCTATTTGCGCCAATTTTCATCGGTTTCTTACATTGACGAAAGGGTTTCCCTTCCCGTGTTCCAAAAATCGCGGAGTGGAACAACGGTGAATGTCCCACTTAAGAAATCTCATGTTAGAGCCTCATAGCACGGAAAATTCCTAACTCTTATGGTTCAATAAAATGTAGGAATGGAATGTGATTCGATGAATCGATATTAAGGTCAAAGGATAACAAATCTGGATTCGCAACTGAATCGAACATGAATCGTGAATGAATTGAATAACTAATAACTTAAACTTTATGAAAGAATTTAAGGTATACTGATTTAAAAAAGCAATTCTCAGTTCTTATATTTCATTAAATTTATAAAGATGTGGCATTTGAAATTGTTTAAATTATTATATTAAAGCAATTTTGTAGGAAGTAAAAAAACAGTTATTAACAATTTTTTATAACTTAATTATTAAAAGAACGTTTTTAAATTTTTAATTCGTAGTCAAGCACTTTTTAATAATTACCTTTAAAGGGAAATTACAATATCGCTCAAATACTTAAATACTGAAATATGCTTCTAAATTGATAAATTCTTGATTATATTCACCATTTAATGAGTAGAGTCATCACTTTTCAATTTCGAATAGGTAACTAGCAACATGTGCTGAAATTAAAAACTATACAATATAGTGGAATATGCTGAAATGAAAAATGTCATCATCGGTGAATACTGTTAATATGAAGACGGGTCCCTAAGAATTATAAAACCGATCTCTGTGCTCCCTAAAAAGCCATATTACAGCTTGCTCCATGTAGTAACCCCAAACTTCACCGTAGTACGAATTATTATCCAAAATATCCGTTAATATGGTGTCCCCTATAATGTCTCAAGATTCCGATAATTGACCATCTTCACTTCTCATCAACGTATTTGTGTTTGTTCTGATAAGGCTTTCCTAGAATCGCAAATGAAAATCTTACTTCTGATGCACGGCACCAAAGTCTTTAATACGGAAAACAGCCGATTATTAGGATTCATAAAAACATTAAAAGTCCTTTCGCGTGATAGCTCCTGTCAAACAATTTAAATGGATCAGGAGTAAGCATTCTTCAAAACAGATGATAACAATGTTTAGCAAGGGTCTGGGGAGGGAAGCTTTCCCTCATTGGAAATTAACTATATGAAAATTATATTTCTTCGTTGAAAGCTCTTTCTTACTGTATGGCAAAAGAAATAATAACGTTGAAGTTAAACAATTCCTTATTTCAAAAAAAAAATGGGCCTCTACGTTTTTTCTGGAAGCTGTCTAATTTTACTAACATCAAGCATCCTACAGTATCATATTTATGCCCTCAACTAAAAAAATCTGGAGTGTAAAATTCAACACGCGTTATTTTCATAGCTACTGAGCGAAAGCTAGTAAATGAAACACATTTGACATGCTGTTATGGTTACTCCTGGTGGCACTGTTCGGAAATCCGAGAGTCATTGGCATTTGTGTTTGGAAAGTATTTATGGTTCCTTGTGATACTTTTTCATTTTCGTAATTAATTATTCATGAAAACCGAGCAGAAGTTTTTAATCTAAGGGTAGTTAAAGTTTTAAAGTTTAACCACATGGGTTTGGCCTGATTTGCCAATTTTAAACTGAAGAAAGATTTGATTATTTTGCGTACGATACGATACAAATTATAACAGAATGTCTGACTATAAAAGAAGTAATTAAGATTACCACTGTCTTTTGAGCAAAGTAATTTAACTTTACGAAAACTTTAAGAAATAATGCTATACATTTCTTACTTTCGCATTCATAGGTGCTATTCTTTCTAGTTTGTATTCCTTTTTTTCGGGCATTGTGAAATTGTTATAGTATTTAATTTTCTTTCTGAATTCAAAAGTTGGTTTGCTTTTTATACGCACTTTTTTACTGATTATAAAGTTTTTCAAACAGTAGCAGTACATTTCTCATTTATAACAAACTTCTTAATTCTTCATTTTAAAACCCCACTTTCTTAGAACCAACATGAATACTTCCTCCCTTAAGCTCTAAAGTAAAGAAAATCTCTCCTTGCTTTAAATAAGTTACCCCGCCTAACTTCCTGACATGAACTTCTTAGACGAAAGGAGACATAATTTTATGCAAATGCACCCAAAGTTTACCGAATACTCTAAGTTAGGTGTGCAGAAGTGGATTGCTGGATTTTGTTCCTCTAAAGGGAGGGCGTTGGCGTCCATGAAATTAGTTTAGACTGAAAAGAATGTAAAAAATAGTCCTTACTGACTAAGTCACGCCAAAGCAAACGTTTGTATATAAAAATGCAATTATTTTTAATGTTTCGTGAGATTTGTTTTTCAGCAAACCATTTAAAACCATGGTATATCTTTTATAATCCTTCATATTTTGTTCTGGCTTTACAGGAGCTGGATCTGACTGCTACAATTTAATTAACTTTCAAAACTGAAATGAAACCTAAATCAGTCGACATTACTTATACAAATTAACAAAATTCTTGGGGAAACATCATTAGAATTTCTTCATTTTTTTAAACATAACAGTATTTAGATATCCTTTTAGTTAGAAGACATTGAAAAGAAACTTTGACAGCAATTTTTTTCAGTTGCTGTATAATTGAGATTTAAAAGTTACCATCATTTATGCATGACATTTTGCTTGCATTCACAATCAAGACTATAGAAACTAAGTCAGACAATGTTAAAATAATAAAAAAAATCTTTTTATAATAAAATTTAATAGTTAGTAATATTTATGCTTAGTACTTTAACCACATTCAATAACAAGCTTTGATAAAATGTAATTTTACTAGATCTGTAGATGCAAATTTTTCATAGGTTCTTAAAAATCCATCATAGTTAGGAACAAGAAATGGAGCCAGTTCATCATTTCAACTCGTAATTAGTCAATTCGAGTTACACGCCAAATGCTGTAAGCCGACTACAATTCGCAACTCATTGAGCATTTTGCAAAAGGAAAACTACTTGCCGTCACATCATAGCGTAAGAAAATGTGCAGTTAGGTGCTATATAGCCATGTGACTGTGAAATCACATTGACTAATTCGACTACACTGAAGTCTTTTAATATGCTATTCTTATATTGCCAAAAAAATCTTTTTCAAACAAAATTTTCTTTCGTTTGGAGAAAACTTTTAACTTAACTGCTTAGCAAAGATAACATTTTGTAGAAAAGTTTCAGTTTCAAAAGTGATATAGCTTGAAAGTTTCACGCATTAGAAAATGTAAGTACTGAAAAAGGTAAAGGAAAGTCGATACTGAAAATCAATGGATAGATCTCAACTATCTTTATATTTCACCCACAGAGAAAATATAATATGCTAAACTAAAACTATGAAAGTTTCTTGACAAATATAGGATTTTTTTCCAGGTACTGCTTCTCCTGTTTAAATTACGAGAGAAGGAGGGACAGTTTCAAAAAGTTATAACCAACAGAAAACTATTTGAATTCCCAGAACTACGGATTCACAATATTGAAACTAAAATATCCCTCCTATGTCAGACATTCTCGGACTTGGGAGGGGTATCATATTTCTTTTCTCCCTCGTATGTCAGACCATTTCGTACATGTCTAAGAACTAGACAGCGTGGTGTGTTGTGTGAGTTAAAAGTTCAAATCATAAGTTTATATTTCAGTTAAAAGGCTTAGTTCAATTCTAGCTTAATTAACAAATTAGGGTCATATCTGCATTGTATTTATCCACACGGATTATATAAAAGAATGAACCTATTATACTGTTCGCTTAGAAATTTTCCAATGAACTCTCATTTCTGCTATTATTTTAATTTTTGAGGATAGAATGCTATGTATTGCAAAATATACAAAGGGTCAAAATCTCGTCAATTTTATCTTCCGTCTACTCTTTTCGTACTCGGCAACTAGCTCTATGTTTTACCGTGCTTAAAATTCAATTTTAAAGCATGATTCTTTCTATCTTTTCGTGCTTTATTTTGGCCTTTTACGAAATCTGAAGAAAGGTCGTTTTTATCTTGTTATTAAAATTCCTAGATTCAAATTTACCTTCAGATGATGGTTATACAGGGTTCCCAGTTATATCCGTTACACCCCACTTAACTTCTAAACGGTGACAGGTTAGACCATAAAGTTGGTGTTTAGGTACAGTAAAAAGGGTATGCGTTACTCGATGAGACAACTTACAACGCCATCTATCGGCAAATTTGGGAATTAGCGGTCCTATTTCGAAAACAGTACAAAATACGGGAAAATGGTGAATTACAAAATTGTAGAGCGTCTTCTATTTAGTACAAAAAGATACCTTGTACACATCAATACGAAGAAATGAACGTTTAAAGTGAATATTTGCTTGTTCTCTATTTACGAAACTGTGACGTCTCTAAACGGGTTAAAACGAGAAGAAACAGTTATCACAATATACCTTTATTTTTGGTGTTCAAAGTGCTCTCTGTCATCTACAATGCAGATTTGAGTTCTTGTTTAAATTTCACTTTGCATACGTTTTAGCATATAGTTGGTGCGCAAACACAAACAACAGTAATAGGTCCTGCAATGTTGGCGGAAAGGTCCATTTGAGTTATTTCCATAAAAAAAGTATAATGGGGTCATTTTTTGCCCGAAAAATAACATTTTCTCCTTTTATTCGTGCCATATGACTTCAAAATTTCCGAAAATGCGAGCAAACAAATGCGCATTTTAAACGTTTTGTTCTTAGCATTATTGCACTCAAGGTGTCTTTTCCTACTAAATCGAAGACGCTCTACAATTTTGTAATTGACTTTTTCCCCGTATCTTGTACCTTTTCGAGATAGGACCAGTAATTCCAAAATTTGCCGATAGATGGCGTTGAAAGTGGTCTCATCGAGTAGCGCATAGCGTTTTTACTTTACCTAGACATCAACTTTATGGCCTAAGCTGTCACTGTTTAGAAGTTAAGGGGGGTAACGGATATATGTGGGAACCCTGTATATTGCCTCAGACTTAAAAATAACATTATCAAAAAAATATTTTCAAGTCTTCGATGATAAAATAGACAAGTTGAAAAATATGATAACTTTTAAAATTGAATTTTGAAAGCAGTAAAATGTTTATTGCAATATAACTTTTAAAAAATTTTCAAGTAATTATCTAAATGAATAGAGAACAGCTGATGAATGCATTCGATGTCTTGAAAAATTTGTCAGTCTTAAATTCATTGCAGATGGCTTTACATAGAAGATAATTTTTTTTTCCGCGCTTTAAAAGGAAACCCACGCATTCTATTCGGATGTTTTCTTTTCTCTCGACTTTTAAATCTTTACAAGGAAGAAACAACATTTCGTGTCGTGATTTCCTCGCTGTTGTTTTGGAACTAAATTGAATCAAAATTATTTTTAAATAAACAACATACTTTCCTAAATAATCTTTATTAATCCGTCGGTCTTACGATTATAATTTAATTCAACCTTCAAAATGTCCAAAGCAAATAAAATCAGCATTTAATCATGATATTTTCCTGGAAACAGCGATTTCAATTATATCACAATTTCCATAAAAAGAGAAGAATAGAATTTTGAAGGTAAGAAAACATTTTGTTTAAAAGGAGTGTTAAAACGATTTTAATTTAATGGGAATTTTGATGTTTAGAAAAACAATAAGAATTAAAACTTTAATTTAGTTGAAATTATAACTGAATATTTATTTTTCTAATTAGTTCGTTCAATAACGTTAAACAGTTTTGAAAATTCCTAATATATTTCATTCATTTTTTGCATTTTCCTGCTGTATTTTAAGCAGCTAGTTTTAATTAGATTAAATAATGAAAAAAATGATTAAAATTAATATTTATTAAATGCACATTTTACGTAATCTTTAATTTTAATCAAATTGAAAAGTCAATAATATCTATGATTTGAATCCCTCGTAGCTTGCATGGTTTTAATAGAAACCAGCGCAACTTTTTGGTAGCTATGATCATAAAGTGAGAAATAATTAATAGTTGTTAATAAAAACTATTTCATAATCTTCCCAGGACATAATTTGTATTCTCTTCAGGATATTAAAAAATCTATGACTGTCATAATTAATTTAATGTTTCGATTCCTACTTGAGGTTTGAAATCCCTCTTAAATCCATTGCAGCGGTGTATAAAAAGATTACAAATATAATTTTTCGTAATAAAATTTTAAAAGCAGAATTTTGTTTTCATTTATTTCCTCTGTTCACTAATGACGATTGGAAACTTGTCCAAAGTTTTTAAAAAGTAATAATTTCCGAGATTCGAAGAGAATTTAAAATATATTTTACAGTCAGTTGAAAAAAAACGAAATTTTATCGATTGAGTAAACTGTTTAACAGAACTTTTATTTTGAATACATTGCAGTCATTTCCGAAATACTAAATATGTTTTTCAATTTTGAGAACAGAATGGAAAAGGTAATGTCATATGAGAAACAGAAAAAAAATCCATTTTGAACTGAATATATTTTAGAGTATGAAAAAAATTTAGATATCAGGCATAAACCGAACTGAATTTATCTAAAGATATTCAATTTGTGATATTTTATTAAGTAGATGTTGTTCCAAAATGTGCAATAAAAATAGTAATTATTTTTATTTCATAATTTGTTATCATGATGCTAAAATTTTGAATACGAAACGGATATTAATTTTAGAAATCTCATGGACAGCAATAATTGCATTTCACAGTGTGGTGCTCTTTTGTAGCTGAGCTTTCCCAACATCTTCGGTTTTATTGATATCAAGGCCTCTCTTCGGAAATGGATGTCTAAAAAAATGGTAAAATCATTGGTATCTGGCTGTACATAATTCTCCTCCAGTAGCAAAAGCTACCATTAGCATTGGATTACATCATTTAATTTGCGAAATGATGTGATTTGAAATTTCGTTTGGACAATGCTTACGGCTCAAGCACGTAACCAGTTTATGATAAGGCTGGAGTATGTTTAGATATCTTTTCTAATACAAAGCATTTTTGATATGAGCTGATTTTTTTTAGATTTAACAAATTGTAGAACACGAATAAAAGAATCCATCCAAGTAGACATAATCAAGGGACACCCTGCATATTTCATATTTCATGTTCAATATAAGCATATCATAGAACTAAAAGAAATATATCTTATTCGGGTATCTGAATAGCAATAGGGAAAAATAAACATGCCCAAAAATTAAAAGAGATATAGGGGAGAATCGCCTTCTTTCGACTGGCGCCTAGATTGGACTGGAATCATAACTTCCATCCTATTAAATATTTGGGCCATAAAACAGGCAAATTATGTTGCAACGATGTAAATAGGGTGTATGAAATCATTTGTAAGCGAAAACGTTACGTAGTTAATTGTTACAGAACAAGTGTACGCTGTTTTAAATTAAGTAAGAAAATTTGTTAAAAATAGGATTAGAGGATAAAAATTGAGATTAGGGGATAAAAAATATGATTAGGTGAAATTTTTTGTTGTTGTTGCCTGAAGGTTGCCTAAATTGGACCATTTAAATCAAAGGGATTATTATCTTGAACTGCATGAATAGTTCAAAAGTAGTTTATCATCACTAATAGTTCTCTTAAATTGGAATTGGAACAAGTCAAAGCAAAAAATTCATAAAAGGATGCAAAGCCATCAAATGTTGGATCAAAACTGTAGAAACAAAGGGAGAAGAGGAAGTGACACTGTGCAAAAATGTAATGCTTGGGTTCATTCATTGTGTGCTGGTGTGAATTTGAGAATCAAAAAATATTTTTGCTTTAATTATGTTTTAAGAAATTGGCGGTCCTAGCTGGGAAACTATTGGTGAAATCTAGGTAACCGGTTTCCTTGATTGGACCGATGACACATTTTTTAAGTTGATTTTTCAATATTTAAAGTGTATTTAAAAAAAGTTAATTAGACTTTTCTGAAGGTAAATATGCTGCGAAAATATACTACTTCTTCTTTTCCATTAAAACTCCTTCTCCGTCATTGTACATTAAAAAAATGTACAGGTGGTTTTCAAATTCGGCGAATCTCTCAAATGTTATCCAGCTATCTGGCTTGCAATGGGACTGCCACAAAATTGTGCATTCGAGGCAGGGTAAGAGGGGCTTATTCAATAGGTTTTCAGATGTAAGGCTATACCACCTGGTGATGCGGCAGAGTCGGACTGGAGTTAGTCATTTTTATTAAACAAGCACGTTACTTTGTGATTCACAGTTTCATGGCCTTTCTGAGATTGAATGACAAATTTGATTCGCCATATTAACTCACCGCTTCGAAGTGAATGCTGTTGTAGATTGATACCGGATTTTAAGTGAAATAAAGTGACTTGTTCCACTTCAGCTGCCATTTTGCTTTCTAGCAATTTATACCCCATAACCTTTAGGACATTTCATCTGAGACAGTTTTGATGTGAATACTGAGATTTACATATACTGCGGAATCAGTTTGATCACATTTACATTTTCCAAATTCTTTTTCCCACCGACAAGCCTTACACCTTTTGGGTAAGCTGTGTCGGAGTGGGAAATAAATTTTAAGAAATACTGCAAAACTAATTGTCGAAATTCAGCTATTTGGTCAACGCAGTTTTTTTGCACGATGAAATGCTTTATAATGTATATTAAATTCGGTAACATTGAACACAAATGATCTATTTAAAAAATTATAGGATAAATTTCACTTTAACTTTTATTTTCATAAACCCAATTCATTCATTTCAAGTGTCATTATAATAGTTTGATAAAAAAAAATGCGACTAGAAAAATTAAGAAGCGCTTACGAAAGATAAAGTTTTTTTAAAAAATAAAGAACGTTATTTTTACTATTAATTTCTCATTTAATGAGTCTTTTTATTTTTACGCAACGTTATAGTCAAGATGAATCAGGAAATGGGTTATGAATGATCTTTTTACAAATTATTTAGTCTGCTATTATCGAAGATTTAAAATTACTTACATTTTCACTTCTTTTATGCTGCTTATTTGTCTTAGAAATATAAATTTATCAGAAAGAAGTCGTCTGCTAAAAGAATTGTTGGTACAGAAATTATTTTACTCTTTGATAAAAAGGTTCAGTTTCTTCAGTTAATTTAATGAAAGTCAAAAGAAAAATCAGCATAAATCAGCATTATGATGATTAAAAGAAGAAAAACGTATATAAGAGAATCTCCAAGAGTGATTAAAAGTGCTGATGAAATTATACATTGAGTAAAATACAGTGAAATGTTTTAATGATACACACACATACACAAAAACGAATTCTGTATCAGCATTATGCTAACGTATTAGATAAGAAACGTTCTTATTTTTCAAATTAAATCTTGCTTTAATTTGCTAAGATATTGTAAAATACTCTTCACAAAATTTTGCTGTATCTGCTATTTTTTAAGTAATTTAATTATTACCGCAAATATTCTATACTTAAGACGAAAAATATGAACTTTATTTCTTTCAAACTCGAAAAAATATTTTTTATAAGAAATAGAATCACTTTTTCGATTTTAATTTGAATGATATTGATTTATTTTTTGTTGTTGACCTATAAAAGAAGTTAAAACACTGATCCTAATTCTAAGGAAAATCCTACCTCGAAAATTAAATTTACTGGACGTTTTCATGGAGATTTACAAAAAAAAAGAATATTCAGATTCTTATTCAATATTTAATTATTTTTTATTTCTTTTACTTTGCACCAAAGAGAAACATTGTGAAGAATTATAAATAAAAAGAATAATTATTTCA
The DNA here is from genome assembly GCA_013235015.1 of Araneus ventricosus. NCBI lineage: Eukaryota > Metazoa > Arthropoda > Arachnida > Araneae > Araneidae > Araneus > Araneus ventricosus. The sequence goes on along the minus strand of BGPR01000393.1, from coordinate 565,893 downwards.
AACATTGCGTCGTTTTGGTGTTCCTGGATTTGTTTTGTGTTTAAAGACGAAGGCTTATTGGAAAAGAGAAAACTGCTGACCACACTAGAAATGGTATTCTGAACTTAAAGTTGCTTACGTTTTATGTTTCGTTGTTAAACTAAATTATTTAATGCAAAAGTCTTTATTATTTGCAATAATTTTCATTCTATCCTACAAAAATGTAATGTCATTAAGTAATGAACCTTCCAGCCTAACATATGCATTGTGCATAAAGTAATTTTTAAATAATAAAGGGAGCCATTCCATGTTTCTAATAGCATTAGAAGCATTTAAAAATAAAGCAAATTCTAAAAATAATGACCTCGTAATAAATCTCATTGATTTCTTAACTATTTCCGAATAACTTATCATTATAAACGTTCATGATAGTAAATCTTCCCCCAGTGTATTTTAATCGTGTATTTCAAAAAGCACAACTGATCATGTTAAATTTCATATTAAATCCGTCTCTTTGCTTAGCTATTTAGTGAAATAAAATAGAGGTTGAACCAAGTTATTGTTCATTGAAACTGCTTTTAATATTTCGAATAAAAAAGTGGAAGTTCATCGATTTTTAAATACCTTTTCATTTGTATATAATTAGTTTTACTCAAGGTTAAAAAGAAGTTACTTTAAAACCTTTAAAACTACACTCTCTAATGATCTTTTTCTTGCCTTATTAATATAAAATATTTTGTATGATTACTTCTACCTAAAATGAAATGCACAGTTAACAGCGCAGTTCCGACATATAAAGAAAATAAAGAATCATCTTTCGCAGACCAACTTAAGATGTTCTTAAGCTAAATGACCACGAAAATAATCTTCAACAAAATTAACATATAATGTTCGATCATGCTGTCTTCTCTGGCTGTGCATTTAACAACGACAGTTTTCAATTTTCTGCAAAAAATTAGTTTTAGCCTAAAAATAAAGATAGAATTTACAATTATCTACATTAACGAATTAAAAGATGCCATTCAAAGTTAAACAGCATCCATTCTTCAATGTATGCTGTATTCGGTAGTCTTAAAAATTGTTATTGATCAGAAATAGATTTTTTGCTGTTACACCTTGCTGTGAAGATCACGCCCAGTATCAAATGATGGATTAAGACGTTTGAAAGTATTTTGTTGTTTCCCTTTCTAACTGTAGTTCTTATGTCGAGGCTTAGTATCAGTGATTATTCTGAAAAGCTAGCTTTTCAAAAGCTAAATATGTCTGCTATAATAATCTTTCATAGTATCTGGTTTGCTAATAATCACTTAACAGCAAGAAATTGCAAAGCGAAGGATGACTACCCACATTTTAGAAATCTTCTCTTTCCAGCGCTTAACAACAACAACAACAAAAACCGTACTTTATCTTGGCACTGAGTTTACATGCTGCTATGAAATTATCAATTATACTTGGTTCTTTTTCACGAAAATTATTCAGTGAACAGACTTTCTAGAACAGAAATGCAGTTTGAAGAACAATTAGAGTCTCTACAGTTGCTTGAAAAACAAATGCTTCTCAGTCTTACGTAATTATTATGCATCATTCTAATATCTTATTTTAAATGTCTTAAATTAATGGCTCACAACTACACATTGGGGTTTAGAAAATTTGACAACACATGATGATATCCAATTCTTCAATTCTAATAAGCTAAAGAGAGAAAAAAGCTCCTAAAGCCACCTTAAATTGAAGAAGGTTTTGTAATTTTCCAAGTAACTGAGTTAAATCGAATTTCTATTTTAAGCACTTTTATACAAATTGATTTGCTTCATGTATGTACAGATGGAATTTTATAATTGATTTTTCACGCACTTGCTTATGGTCTAGAGTTTATAAATTTTTCAAGGTTATGCGTTGTGGAAGAAAATGTACTATTTTAATGTCTTCAGGAATAAATTATCAATTAATCTTTTAATTTGTTAAATACGATTAGCGCCACCTGGTTGGGAATTTTAGAAAAATTTTTTTCAAGAGTCCATGATATTTATAGTAGTGAATTATAGACTGAAGACTAAAAGGTAGAAAATAATTTGATAAAAAAAATCCACCTTTTAGTACACCGAAAAATGCATGTTTTAAAAAATATTTTTAAAAAATTTATTTAGTAATTGACTGATGTTTCAATTATTTATTTTGTTTATTAGGTATATGCGTGCAAAGAAGTGTGGCACGATTTTTATCAGATGAAATGAAGGAATGTGCATAATTTTACACACTTTTATTTAGCTTGACTGGTCTCATGTTTGTAAAAATGGAGTTTTGCAGTCAATTATTTCAAGAGTCCATACTCACTTTCTGATATGCTGGAGTATTCGAATTTTACACGATTTTATGATTTAGTTTACATTCAAATTTTCTACGCTATGTATTTTTAGTGACAATAGACTATTTTAATATTTTAAGTATTTGATTAATAATTATTCGATTTATTTTAATTAAAATTTGATTCCATACGATCTGCATCACCTCACAGTGAATTTGAGAAAAAAAACTGTTTTGGAGAGTCTATAATATTTTTAAAATTTATTAATATATTTTAATATAATATTTTTAAATATGTGTTATTAAGTAAAGCCTTAAAAGTAGAAAACAATTTCAATAAAAAATTTCTTTTTAGTACACTAATGAACGTGCGTTTTATAAAACTTCTTTTATTTCTCTGTTGAAGAGATGGTGAGCAGAAAAAGTCTAGAAAGTTGTCGATTACACGAGACATTCACGATATACGCATTCTGTATTTTTCTTTGTACGATATACGCATTCTGCTTTTTTCTGTGTAAAATATACGCATCCTGAATCTGATTAAAGGCGCATAGTAACGTAGTAGGTTTTAAAATATACATACAGTTATACGCTAACATGTACTGCCTTCGTCATTTGACCGTACTTAAAAATTATGAAATCCATCCAGTTACATAATAGTCCACCAAAACTGGAAAATGTAGCTTATGAAATCATTCATACATTTTATTATTATCGATTATATTTCCTTGCGGATGCAGTGGTTATTATCCTTTGTACTAAAAATAAAGAAAATATCTCATATGACGCAGAAGAAATTAATTTGCAATTAATTTATTGTGAAAGAGAATCTTTTGCAAATTACTAAAACTTGATACTTTCATTAGGCAAATCCTCTAAATGAATTTTATTAATAAAGTTCTTAGCATAAGCCTCAAAAATGAAAAAGCCATCGACTTTTAAACAAAAAATCTTGCAAAAGCCTTCAGGGATTGGAACTTCAGATAAAATTGAAACATTAATAAGATACCATGAATCTTTAATTGACTGCAGGAGGATTAGTGAGTCAATGTAAATTTCCTTTGACATTATCACTCGAAATATTCCATGGCGCGAATTTTGGTTGAATAAAAAATTTCACAGAGTCTCTAACGTGTCTTGAAAATGAATTGATTTTAAAATTAATGCAATACAAAAAGATTTGGAATTACATTTGATTGTCAATTTAAAAAGTATCCATTTAAAAAATTTTAAATAACCGAATACGACAACGAATTATGCATTATTACATTTTTTATTCATTCATAATTAATGACTGCAATAAAATTAAACTACATCTTTTGTTTTCATTTTTCAAAAAAGAAAATATTGAATAGAAATTAATCATTCTGAATAATTTTTCCCAACGAACATTATTCCATTTTTTTATTGGTGTGCTGATGAAAATAAATGCCGCATATTAATATATGTCTCCGATGATCTACAGTGAAGATTCGGTCACGAGGGCAATTAAGGGGGCAACCAGAAAGGGATGAAGGGGAAAATGGAGTTCCTGTTCCATAAAAAGCTTATTACGAGATGTTACTTTCATCAATGGTTACGTTTGATGTGCATAATATCTACTGGCATTTTCATAAACACAGCACAAATATTCGGAAATATATAAAGGTTTCTTAAAAAATCCCAAATTTTTCCGCATGTTTTTTGCTTATAACATGCAGAGTTTTCCACCAAATTGTACGAAACTTACAGAATACTTGACAATATGTAAAAAAAGCATTGTATTAAAATTTGAATTTAAAAAATTTGAATATTAAGGAAATGTAAGCATTTGTAGTAAATAACTTTTTACTGCACATGTGCGAAATTTAACGTAATTTTTTCATAACTTTAGAGCTAGATATATAGGGCAATTTATATAAAAATTCCAGTTCAATACTATTAATATTAAGAAAGATATAGGCATTCAACTTGGTGAATTTCGGTAATTCTAAGAGGAGCTAAATGATGAGGGTTCTTGTACTAATTGATGCACAAATTGTTATCAATTAGTACAATTAGTATTATTTTTTAAACTAGAATCTTTGAATAGTAATCGTCGAACTGTAATTTAAATTATGTTTTTAACTTAGCTTCAGGATATTCAACCTTCATAAAATTCAATATTACCTACTGTTCGAAGATTCCAATTTTGTAGCATCAAACTCCAATTTTGTAGCATCTTCAAAATTATGCATTATTTTTGGACACCAGTGTATTTTGTATTCTGTAACTATAAATGGACCTTTCGTAAAGATCTACACAAAGTCAACGATCATCGTTACGTTGTCCCATCAATGACTAGGGATAAGGATCTTGTACAAAAAGAGACTGAAGGTGTTTAAAATTGATTTTCTGATGATTTTGTAAAACAATATTATTTAAGGAATAGTCTTAAGGATTAGTCGACATTTCATCACAATCTGTATTTTATCAATAGCTAGTTGATCTATCGATCCTGTTGGCCAAAATAGTAAATAAGATCTTAATCTGAAAAGGAGAGGGAGTGACTTAGTAAATTCAGTTCGGGAGGAGACGTGGTATGTTAATAGGATGTTTATTCATTAAAATATCAAAGCGCAATAGCAAGCCAATTTGGAGAAAATAGCCCTCCAACTTTTCCCGCAGCTTATATACCAGCAAGTTGTCACGGTTGACCAGTAGCGAAGTATCATGGTCTGCCAACCGTGTAGTCAGGCTTCGAGTCCGCGTTTTATTCTTTTTTCAAAACATTCCTTGAAATTAATAATTTGAAATTCAATTTAAAATTGATCAGCATCTTTTATTAAAATATTAATAATTTTTTTTATTTATTGAATATTTCTTTCACATGATAATTAGATTATAAATAATTTAATTTTAAATAGTTAAATAAATAATCATTAAATCCCAGTAAAATTTTTAAATTATTTGATTAAAGTAGTTACAGAATTTTCTTTCTAACTTTATGGGACAGGTTTTGACAAGGAAAGAGAGAGAAGATGTTAACCTTTTGAATACATAGGAAACGTACAACATTTATTAATTGTGCACCTTGTAAATTTTTCCCAGTGTTTTTATGAAAATTATAAATATGGTTCTAATATGCAAATAAAAATTAATATATGTAGAAAAAATTTAAAAAAAATATGAATAAAATATCTACATGAAATTTATTCACGATGAGAATAACTTTAGTTATTTATCACCATTAAAACAGTATTTAAAAACAAATTAACTTAATTATTAATTAAAACTAAATTTCTGCAGTCATTACGAGTATAAGGGTTGCGTGTATAATTAGAAAGTATTAAATACCTTAAAAGGAACAATGAACAAAAAAGATCGTTGAATTTTGTCTCAGAATCCTTACTGTTGTTCTTGGGGACCTAACATTTTGTAGTCTCGAACTATAAATTGGCGTTTCGGAAATAACTGATAATTACCAACAAGTTATACTCTAGATAATTAATAAGCTGAATAAAAGTTTTTATAACATACTTTTCTCAGAGTAGTTTTTGGTATTTTTATTTATTTTTTATTTCAATTATTTTCTACTTTCGACTCTTTAATTTATAATTACTTGTTATAAATTTTATGAAATCTTGTAATAGTCTTTTTCTCAAACTGTTTACCAGGTGTTACCTCTTGTATGAGATCAAAATTTAATTTAATTATTCGATTAAATTATAATGAAGTTCTGAAAATATTAAAATAATGTATGGCCATTGAGAACCCGAAATTTTACAAAATTTCAGAACTTAAGCACACTAGAAAGTGAATTAAAAAGCGTTTACAAATGTCCACCTCGCTAACATGAAACAAGTCAATTTAAATAAAACTTTATAAAAATAATAAACGCAATGAATAACAGTTGTTCCAATGTCTCGCCAAACTATTTTCCTCTGCTTCTGTCGGCGTTCAGAGTCATCCGTTGCTTTCGTGCATTGTTTAAATATGCAGATTTAGTATTTCTTACTAATGACCTTCTATTGTTGAACAAACTTTTAAATAATTAAATGAATCTAGTTATGCAGTCTTATTACGAAATTCATACAATTGTTACAATCGGCCCACTTCTATCAGAGAGGAAGATGATACAACTATCACTAAAGTCTACAAAAAAAATATTTATTTCTAACGGCTGAATGCATTCTTTGGATTTATCATCATGATGCTACTATCCAATGCATTATAGTTCAATTTATGAATACTTTTAACAATTCAATTCCATTTTACATTCTAATTTACATATATTTATTTATTTGTATAAAGAGTAAAACAATTTATTATCCATTGGTTATACAGTATAACTCGGATATTTACTTTTACCCTATTTAAAATTCAAATGAAAATACTAGACAATTTATCTCTAAACTAAAGGCAAGAATTATTTTTTTTTGCAAAGCACCTATCTTTTCAGCAATTTTCTAAAACAAGTCATTAGACTTTGATAATTAACTTTTAATACTCTGCACTTGAAATGAATGAAAGTAGAATCTAACAAAAGAATTACATACTTTTTTATTTAACCTAAAATTATTCATAGTAAGAAGGGGGGAAAAGGAAAATAAATCTGAATTTCAAGAAATTCGAAGCTATTTTTCACGTAAATTTTCACATATTCTGTTGCCAATGTCACTTTCAAAATTTTCTGTTATATCCTCTAGAAAAGTGAAAATAAATCTTGATGATTTTCAGTGATTGTTTTAATACATGGAAATTTCAATGGCAGTTTTTTCGGCATTCAGTTTTGGAGATTAGGGGCAAAAAGTAGGAGCTATAAATTAAGTACAGGCTGTAACAAAGTTATGTTTTAATCTTGTCTCTTTGAGTATTACAGAATCTCCCAAGATATAAACTTCTTTAATCAGGAATATCCATTTATCTATCTTATTATCAATTTTTTTCATATTTCTTGGTAATATCGTAATGGATTTTACTTTCTTTTTTTATGCATCAATTTTTTTTAAGAAATCTGTGTATGAAGTCCTCTAAGATATTAAATATATTAGGAAATGTATCCGGTAAACTCAAAGATTCTGATTGGTAATCTTTAATTCCTTTAATCGCCATGTTTTAATTTAGGTCACATGCTGTTCGAAGCTAAATCCGTCCTGCCAGTTTACTTTTGGAATAAGATGCATATTCTGGGTTTTTTTGTAGGAATAAGAAAGTGAAATTGACGACGAGAACGTGCAGTTAGAGATGAAATGATGTGGGCAGTTATTTGACTCCATTAGGGACTTTCATATAAACAATGAAATGAACAGGATAAAGGTTACTGAAAAACACAGTTTAAATATCTGTTAAAGTTTGAAGTTTAAAATTACTTTGTTAAGGGAGCCCTGAATTTTAAATTATACATAAGAGATTCAACTGAAATTAATCACAATCAGCATTTCCAGGGAACAAGCTGCTCGCCAAAAGCAGCTGTTAGCTAATAAATTTAAAAAAAACTGTTTTCAAAAACACACATTTATTAACATACTAAAAAGTAAAATCTTCAAAATTATTATCTACTTTTTAAACCTTAATTTATAAATCATTACTTTAACTAATATGGCTTTCGAAATGGTGTTTTTTCTTCAAATTCACATCCAGGTGACGCCACTCGTAAGGAATCAAAATTTAATTAAAGTATTCGATGAATTAATCATTAAGTTCTGATATACCGGGTGTCCCAATAATAACTGATGGATTTTGAAAATTAATAAAAGAAAAACTAAACGCGATCGAAATGTATCGTTTGCGGCCTTACTAGGGAATTTGGGAAACCAGGGAATTTTATCCCACCAATTTGCATATTTAGTTACCATTTCCGGCAACAGGTGGCGCTGCATAATTGCTAAAATAAAAACCGGTATGAAATTGTTGCAAAAAATTAAACAACGATACTTTCAAAATAACCACCATTTGCAGCAACAACGTGGCGCAGTCTGAGACAAAACTGTCCAGACACCCGTACAAACGTATCACTTGGAATTGTCTCACATGCTGTACTGATGTGTTGTTTGAGTTCCGCAATTGTTTGTGGAGTTTGGCGGTATACCAGGTCTTTCAGGTACCCCAAAGAAAAGAGTCACATGGCGTCAAGTCTGGAGAATAAGGAGGCCATGCCATGACTACCTGTATGCTTGTCGTAATCCAAGGCAATAACACGATCATTGAAATGTTCGCTCAAGAAATCAAATACTATAAGCATTCGATGTGGACGAGCACCATCTTGCATGAACCAGGAGGCGTTCCAATGGTCGTCGAAAGCATAATGAATCGCCACAAATTCATCCAGAATCCCAAGATATTTTGCAGCATTTATCGTTTTTTTTTTCAAAAAAATGGGTCAATTATTCCTTTGGAGGAAATCGCGGCCCATGTCCCCGTGCCTGATGCCATTACAGCAACTGTACCGGTTGGGCGGACACAGGACGTATGAAGGTACAGCAACATGTGGGTTTTCGGTTCCCGAAGTGCGCCAGTTCTGCTTGTTGACAAAGCCATCGAGGTTAAAATTTGCCTCGTCCGAAAACCATATGTGTCCAACATCGATATCACCCTTATCCACAAGCTTCAGCATAGCGTTCACGAAATCATAGCGTGAATCAAGGGCATTCACACTGAGGGGTTGGCGCGTCTGGATCTTGTGGGGGAATATGTGAAGGTTGTGGCGCATGATACGGTGCGTGGTCATTCTTCAGAGTCCAGCACGAGATGCAACACGGGGAAGGGATGTCCGGGGCTGCTGTAGGATGACATGGAGTACGGCATCAGCATTCGACTCTGTAACGGCACTGTGTGGCCGACCGACATTTTCAATACGGTCATCATTGACGTTCTCCGTTCGTTCGAATTTTTCGAACAGAGCCTTTATCGCATTGTCTGACGGGACTCTTCTTACATCAAATCTCCTTTGGAAACTGCGCCTGGTTTGAACACAACTGTGTTCCAGGCGGTGATACTTCAGAACAAGAAATATCCGCTGTTCCAAGGATAAAACCATTTTCAATACTTATACTCTTTCACAAGCACTCACAAACAGATTGCGTGGCAAAATACCGAATGAAGATGTCACGAATTCAATTTCTCTGCAGTTCTCGAATATCTGCAGCGCCACCTGCTGCCAGAAATGGTAACTAAATACGCAAATTGGTGGGATAAAATTCCCTGGTTTCCCAAGTGTATTCCGCAAACAATACATTTGAATCGCGTTTCGTTTTTCTTTTATTGATTTTTAAAATCCATCAGTCATTTTTGGGACACCCGGTAAGTTCTGAGAATATTAAAATATTGTATTGGCATCGAGAAGACACAATTGTATAATTTTTTAAAATTCTAGCTTATCAGGAAGCAAGTGAAAAGCCGACACACAAAATTACGCCTTTACAAACATGAAAGATGTGAAGTTAAATAAAAGAGCGTAAAATAAATTTAGAGAAGAAAGGAAGATAACTGAAAATGTTCTATAAAAATCTTAAATGTTCCAAGGAATATAGGATGTCTTAAAACCACTTATTTTCACAGTAATAATTATAAAAAAAATTATGATTATTTACCACTTTTCTTATAAAGAATACGTGAGAATCTTGATACATATGTGGTTTAGGAAGATGTTATATTTTCGCTTTTAAATCACATGAGTTTAATATCTTTGAAAAACATGCAGTATCTTACCGAAAAAGCAGCAGCAAAACACGAAAGTGTATGCCAGGACCAGACAGATTCTAGTATCAAGTCGGTTGAAAATATAATCCCCAGACATAGTGCTGTTTGTGATGTTGAAAACATTGCATTTTGGGCAGTCGCCGTCCTCTGTACTGCCAGCCTGGATTTCTATATGGTATTCCTCTTCTTTAGCCGTCATCAGGAGGCCTAAAAGTAGGAAATATATCTTAAAGAGTGAATATTCTTAGAATTTTATTATGTAAATTACTTTAAAAGACTGTGTAGATACAGTGACTGTACGTCCCGAAAAATTTGAGACATTCAAAATGAAATTCGCAACAGTTCTGACTTTTGCAGTTATGTTTCTTCGACCCCAGGAAATTTGAAATGGAATTTGAATTGAGTTTAATAGAAAGGATTGACGAATGCGATTGTGTACTTTGTTGCATACGCTGTTTAACTAAAGAAATATATATAACTTGTAAAGATATTTTATATTAAATAATCAGAAGTATGAGGAAAATTTAGTGACTATTTTCCCTCTGTCATGTAAGTTATGGAAGAATTAGTAATTGAGGGAAGAGTTAGTTATTGCATGCGTGCGTAGAAACAGATATATTGCAAACCAACCCACAGGGCTATTTTAACAAAGCGAAATAAAAGTTAGCCAATGCGAATGTCGTTTCGGGACAGGCATTGCATATTTAAATCATTCGCGTAGTAAAGAATAGTATTAAGTGTGAAAATATTTAATTTTAAGTGTGAAATAGTAAATAATATTAGAAAATCTAATGGATATTGATTTTTCGACTTTAATTGTTACAGGAGTCAATAAATTCATTAAAGTAGACATATTTCCAACTATTTCACAGATTTACTTTGGCCTAGTGTAAATCTTGACTTCTAGATCAGAGGGTCGCGGGTTTGATTCCCGATTCCCAACATGCCTCTTACTCGTCATCTGAGCAAGGTTGAAAAATATGAGGTCTGTCCCTTGTTAACTCCAATGAAACTTCAAACAGAGACGCTGATCTAATCAGTCTATCAACCTGAGTGACTCATTCATCTGTCCAGAATTTTGAATTGTGGAATATGGTCATAGTGTATATATAGAAAATAATTCCTTTTTAAAAAATATTTTACTATATTATGTCGAAATATATGACTTTCATATGCCTTGAATTTTTTAATTTTTTTTATTTGTTTATTTGGCTGAAAAAGTATTATTGGAGTTAAAACTTCTAAACAGAATTTCATTGGAAATTCTACGATATAGGCTTCATCATGACTTCCATGTGTCAAAATAGTTATATAAACAATCTTATTACATTAAATATGTGAATTTAATAAGCAACTACAGAGGTATATATATATATATTTGAAATAATCTTAAAAGTGGCTTCGTTTCCACGAAATTACATTAAGCTGGTATTCAAAAGATTAGTGTTCTCAAAGAAAAAAATGGGAGATCTTTCTGCTAAGAGAGAGCATATTAACGAGTTCGAATTTCCGAAAAGATGAAGTGCGAAACCCAGATAGATTGTTGGCTGGCCAAACTTAAGCTTGCACAGTTTCAATGAACAATTTATCAAATGGAGTGCAATTAGTTCCGCAGAGCATTGACGAGGACTTCTCAGATTTCGGTATTCTTTGAAATTAAATTATTTAAAAGAAAGCATAAACATTTTTATTGCTAGAAATAATTTACTGTTCACAGTATGAATATATGAATAAAACAAATATTTATTCATCTGTGAGTGCAAATAATGTGAGACTGAAGCGATTCTAAGTTGGACCGGCAGATTCGTGATTCTGTATGGATGTTTTGACACAGGCTGCAACCAGTGCTTTCCAGATCTTCGTGGATTTTCAGGCTGATTAAAAATCTGAATAAAAAATGCGGGTTTCACTGAATATTCAGGGGCGTTATTTAGTCATCAAAACTTTGTTTGCTTTGAATTTTGTTCCTTAACTACACACCATCCTTTCTCTTTCGTTATTCAGATAAAAGTGATAAATAAAAAAAGTTAATCATAAAAGAAAGATAAATGTATAAAAAATCGGTATTACATATAATTTCCTTTGACGAAATATACCGCCTTGGCAAATGACAGGGGACACTAAAAACTGATAAAGTGTCCAAAAAAATCTATGAAGTCGGGAATACTACTGAAAAAGATATAGAAAGAGTGGGTCCAAATCCTTCTATTGGAATTCGATACAACCCAAATAACACTCAGGACTGTCATCTGAAGTAGGATTAAAGAGATCAACGCATGTCAAGCCATTGTCCTAGAAGGCAAGACAAGAAAGATAAAAATAAAGACAATTAACTGAAAAGTTTCTACCATTTTAGCTTGTGAAAAAGCTAAAAAAGACGTCATTTCATTTTTTCAGAGAATAAGAAAGACACAGCCTGTTCGTTTAATAAGAATTTCATAATTCGTCGGTAGAATTAATCCTTTTCCTTTCTATAGCTCGCATCTCAGTATTGGCATTTGTAATTTTTATGATGAAATTGGTTTTAACAATCGTTCGTAAAATATTCATTGGATTTATTCCTCCCGTTATCATTTATTCTAAAGAAAACATGATCTACTTAATTTTCAAATTATCGATTACATATTTGCCAATACCGTATCTTTTTAAGTTGCAGGATGATTTAAAATTTAGCATAAAAACTATTAAGGGTGGTAGAAAGCACAAAAACAAGCCAGAATCGCATTGGAATGTTTTACCGTAAACGCCACCCAGAGAAGCTAGAGGATGCATGAAGGTGCAGAAAAAAGCCAGTAACGGATGAAAATTATTTTTTGGCAAAAATTTACACGTGTACAATATATGAGTTACGGTCAATGTGTGATTAATCAGTTATTACTAATAATAACTGGATTTTTAAGCAGTTATTTTTAATAATAATAGATTAATCACATTGACCGTAACAAACACATGCTCGCTTCAAGATTCCCCAAAACTACTCAAAGTTCCTACTATTCACAATTTTGTAAACTTTACAGTCCAGCGCTTGAATTAGCGAATTCTTTCGAAATTACCTGGGATTTCGTGGATATTTGCAGCGGCAATGGAGATTCTTTCGACCAATTTGACATGCCCTGCATACCATCTGAGCATTCGTAAACTGTTGCATGTTCTACATACGCAACTGGAACTTCCAACGACAATCACTGAAATCAAACTATAGCGCAGGTGAAAAGCGCCGTTTAGATAATTCGGTTGACGATTTCTGCCATGGTTTCCTATACGAATCCCGGTTTTTTGTGTTTCCTAACTCCTCTAACTGTTTTAGCATTGAATTTTTCATCACTCTAAATAGTAATTTTTTTTTTACTTCTGTAACATTTTTATACATAAGCTTACAATTCTATAAATATAATTCATAAGATTTGCTGTTTCTCAATGATAAAGGAAAACCTTCAGAATTTCACAGATTTACTCAACCATATAAATGTTTTCTTATATCGATGAGTTTTCGTTTGAATAAAGATTTGTATTATAATATCTCCAGTTATTATAAAATACAAGATATTCTAAAATTGACGAACGGTTCTTAAAATAGAGTGGCAAATATAAGGTACAATTCATTAAATTTATTCCTGCAGGAGTAGATAATTTCTAGATGTCAGGAGTTTTCTTTAATACACTTCTTTGTATTAGTAGCAAATTCCACTCACAGGTAATACTCTAGATTTAGAAGCTGTGACTCATTGAAAAACTGTTGAAAATAACATGATGCTGTCTCTTCGCACGAAAAATTACTGTTCTAAATAACACAAAATATTCTACAATATTGTGAAAGCATTTTTACGATTTTCTAAAATATTAAGAGTATTGAAAAATATCTAATATATTGTTCGATACCTTTGTGCTACTAAGGGTATGAGCAGCTGCATTTAGTAACGAAATCATTCATGCAGAGGTGCTGTTGACTCCATCCGGCGTGTAAAACATTTGCACGATTTTATGGCCATCCTGAATGCCTTAGACGATTTATCCAGATCAGCCTCGTTTATGTAAATACATTATCGGACTACTCAGGCTTTCACTTTCCTTGAGGAATATTTTAAAAACCATGGCATTGTGTTGATCTACCTGTAGCAGTAAGGGTATGAATTGGCACCAGCTTCGCCGGATCTCAATACGTGCGATTTTTTCCTTCGAAGCGACTTCAAGGTTGATTCAATGAATGCCACGACTCTTGCGAAGATGGAACAAATTTATACAACTTTCCGACCTCATGAAGCGACTTCCGACTTAGTAGAGTACTGTTAACTTTACTTGCTCCATGTCATCGCTGGAGATGAACACCGCTTGCTTACTATGCCATTTTAAAAATAGATAGACAGATAGTCCCTTTTAGACCATTCTTTATAAGCTATATCCCAATGTTTGTCTGGTTGTAATTTAGGTGGTTTGGATTAAATAATTTCTCTGAGATTCGAATCACGTATTCCTTTCATAGTCTTTTTTTATTATTTAATTTATCAGACGTTTGTTGCAACAGAATATTATTATAATTCCTCTAGTGATGACTAGCCTTGATTTCTATCTATCCCTTATGAATTTCACAACTTAAAAAAAATTTAGTTACAAGAAAACGCTCTATGAAAGCCTGATTTCGGTTTTCTAAATTCATTTCATAACACGATGATGTTTTGGATCTTAATGACCTTGTGACGACCGTAAGAGGGCGTTTCCTTCTACGAGAGTTAAAGCCAAGTGATGTCTTCGAATCGGGTATTTAAGCTTCTCCGAATCAGGCAGTATGTTCAGTTCATTTCCAGTTTTAGTTCTCAACTGGTAGTGGCAGCTTCAGTCGCTACTGTTGTTCCAGTCCGCAGTTTCCAGTTCCCTGCCTCTGCTAAGGTTTTTCATCACGCAGTTCTAAGTAGTCCAGAGAGATGTGTCGAATCCTATTTTATTTCGAATCGCTCATCTTGTTGGAATGATCCAGAAAGCTGCATCGAATTGTGTCATCAGAAGCAGTGATCATCTTGTTCTTTCAATGTTGTTTTACTGTTATGTTTTATTAAAGTGTTATTTGATATCCATCATAGCCTGCTAATTTATGGAGTCATACAGAGGGTAACAACCTCAACATTTGGGCCTTAATGAAGACGCACATATTGCATCTATGTTCTTAAGTGGTCGCCACAAGCTAACCCTGAGAGACTAAGACCTGACTTTAGATGAGTGTGTAGTTAGGAGTTTGGAAAAAAAGTATTATTGTTTCAATGCATGAATTTTTCCGAGACGTTTTTATTTTCAATGAACGGTTGTAAACGGTTTATGCGTTTACAAATACTGTACCCGACATTCCTCGTATCCGTTAACGCCTTTCTTGTCTTGAAGTTTCATGCTTTGAAAAGAGGATCATATTTTCCTGTATCAGCCCAATACATAGCTGTTTCACATTAACTGTGTGTTTCCTAGCAACAACAAAACTGAAGCACTTGGGTCATAGAAAGACTCTAGAGAAAAAGCAATCACATAGTTTTACTAACGTAACTGCTAATCCCCGAAACGTTGTTTTATGAATTAAAGAGAATACATTTACCGAAAATTGCAAAATTATTCTTCTGTGCAAGCGCTTATAAGGACTTCTTCACTCATAGAAATAGTGTTATTAATTTATGGGACATTTGCTTATGCTTTTAAACGTTGCTATGAAAATTTAAAGCATTATAATTAATTAGATTTATTTATCAACTAAATTATTTTTAGTTTATTTTACTCTCCGTACACATATACTGAAATAATACACTGCTCACAAAAATTAGGAGATATTTCAAAATGAATATTTTGAAAGAAAAAAAGGAACATCTATTTTTATTTATTTATTTTATTAAACAAGAACATCAGAAAAACAAACGGCAAAATGTAACCCCGAAGTCTTTGTTACGTAAAAAAAAAATGCTTCTTTTATTAATCTGTATTTATTCATTCTGAAATAGTCCCTGAATTTTACGAGCACTATATTTTGCCTCCTAGAATCATATACATATCTCCGCCTTTTTGCATACGATTATTCGTTGTTTAAGTCCCACTATCACTGGGTAAAACTACAGAGTATTTTAAGATTGTCAATTTATAATATTATATACAGGGTAATTTTTTAAAAAGTGGCCAAATTCTAAGTGTAGGTCAGGCATAGGATAAGCATCCAGAATCACATAGGAACATGGGTGCTCCTAAGGCCATCTGGAGGGAGCAGATGGCATTTAAAATAAAACAGCGCTTGTCAAATTGCAATATCTTTTTGAATATTAACTGTATTGAATTGGAATTGTTATATAAGTTGCCCTATATATGTGGCTCTGAAATTGTGAAAGAAAAATTACGCTATCTTTCGCACATGCGCAATAAAAAAATATTTACTACAAATGCCAATATCTTCTTTACTATTCTACTTATTTATTTCAAATTTTAATACAAGGTTACTCTAACATATTGTCACGTAGTTTGTAAGTCCCATGCAATTGGAAAGAAAACTGTGCAAGCTATAAGCAAAAAACCATGATGAAAAAGTAGGGATTTTTTAAAGAAACCCTTATATCTTCTCGAATATTCGTGATATTTTTACGAAAATGCATATAAACATTGCATTCATCACACAAAAGAATTGATGAAAGTTAGAAACCATTATCAGCTTTCTGTGAAGCGGGGTGAGACAAAATCTCTTTTAGACTTTATCAATTTCCTTTCGGTTACTTAAATACCCTCGTGACCGAATCTTCGATGCAAATTGTGAGTTAAAACCAATTCTTTATATGTTCGAAGTTCGAGGAAAATTCATCCAGCCTTTCGGGAGATATTTAAAAAATGCATTATCAGCTTTCTGTGAAGCAGCTGGATGCACTGACATGTGCCTGACCAAACTTAGATGTTAAGTGAGGCATACAGAATCAAATTTCGAAATTTTTCGAATATTTTCCGAAAGGCTCGATGAATTTTCCTTGAACTTCAACCATATAAAGATTAGGTTTTAGCTCACAATTTACATCGAAAATTCAGTTACGAGGGCATCTATGGGACCGACCAGAAATTGATGATTCGAAAAGGGATTTTGGTTCAGCCTGCTTCACAGAAAGCTGAAAAAAGTTTGCAACTTTCATCCATTCTTTTTTGTGATCTGCAAAATATTTACATGAATCTTCGTAAAAATAGCTCGAATATTCGGGAAGATATAAAGGTTTCTTTTAAAAAATCCAAAATTTTTCCGCATGTTTTTTACTTATTACTTACAGAGTTTTCCTTGAAATTGTATGAAACTTACAGAATACGTGACAATATGTTAAAGAAGCATTGTATTAAAATTTAAAGTAAATACATTTAATAGTAAAGAATATATTAGCATTTGTAGTAAATAATGTTTTAATTTTTGGCCCCCTTATAGCCCTGACTTATCAACACTAGACTTCTTTTTATGCAGCTATGTTAAAGATCACGTCTACTGATCTCGATCAGAAACCATAGAACAGCTGAAAGCAGCGATAACAAGTGTGAGACGATTCCAACAGACCTACTCAAGAAGGTTGTCGCGAATTTCGAGAGGAGAGTTCATTTCATTATCTCCTCAGATGGCAAACATTTTCAGAAACTCATCTTTTAATTCCCTTTATTCTCATGTGTAAATACAGAAAATTTGAAATAAAATCTTTTTCCGTTCAAAAGTTATTCAATATTTTCTTTGTCTATACCCTGGTACATGATGGTTTATATCAGATGGATAATTTTGAATCTTGAAGCATTTTCCGTCCCGTGTTTGTATAATAATACACATTACAGTTTCATGCATCTTGCGTGATGAATCATTTTGAAACTTTGAAAGAATTTAATTTCCGTGTTTGATATACAGTGTACATTATAGATGATTTTATATCGTATTTAGAAGAGGTCGAATTTTTATGCACCATCATCAAACATAAGCAACATGTTGGAATTAATTAATAATTTAAAATTTTCAATTATGAGATTTATATGTGTCAAAAGAATAAACGGCTGCGATCGATTTAGGCTAAGGTTCCCAATGTGATGAGGGGGAAAACTTATATTTGTAAAATTTCGTCTTTAATTTCGAAATAAATATGTACACGCAGACAAATATTTAACTAATTAAGTGCATAGTAATCTTAATACTCCATTGATTTTAATTTCTAAATTTTTTATTGATATTTTACTATAATATGCACTTGAATAGAATATTATATTTAATAACCCCTAGTTCTGTTCTATTTTGTGAAAGTTTAATACTGAAACTTTCATAAAAAATAGAATTTTCAATCTTTGCGCACTTACAATTTTACTTTTGTTTCAGGATATAAACAAAATCACATATTTTGAATAAGGCTTTTACAGCTTAACAGCAAATTAATCCAATTCTCGATAATAATAATAATAATTTAAATAATAAAATAACTTAAATAATAATATTTAAATAAATAGCAATAATAATTTAAATAAATTTGTGATTAAGCTTCTTTTAATTCTCTAGAAATATTAACATCGTTTGCAAAAAATAAGCAGTACCAAAAAATAATTACTTTATGTGATAACCCTTACAAATAAGAAATAATAACAAGTTCTGAAATAAATAATAATAATTTAAATAAATTTCGGTTTAAATATTTTTATTCTCTTCAAAAAAATATTTACATCATTAACAAGAAGTAAACAATATCAGAAAAATAATTATAGAATTACCCCCACAAACAAGGAAAAAACATTTCGGAAACTTTGAATTTTTTTAAGAACAAAAATATATTTTAAAAAATAATTTCATCTTCAAAGAGATTATTTTCTAACATATGACAAATGCCAGGAGAATAGATAAGATAGATCAAAACGAATTTCGTATAGAAGGTGCATTTGACGGCAGATATTACCTAAAATAAAATAATTTTCCAGTTCAAACGCTTCATGATTTGTCGATAAAGGTTCATCTCTTTTTGGTTCCACTGAAATTCTACCTCTTCTATTGGAGATGCATTGACATTTTATTCAATTTGATGAGTTCTACTAAAAGAATTTTTTAAAGTTCGAGCAGTTCAAATTAAAAAAATTTGATTTATTGAGTTTTCCAATGAATTGTTCAGTAGACAGATAAGAGTTAGAAAAGTAAGAATTTCAGTAGAAAATCTGTCGAGAAACACACAATCCATCGTACTCTCAAGGCTGTGGGTTCTCGGCACTAATGTTCAAAGTAGAACATACTACGCCAAAAGCAAGATCGTTCAGTTTATCTTGATCTCGAAGGTGTGGAAATCACAAAATTATATATTTTTTTAATTAATTTTGATTACTGGAAGAAAGTAGCATACAATTTATCGTACTATTGAGGCATAGTAGGGTATTGTTTCTCGGTACAATGTTCAAAACAGGATATGTTGTGTCAAAAATAAAACTTCATTATATCCAACCTCAAAGACGATGAGTGATTTGTGTACAAGTGCACCAGTACTAGGCACTTCTGTCGTTTTAAAGATGGGGAAATCACAAAATTATATATTTTTAAACCTACTTTGATTACTGGAATAAAACAATTTTCATTTGATCAGATGCATAATTTTCTTTAAACCACCAGCTGAATTTTTGAAAGTGTTCCCCTTGAGTAACTGTGAATTCATGTATGCATACAGAATTAGTGAACAAATAATCTGGCGCCTGAAAAAATTAAATAACTTTTTTTATGTTGTGAAATAATTTATTAAGCTTCTAAAGATACTTCTTGAGCTAAATTTGAAATTCCCATTGCTGATAACAGTTTCGTCTTGTTTCGCTTTATTTTGCCTGTTTCAATATTGCATTCTTCTTTTTAAATTCATGCACCGCATGTTTCAAAGATAAAATAAAATTATCACTAAGAACGTGCAATAAAACTTTTCTGACATAAGAATTCGGACTTCAACTACAACTACTGATATATAAACCTTGCCATAAACTACAAGTCACTGGATATTGCTCCTCCATAATGTGGAACTGAATTTTTTAAAACTTACCACTATTAGATTCAGATGGCTTTCTTTTCAGTACTTAAAGACTTTATCTTCGAAGTTTATTGTGGTGAGGGGAGTTTTTTTTCTTCCCTTATTTTTATTTTAAGGTATTTTCTAAATTAAAAAGTTTTTCTTCTTCTTTTTCAATCAGGCTCTAGATGGGATCGAAATTAAGTGTCTGGAACGATCGGAGGTGCGGATTCTTGATCACGATGTTAATTACTTTCTGTCACCAACTAGGGAAAAATGCCCGGAACCAGAATGAATGTAAAATCCTTTTCTATGTGTAAGTCAGGGTAACGGCCTTTCGTGAATATTTAATTTTTTTGCTCCTTTTAAAATGTAAAAAAGTTTTTCGCAAAATAACAAAGTACGAATTTCAGGGATAAAAATGAGAATAAAGATTTTTATTTAAGTTTCTAACTGGAATTCATAACGAATATACAGGGTGGTCATAATTTATTGAACCCATTTCAAAAATTAATTTTAAAAAACTAATAATGTTACAACTACGGTTTTTTTAAATTAAATAGCAAATAGAAAAGCTTTTTTTTTCAAATAGGCGGCGTACCAATACGGCGTTCTAAATTTTCTACAGCGGGAGATTTCCATACGTAATGGCTACAGAGCAGCAGAAGCCGATGCGCGTTTTCTGGTTTCCTTTTTTAGTTTTTCTTGTATATCACAAAAATATTAAGATTTTACAGTGCATGCAAATTAACAAATTAAAGATCGTAAAATTCCCTATAAATACATGATTTTATTTTTCTTCTAGCTTTAAGAGTTTCGTAGATAATGGCTCTCAAAATTGGAGATGCCCAATAATTTACGACCCTCTTGGCCGGCACGTTACCTATCTGAAAAAAACATTTTAAAATGCACTCGCATTAAAAAAAATGTAGTTGTATTATTATAATTTATTTTATTCATTTTTGAAATAGGTCCAATAATTTATGACCACCCTAAATAATGTGATTAACGGTTGATACTCTTCTTTAAAAGGTTACTGCGTTTGGACATAATTTATGAACTTACAAATGGCTTTTGTTTGCTGTGCTACGTCTCGTTTTGAAACTGCAGGAAGTCTAATAGGTATAGAACTTGTAATTAAATAATTAACAACAAACAGAAACCATATCTAGCAGCAGCATCTGGGTAATACTGAATGTCTGGACACCGCGACAATTAACACTGGCTCTGAGCGAACACGGGCTTACTTTCCTACCGCCACGAGAGAAACCCTAAACAGGGTTGCTTCAAGTGAGTCAAAGAAAGGAGGGAACAGGTATAAAATCTACCGTAACATTTGGCAAACTAAGCGCACTTCGTTAGGTGAGGAATTCGTTTTTGACCGAAGTACAAAGCGAAATGAGTCTTCCGACGGTTCTATCTGAGTCAAATGAAATAAAATCCTTTCCTTTACTCCCAAAATACAGTGAAATATCCGTTTCCATAACGACAGCAACCGGCATGTCTGGTGTCTGAAATTTTTCTCGTGGTGGCATGGACGAGTGGCACGTGCGACGACAACCGCCTTCATTAAAGTGGAACGACCCGTCACCGACGATGGGCCCAAAGAGCAACATAGCCATTATTGTACCCATCAGGAAAGCGAGACCCTACTTATTTATCCGGCGGCTTCTCATCTCCATCCATTTGAGGTGCCCCTCGGCGGGATGTAATTAAATTATAAGGAAGATATTTCAGCCCCACTTATATTCTTCAAACTTTCATTCAACAATAGCGTGAGGCGTTTGATCCCCAAGACATTTTATGTGCACCAGGTTCACAGGTCTTCATGCACAGTGGATCATCAGGAGAACTAGTATTGAGCTAAAGACCTGCTGATATAGACATCGAATTTATCTAACAAGAACACACTTTCTTAAATTTGTATTTTGTTTTATAAATTACCGTCGTGTTTTCAATGTGTAGCACGTTTTGGGAACATTTTAGAATTGTCAATGAAATGCTTGTTATATCATTTTGCTCGATGCTTGTTATTTATAGCTTTTTGCGTCAACGGAAGCCATGTTATGATCAATCAGGGATTTCTGTTTTTCCCGAAAAATTTTTCTTCAATAACTATAAAAATGTTTCTCGGAATTAACCACTGAAGAACTTTTTACCGGAAATGGATCCAAAACTGTTAGTGAAAGATTTCGATAAGAAAATTTCATTTGTTAATGAAAGACCACAATATTTGTTTATTTCTTGACGTAATTTCTACTATGTTATGCATTCACAAAATAAAGATTATATTCCTCAACTGTCACTTTTGTTTTTCCTTGTGTTCAACTATATCAGATATTGGATTGGTCTAATTTTGAGTTTTCTTCCAAGACGCAGATGTTTCTCAAGAAATAAGTGCTGTACAAGATTAACGACCTATTTAGAAGTTGAACAAGGGCTGTTGAGAATGTACCTAGTTGTTTGGAACATTGACAACATAACGTGATTTAATTAGTTGAAGGAATTCCAATTACTCCAACCAGTCTTCAAAGACTTAGGAATTTTTGACCATTTTACACTTCAATAACTTTCCAATTCAAGTGTAATGGTTTAACAAATGTAAGTTGTGTCTTTAGTTTTACAGCTTCTTGCTGTATACCTATTATATTCAACAAAGTTGTGTATATATAACACATAAATATAAAAAATGAAACACAAAATAACGGAAAAAGCTTTTTTTCTGTTCTGTGTGTAGGCTACATCAAGAGAGAAAGCAATGGCATTTATTTAACGTTAATTCGTTGGCCTCTAGGCAGAAAAAACACCATTTTTAATATTATTGTAATATTCCCTTCCTATTTCATGATATTCTTTCCATAATTTCTGCCTTTTGTTCCTGTGTTTATGTATTTATTTTTGTGTTTTTTGTTCGTTTTATTGCAATACTAGCAGAGTACTCGGCGTTGCCCCGTCTTTTTTAGGTTAAAATCTTTTATAAGACCAGAAGCTGAATTATTATTTATAAACAAAAAAATGTGTATTAATGCTATCTTATTGCGAGAATCAATTTTTTAAAAAGATCCTTAAATTAATAGTACAAAAATTTCTTTCATTTATCTTATATCATAGTATACAATATTACATATATTTCTTGCATTATTAGCCAATTTTTGGGTCATCTTATTATTTTAGGAACTCTGACCATAAAACCTTCTTGCTAATTGATCCATTTGCTCAATGTATTTCGAAGACTGACCTCCATTCAATCCAGAAGAGTGCGAGATAGGGCTCATTTCTCAACATAATATTCTTTTTTTGTTGTTGTTGAACAATAGTGAAGTCATTTTTAAAATAACATTTTAATAATTGACGTGTCTAAATCAACTAATGAAACATGTTTCGCCAAAATTGCTCCAAACGTTCTAAATAAACATTTCTCCATATTTTATCGGTAGTTATCATCCTAAAGGGTTGATTAAAAAGATTTAACCTCTCCATATTTTTAGTTCGACTTGTTGAAACCTGCGAGTTGAGTTTCATTTCGATCAATCCAGTTTTTTACGTATATTTAAGATACATTTCCCAATCTACCCTGATAGACTGGCTTAGGGCTTATTTTCCCCAATAGTGCTTCATGTCGGTTAAGAAGGAACCTGCTTACAAAAGTTTCATCAAAATCGCTCCAGCAGTATCGAGTTTCGTGTCAATAGGCCTGTGTCTTTGCTCCATCCTACTTGAGGTATTGAGTATTTGTGCAGAAATGCTTTTATTTGGCTTGTGAGAAACATATGTATAATGATTAATCAAATTGTCCAAGCCGAATCAAATTTCTTGTGAATCGTCCATTTGCCGAATGCATTTAAACGACTTTGTCCTACCCTAATGTTATAGATTAGATTAACGTTTATTTAGCCTACATTATTTTTAGTTGCCTAATTAGAATTATATGTACCAAAATTCATCAAAGTCTCCCTAGCCATATCCAACAGTATGTCAATTGGCCCAAGGGTTTACATGTATTTTGAGGATTTTCCCCCAACCTACTCTGAGGATTTGGACTAGCGTTTATTTACCCCTACAGTACTTTTAGTCAGCCTCAGAGGAACATATGTACCTTGTGTCGTCAAACTTTCCATATCCATATCAAATTTCATGTCAGTTGGCAAGTTTGTTAGAGGTATTTAAATGACTTAACACCACCCTACTATAAAGTAATTGTGTTAGAGTTTATTCACCCATAGAGTAATTTTAATCAGACTCTGAGAAACATATGTACAAAATATCGTGAAAATCGCCCCTGCCATATCCAACAGCATGTTAAACGGCCCTACAATTGACGTGTATTTTGAGAATTTGCTCCACCCTTTTCTTCAGAAATGGATTACCGTTTATTTACACAGGCACTACTTTTAGTCAGCCTAACAGGAATATATGTACCCACTGTCATCAAAATTGCCCCAGTTATATCAAGTTTCATGCCAATCGACCCATTTATTAAAAGTATTTAAATGACTTTGCCCCACACTACCCTGACGGATTGGATTAGCGTTTATTTATCCCTACAACACTTTTAGTTGCCTAATTAGAAGTATGTGCACCAAATTTCATAAAAGTCGCTCAAGGCACTCAAATCGGCAAGCGTGTCAATCGGCCTATTATGTTACATGTATTTTGGGGACTTTGGCCCACCCTGCCTTGAGGGACTGGGTTACGGCTTATTTACCCAAACAGTAATTTAAGTCGGTGAATGAGGAACCTGCGTACCAAGTTTCTTCAAAATCGCCAAGCATGTCAACCGGCTTACTTGTTACATGTATTTTGGAGACTTTGGCCCACCCTGTCCTGTTTTAGAGCTTATTTGCTCCTACATTTCACATTTGACCACGCACACCCCCGAGCTTGGATCCAGAACGGCTCCCTAGAACAGCTGTCGTTTAGATAGGTAAGAGTGAGACTTTAAATAAAGTACAATTAATAAAGTACGATAAAAAAAATTGCAAACAAGAGTTATAACATAATATTACAAAAGAACATGAAATAACAATAGAACATGATTTAACAAAAGAATATATCAATTATAAACACCAAGAGACCGCGATTATAAAATACAGATGAACAGCTTCACAGTTGCAGCCTCTTAACATAATTGAGGCCGTTTAATTTAGTTAATTAATTAACTACGATTTTTGTCAAGAGGGGTTTTATGTGTGTGTAATTTACAAAACAATTAATTGTATACATAAATAAAGTGTCGTTATTGTGCCCATAATTTTAAAAAATAAAACTGAAATCTTAAATGATACAAGGAAATTCTTAATTTGTCCTGAAAAGCAATTCCTCATTATATGAAATAAAATTAATTAGTCTCCTGATTTTGACCCGAGACAGGTGGTTTCGGAGTGTTCTTTGTTATTAAAGCTGCACGAGGTCTTCCGATGGTTTTGCAAAGTGGAAGGAGCTTGTCGATTAACGAAACAACTTGAAGATATAATAGATATATTTGGGGACGAATTGCTGTGATTAAAAGGACGGTACCCGAAAAAACTCCTCACTTTCCAAATTTCAAAGCCATAACAACGTGGGGACATTTGGCATACAGTGGCAAATTTAAAGCGTATCTCACCCACATGCATTAGGGACGGTGGAATCTTGCCATTATCCGACTTACATTAACAAGGCTTTACCACAAAACTGCCACGAATTAGACACAAATAGAAAATGAACATATCTAAGATATACTTTAGTGTTTTATTGTATTAAAGTAATCCATCAAAATAGTTCTGAAAGTAAACTCTTAACGGCAAGTATTACCAAGAAACTTACGTGCAACTATTGACCTCCAACTCTCATACATAAAGTAGTTCAAAGTCATAATACGAATTCTCATAGCAAATAAAAATCCATCAAAGCTTATAACGATTGTAAATTCATATCAAGACGCTTTCCTTTTAAATTTTCGTTTGTCACGTCCATATTAAAACATCATATCACATAAGCAGAATTTCCGATGCATTAGAGTTTAAATTTTAACATTTTCAGATGACTCAGATTATTTATGTATAGAAAGGATTATGAAATGGGAGAAGCCATTAGTTTAAAAGTGATTCTTCACTTTACAATCTGTAGAAAATAACTCAGACGGATTTAGTAATTTACTCTGAAGCTTTTGTCCTTGAAATTTGTCAGAATAATTGGCTCCTTCATGAATGGGTTTGGAACTGTCTAGTAAACGTCTAAGCATGATGAAGTGAAGACTTAATGGATTTGTCAATAACGTTGCAACACTACTTCGGTGGTATTTTAGGAATTTTTAGCCAGTTAGTTTAGTTTCTCTGATAATTTTCGTCCAGTATTTTTCTCCTTATAGATCTGATGGCTAATGTTCTTTAACTTTGAAACAAATATCAATATCACTCGGTGTTTGTGGCCAACTTCTAATAATGTGTCTTAAATATTTACAGCTTATTTCATATCATCAAATATCATTTTATATCTAGATGCTTCAATATTCTTTTAGTATAAGTTTTAAAAGAAAGTTCTTTTGGTAAAAGATCTGTTTAACCAATCTCAGCAATTTATTTTTTTTTCTAGGAAGAATTGGAAAATTTTTGAAGTATGAAGAATTATTCATTTATTTTAATGATAAAGCCAAATAATAATTTTAGCTACTTGTTATAAACATTATTTATCTTTTTAACAAGTAGCTTAAAATAATTGTATAGAAGCAAAAATGTATAGTTTATTGGCATCATGCGATAGAATAACAGTATCTGTTGATATTTCTGAATGCATGGATTTAAATTTGTGTTAAACTTTATTTCTGCTTTAAATTTGAATTTTACATTTGCATGTTCATACTGTTAACGTTTGCCGGCAAGTATCTTTTACAAAGTCAGGGCGTCTTTAGTCACCTTAAATTTAGAGAAGGTCTATGGAATTGAGACGCCATTGACAAATTTAGGGACATACCATCAAATTTGGTTCCAAAGAAAAGTAGTAGACTCAAGGCTCAATATTAATGAATTTCCTTTAAAAAATTTCTAGAACTTCTTGTCATCGAAATGAAAGAATATAAAAAGAAGTGCCTATGAATGTTCTTCTGTTCAGACATTTTGAATTCCTCAAGAAATGTTCATATTTTAAACTTATATTATATTTCACTAGAATATCACTGTAAATAAAATACTGAAATTACATTTACTGTGACCCAGAGCCACTGACAGTGGACATTTCGAGAAATGCTATCTGGTAGCCTTTCAAACGATGTATGCGTGTACGAGTGTAATTGAACTCATTCACTACCGATAGAATGGGCTGCCAGGAAGTTAAGGTAGAGATGAGAATAGAAATTTAGCTATACAGATTTGTTTTATGTATAAGTTTAGAGCATTTATGTGCTGTTGCTGTCAATATCACTACTTTTTCGTTCCTTCTCGAAGTAGCGGCCTGAATTTTTGACCCACAGACGCATGATACGCATGTTCTCGTTAGAAAGTGTTGCTTGGAAATACGATCTCCAATCAATGTTGTTTTGTGACAGCCGTTATACTAGTTTTCTATGCTCATTCTAAAAGAATTGGTATTTCATAAATGTCATGACTTTTCATAACTGATAAAACTTTCATAGTAACTGTTACTTTATATTTTTTCTATTTGTCAATTTGTGATATCGAAAAAAAAATACATATTCAAGATGTGGATATGTTGCCTATATGAATTTATTAATGTCCAACCAAATTTAATTATAATGAAATGAAAAGTTTAGATTGATATTCTCTGGTTTTTATAGCACACTGCAATGTGTTAATGAGAATTTAATCGGAAAAGGAATAAAGAATTCATAAAACAGCACATTGAAAGATCTCCTAATTATATTAACTTAAGTATTATTTTCATCGCAATAAAAAGGAACATTTATTTCATTAATTAGAAAAACGCACGGAAACATAATTCTACTTAAGAACTATACGAAACTACCTTAATTAATAATACATAACGAAAGATAAAATAACCTTTAACGAATTCTTAGCAAAATATTATCTTCTATTTTTTCCTTCGAGATGAAATGGAATTTCCACTTTCTCGGATGCATTAATGCAGTAACATTAACTCTTCTAGGGAGTATTAATAAGGTTTAGTACTGATCTAGGTTACCACGTCCTTACTGGACGGAAATTATAGATGACTTCATTACAATAAAGACTATTTTCGGGTTATTCTTTTTTCTTTCTGTTGCATGATATCCGCTCTAAGTAGTCTCAGGTACGGATAACTATTATAACCACGCTCTGTACTAGGTTTCCCAAGTATGAAATAAAATGTTAACATATAAGAATAAGAAAAAAACTTGGATGCAGAGCTTTACAAGCAACTTTAACCTTTTTCTTACGGTTGATTTAAAAATTACTATTAAATTCAAATCCTCTTTGGAGCAATTTATCTTACAATCATCCAGTAGATAGTTTTGCTTCCTTCTCCTATTGCATCACCCTACTTGGTGTACTAATAAATTTATTTTCTCTGCGTTGGGACTGGTACAAATACTGTACCACTAAAAACGTTAGGATTTCCTTTCCTTTCAGAACAAATTTATTTCTCTAATAATTACTCAGTAGATAGTTTTACTTCCCTCTCCTACTGCATCACTCTACATGCTGTACCAGTAGAATTATTTCCTCCGTGTACAGACTGGTATAAATATTGTACCATTAAAAATTGTTAGAATTGCACTCCTCCCTCTCGGAAAACAGATCTCTTTCTTCCCTATCACTCTGTAGAGAGTTTTTTCCCCTATCCTGATGTATTATCGTACTTATTTCCTTACGAAGGAAGTAATGAATAAATAATATCACTCGTTGTCAAACGGAATCACAGATTTTATCTTCCAATGACTCGTAAAAGGGGGAAAGTGCTTTTCTTTGTCTTCGCCGTAATACCCGATTTAAAAGGATATTTGAGATTTCGTTCTCCCTTAATCTGAAGTTTAATTAGTACTTTATTGATCTAGGCTATTTGTAATTTTTTTTTAAATTTTCGTTTTACTTCACTGTACTATTTTTACTATTTTTCATTGCATGCATTCATTGTTCAGTCACTTAGCCCATGGTTTCTTAAATTAGGAATTCTGACCACAGAATTATTCATGTACAACTGTTTCAGCAGAGTTTATTTATTCAAAAAGTGTGTTTCAATCAGATTCTTGATAATTAGTGAGCAAAAAAAATCCAACTTGATTTGAAGCTCTTCTTAAATATTTTGGGATTAACTCATTTCTTAACGTAACTGAATTTCATTTCGTGTCAATTAATGCTTTGTTTTCCTGAACATATGAATGTCAGCGTTCGTGAAATGTATTTTCACAGATAGTGTAAAAAAAATTAAGTATCCCTAAAACAGGGTCATAAGTTGAAAATGTGCATGAAACCCTATCTTAATCCATTGTAGGTGGTGTGTGTGTTGAGGAATCATACACTGATCTGTATTTGGCAGATAATTCCTATCCTGAAGCATTTTCAGCATTTATAGGAAACATATCTTAATAAAATGAATTTAATAAAAACAGTTTTCTAAAACATACTTTTATAAGGGTGATTAAGAGGAGATTTTTTAATTTTAAATACTCTCTACTTTTAAGTCTTTAATTTATAATTCATTATTACAAGTATTATGGAATCTTGGAATGAATTTTTTCTCAAATTCACTACCAAATGGCTGTAAACATGTGATATCAAAATATAATTAAATCAATCGATTAATTGATTAGTAGGCTAAAAAAATATTAAAATAGTGCATTGTCACTGAAAACACACAATTGTCTAAAAATTTCAAAAAAATCATTTGAATGCCGTTACACCTTTTCTTCAAGGCCTAAGAAGTTCAAGAGCCAGCCATTAACACAAAAAATCACGGTGACCGTCTTTTGGAGTGACAAAGATGTCATACCTCTTGATTTTGTTGAGCTTACTGTGCCTAGCATGCAGTACACTCAAACGCTTCAGAAGCTTAGAAGAGCTATGAGGATTAAGAGAATCTGAAAAGTATCCACATTCATCATTAAAATTCATGACCACGCACATCTTTGGCTACAAATTAGGCGATCTATGAATTACACTGGCCTGTGGTCCTTCATCCACTGTACAGCCCAGATCTGGCGCCCTCCGAGTTCTCTGTGTTCAATCCAATCAAAGACAGCCTTCGGGGACAGCTCTTTGATAACATTGAATATATTGGCGACAAGTGGCTGTGAAGAATTGGTTAAAAAAGCGTACGACAGACTTTTTCAAAGGCGATTTGAAAATTGGATTCAACAGTGGAGCAAATATATCGCTGATGATGAAGACTGTATTAAGTAGTTCCTTTGTGATGTCAAAGAGTTCCTTTACAAACACTTAGAATGTAAACGACATATGGCAATTAATACAAAATATAACAACGTTAACATTATTTCTGGTATAATCCACGGATAATACAGCTGATTTACATTAAAAATGAGCCTGTGTTTTAAGTTCAAGCAGTTTAATAATGAAAAAAAAAATGAATAAATAATAAAATTAAACAATATAATAATTTAATCCATAAACGGCAAAATGTCGTAGCCCATTCCTTTCGTCTTCTATGTTATGAATAAAATAGAAACGAGTAAAAGTTATATAAATAAAGATTAAAAACCAAACTGAAATTTGTAAAAATTAGAAAACTACATTTAAAGAATTTCTATTTTGTATTTGAATAGTCTGTATGTACGGAACAAACAAAAATCATTGAATTTGAGAAGTTGTACAAATAATCTGAAATTTATTTTTGGTTACTTTATAAAATACTAGCAGTACGCGCACGGCGTTGCCCGTGGAATCAGGACTTTAACAAAATGAAAAAAAAAAAGAACCGCCCACAATGACATGAAAAAGTTTTGAAAACTGAATCAAAACAAAAGATGCACATTTTTTGATTTTCCTGCTTATTTTTTTTCACGCTACAGTACAGAGTACGTTAATCCAAAACAATATTACAAAACTGGAACGTGAAAATGATTATTATACAGCAAGCAAAATATAAATCAAATCCGAAAATAATAATCGAAGTAATTCATTCAGGTGAAGATCATGACGTATCCTACGCGTCCGCCAATCAAAATTGGCATCAACGTTCCGAAAAAGTGCCGCTTTTGGAACTCGATCGAGAAAAATAACTCGCAACGGCCCAGAAAAAAATTAATTAAAAAAAACGATAAAAGATATTTTAACCATTCTTGTTTTAAATCCTACAGAACCGTTCTAGTTATGAGCTAAAAAAAATTGAAAATAATAGTGTTATTAGAAAGTTGGATGCAGCAAATTTAAAAACAAAACTAACATTTAGATAGCAAAACTGACTATTTTTTAAAAAATTCTCAAAATTCAGTTAATTACGTTAGAAATTCCAAACTAACTTCATTAGAACGGAAATCGCGTGCTCTTTCCGATGGTGTATCTATTTTTGTCGTACAATTATTCGAAACCAATCTATTGAGAAATTAGTGCGAAAAATCAACCAAAACAACACAAAACATTAAATAAAAAAATTCTAGATTAAAATTTAAAATTTCGGCTTCGAGGTGCATTCAGTCACCATTACGACTACCTGTGTGCCAAATTTCATGGCTGTAAGTGCGATAGATTCGTCTGGACATCGCAGACAAACACACACACACGCACGCACACAAACAAACATTGCCTTTTATATATATTAGAGATAATGTATTTACCCAATCTGAAAAACAACTAAAATATTTTTTTTTGATACGATGTACATCATAGCAATTTCAAAATCCTTTTAGTCAATGCACAACAGAACAAAAAACTTCTTTTTCTTATCTATAGAATCGTACACACAAAAGAATTTCAATTTAGAATCTCAACTGAGAAATTGCGTCTGTTTTATTCATCACAAAAATTTGCAAAGGAATATATTCACACTATTGTTAGACATATGAATAATCCAGTATTCGTACTCGGGTATCAAAAACTTCTGTTAGCTTTTGCTATTTTATAAATTTTATTTATAAAGTTCATTGAGAAGTAATACGCGTAGTTTCTGTAAAAATTAAGACTGAAATTACTGCATAATTCCTTTAAATCTATATTGAAAGATATTTTCTTTTTCCATAAATGTTGTACTAATCTGTATAAATGAATGCAAAGAATGCTGGAAAAATAATTTTAAACATGAATTTTAATTCGATTTTTGAATAGAATCAATT
Organism: Araneus ventricosus; assembly: GCA_013235015.1. Taxonomy (NCBI): domain Eukaryota; kingdom Metazoa; phylum Arthropoda; class Arachnida; order Araneae; family Araneidae; genus Araneus; species Araneus ventricosus. The sequence continues at coordinate 533,748 of BGPR01000393.1, read as the reverse complement.
AAATAAATAGCATAAATTGTTTAATTCATATTTCTTTGCTATACAACATTCCGTTTTTCAACTTCATTGCAACGGAAACAGAATAAAAGATATTACGTGAATGAGTTCTTAAAAGATTACTCTCTCATCTCATCCAGGAAACTCACCTGTAAAAGATATTCTATGTTCAAATGCATCGATGTTAAAGAAAAGAAGCTTTTACAAATCCATCCACCACCAAAGAAATACACGCTACCACATCTCTGTGAATAAGCCTTGTCGTGTTCGAGTTGAATTCCTGTTACCACGTTCACAAGAGTGATAGCGTCAATTCACACGAAAGTAATTGCCTTTCATGCGAAACCGCAGGGAGAGAAATCATTGCCTCTAACGTCAAAATGAGCATGTTGTTTCGGAAGGTCAAAGTATCTTACAACTGAAATACCTCAAGGCTAAATTGTTCAAAGGGAAGCCCCGCTGAAACCTGTGTCAACGCAAGCGTTAGGGCGTTAATTAATATGGAAAACGTGTCGAGTTTTACATATTCTAGGATAGCAGAATGCGGCTGCACCTGAAGTAATCAATCTCTGACTAACTAGGGTTATATATATAAGCACAAACAGACGTGAATGCCATTAGATGATTACAGGCAATTAAAGTCCCATAGTGTGATAACGAGAATTATTTGTTAGCAACCATTTAAAGAATTAATTTGCAATCATTTGTAGATGCGTTTGTCTTTCTTACAGAAATTAAAAATAAGTGACATTCTTCTGCTGAAATATATTTGGTTTTAACTGAAATAATTCGATTTGTTAGATTCTTTTATTGTTTTTGAAACGATCTTAAGACAATTAAAGGCGATTTGGGAATTTTAAATTTCAGTCTGGCGCCCAGAACAACATCACATTCAGGATCCAATACGCTAAATTTCACGCCTCACTTATGTGAGGCTGTCTTCATAGATTTAAATTGAATGGATGATTTTCTTTCGAATGGAATTTAGAAAATTCATCCGCTATAATCCAGATTGCAACCTTTCGGTGTTTATAGCCATTTTCTTATCCCATCCTAATGCTACTGATTTCACAATCTCATGATGGCGATTTCCACTTTGGTGCATAAATATATTATAACAACCAGATACCTCTTTAAGTAGCTCAAAGACCGTAAACTCAGGCACAACACTTCTTGATCTTCCATTCTAAGTTCGAGTCTTACGTTACCAGTAGTGTTGTAGTGGTCAATTAAACAGTGTCGGAACGCTTTGACTTAGGTGATGTTGGTGGTGGGGTGTGTGGAGTGAGTGATAGGGATAGGCTGTCTTATCCAACGGGCTAATTGGGTTGTAGCCAAGGGACGCCATTGATCCAAAGACGCCTAAAAATTTACTATACTGATTTAATTTTAATTTAACTTTGAATTGAATCTAATTTTTAATTGAGTTTTGAACTAAACTTTTTTGTTTAATTATATAATTTTATATATGTTAAAATTAAAAATATGATTAGGTAACTAGACAGTCATCGATTTTGTAATGTTACATAAACATGCGTATCATAAAAAAATATTCACATAGAGACAAACAGTGAGAAAATTCTCATTTATGCGTGTAATAAAAGCTACTACCTACATTAAGAAAGCTGGCTTGCAAAGCCTATTTTAGAAAATGCACCGATTTGCACTACTGAAAGGCGTTAATCATAGTATAGGCGATTTTTTTTTTTTTGCTCTTTAATTATTTTATTAGCTAGGTATTTTCGTTGGGGCATAGGGTCTCAAATTCCTAGTTATAGTTCTGATGGGACGCCAAATTGCTTTAGCCCAAGACGCTCAAATTTGTTAAGACGACCCTGGATAGGAAAGGTATGAAGGAATCACTTCACCACAAAATGTTTTTTACATTTGGGGAAATGCGCAGTTATATTATCTAGGTACTAAAATCGTGAAATAATAGAACGTCAACATTGAAACAATGCATATTTTACAGTTATTATATTATTTTTGATAAAACATTAACATAATACATACTGTAGCTCAAAGCATGAATATAATAAAGATGGTAAAGAATATTTTTTTTAAAAAAATTGTGCTGATTTCAAATTATACGAAAATTAAGTAATGTCAAAGTAAAATCATCGCATCGATAATCAATATAGAAATTATCATGAATTTACTGAATCAAAACATAAAATACATTTAAATGTGCGCAGCCTTAATGCTTTTAACCCTTTCCAGACACCACTTGCCAGTGGCTTATTACTTTTTATTAATTTGAAATATTCATTATATATTCTTAAGGGAAAGGATTAAACAAAGATCGCGCTGTTTTAAGGATGTATATTACAATTTTTTTCTCGTAAAAAAAAACAGTGCCGGAACAGCGTTCTGGTGCGTGCCGGCGCTACTACACCCGTGGTTGCCAGTGTTCCTTAAAATTATAAGGAACATTGGCTGAGCCGTGTAAAAGCTACCGGAAATCTATCTGATTTATTTCTATTACATGTCAAACAAACTAATAAATTCTGCATTTTATGAGCATAGTATAAAGGTTTTACTTTGTAACTTTTTCTTTTTAGAGTATATTGATAACAGAAAAAATATTTTAGTTTTTCCAGATAAATTTCAGTAGATTGGTTGGTTGGCAGGATTTAATGTTTATGCTGTACCATTGTGTGTTTGAATAGAAAGCTTTTCTATCAATTAAACTATAAAGTGTTTCCGTATTTTTTTCTTGTTTGTTCTTTAATATGTTAAAAGTTCAATAAAAGCAAACCATTACTGCATGCATTTTGGTGAACAACTAAGCTATTCTGCACACTATAATTCAATAAAATCTTTCATAAACACCTGGATTTTCTTTAAGAATATTCGCTGAAAGCTATTCCTTAAAAAATTAATGGATTATAATATATGAAACTAAAATGAAAGAATCTTGTCATGAAACGTTAGCCTGTCATATTTGATGACAAGAGATTTCATTTTCCAGCACAAAATATATTTTAAAATTTATGCTTAAATATTCAGGCTAACGTTTATAAATATGTGTCAATAAATCTGCGCTCCCTCTTAAAATATTGCAGAAAAGACAACAATCCACAGGAAGGAAACAAAATTTATAGGAACGCAGTCAAATCCAATGAAAAGCTCTGAATGTGAAAAATCTGTAACTGTCATAGAAAAGCATTAAGGAACTGAAGCTTTATGGTAAATATTGGATTTCAGACGTCAGTATAGGAAATTACATCAAGTGAGGGGAAGTTTTGTGTTTGGTGAATAATCAAAATTCAAAAGGGTGAAAACTTTAGATTGTTGTGTGCTCATCGTACTAAGCACCAAAATACTCTTAAGTGGAAGAATTCACATAATCTCAACTCTCTCGAAAAGTTCAATAATTTCTATGGTGACAACACAGAAAGACAATAACTTTTGTTACACTGAGAACTAAAAGAAGCAAACTTGCCCACAGAAATGATTCATTAGAAAAAATACTTTTATTGAAGAAAATTTTAGAGAAATAGTCCACATTCGGGCTATATGTAAAGAAAACCTGTCACGCAGACAGTCCAACTCCATGACACTTTTTTACTTTGCCATATACGAAAAGGAGGTATGGTAATTCGACAAAAAAATTTGTTCACAAGGTTTTCTTGTATTTTCACGTTTCAGACCTCCTTGATTCCGAAACATTCGTTTATGAAATTATGCCTGTCTGTCTACTGCGAGAGGTCGCATCATACATAGAGGGTCAAACGTCCTCTCGCTAGTGTCGTGCGGAAGTTTGAAGAGGGATGCCAGCTCAAGTGTCGTCCTTGTCATCTGGCCGCTGTTCAAAATGAACAAGGTCCTTTACAAAATAGCCCTCGTGTTGCTTCAAAACGGGACGCAAATTAAAGTAAACTGCTGCTGCGAACAATAACGGGAAGTGTTAGACTAGAGAAATTTGATATGTAGTCTTTGCACCAAAATTGCAGATCTATATGAAATTTGGTATACTATCAGTGAAAAAGAACCGGCCCAAAGTGCATAATAGATTCTCTTCACTACACGACGAAACTAAACACGAAACGCTCTATATTGTGGAGTTTAGTTATATTAATGTCCCGTTTTGAAGCAACACAAGGGCTATTTCGGGACGCAATTTTAAACAACAGTCAGATGACGAAGACGACACCTGAGGTGGACACAGGCGGAGGACGCCTCGCCACTATGCATGATTAAGCATGCAACAGGCCCCATAAACGGCGGATTGTCAGTGGAATCGTCGAAGTTTCGAGCCTGGAGCCCTCGGGCCCCTAGGCCGCCGAGACCTTACCACTAGATCACCGGGGGCCCGTCATGTTGTGGAAGTATGCGAGAAAGTCCTGCTGGTTTTCTAGAACGACTCCATTGGTTCACAAGGATGTCTTTCAAATTCTTGTAAGTCGCTTGCTGTTTTACTTAGCAGATTGGAAGCCTCAATCTCTTTCTCCACACCATTTGGAGAATCTCCTGTATAGTCTTCATCATTTGCAGCACTTCCCATTAACTGAAAAAGGGATTCCAGGAAGGAATGGAAAAAATTTCTTAAGTAAAACAAAATTCTAGGGATATAACAAGTTTCTAATCTCTCTGATCGTTTATTACGGTTTTTGGAATCAGCCAGATTAATAAACTATCTCAATATTTTTATAGTCTTTCCGATAAAATTATCTTATTCAGGTGAAAAAGTTAACAGAAACTTAAAATTCTAAAATTAAATAAAAGAAAAGAAAACTACCACTTCTAATTCTTGCAAGATAAAATACGCTGTTCTTGATTCTACGCAAATTAAGGAAAACAGTTTTCGATCATGTATACGTTTGAAGATGTCTATTTCTTTTCTTATGAAAAAAATGAAGTGCTGAAATATGCACACTCAAGACACAGTTTAAATCTCCATTATGCGACTTCCACTGCATAATTAAAATTCTCATTACAGTTATTAATCAAATAGGTGACTGCATTTTTCTTTTAATGTATTTTACTATACGATAATAGAACTTGTACGTCTGGCAAATGACATGAAATTAGGAATTCACTTGTGAGTAATTTCCCACATCCAATCAACTCTGTTTTGACTATTAACGTGATTAAAGTTCATTCCCTTTTCTAAGAGCCTTTTTCTATACAATTCAATAATACGTTTTCTGGTCTTAACTGCGCTATTGCATTTGCATAAAGCTACAATAGCTGTAACTTAGTTAACTTCCCATTCATGAGACTAAAAGTGAAAAAGAACAACAAGATTTCAATGAGAATTCTGGAGCAGTCAAATGAAATTTCTTTTATTCTTTGCTATTAGTCAAATACTAATGATTTTAATGTGCTTGGATGTTTCTCGCAGGCTAAAGTCTGCTTGATTTTTTGTGTAAGTTGTTAGGGAGCATTCATTGAATATTTATTTACAGGGCTCCACACTAAATTTTTGAGTTAACCTTCTCGAATTAACCTTCCAGCGGGTGCGCCTGCGCAAATTTTACGACAAACGAGATTTTTCATACCCTGTTCTCACATTCGGAGTCAAAGCTTTCTGAAGGTCAATGCTATTCCTTCATGTGATCCCTCTCTTCAGGATTAAATGGGTTTATCCGAGTTTCAAGGTGATTTCGTATTGTTTTATGCTTCTGTTGTAAAGTTTACGTCGCGCCCTCGCTCGTATAATTTGATAATTTTTTCAAGTCTTAACGTTTCAGTTTAGTAATTATATATCCAGTGTGCATTACGTCGATTTAATATTTCATTTTAGATTGTCACAAATATTTAATATGGTATAAGTCTGATAATAATCCACCAAGACGAAGAATTTTCTTGAAAAACTAAGCCCTTAGTCTTATGAAAAACACCTCACTACTCGAGTCCAAAAAATCTGATCATCGCCATATGACATTACCATCTCTTTAAGTCTAAATTATACACCACAACCTGAAAAAGCAAGTGAACAACAACCAGCATTGAAAAGAAGAGCTTGTGGTTTGTGTTTGAAAGAAAGCAAACGATCATCAAAATCCATGAAATACAGAATGTGCAATATATAGTATAGTTGTAAGTGTCACTTTCTAACAAAAGTTCAATGTTTCGATTGCAAGGATGATTAGAAACTAAGAAGAAAGTCTTAGTTGTACTTTCTTAGCTTGTATTTTAATTTTTTTATTATATATCGCTTTTTACATTCTTTACAAAATAATATTATTACACCTGACTACTTTCTCTGATTTCAGTATAATTTTAGATTTTGCAAATAATACTAAAATTAATTTTCACTCTTGATGAAAAGATTAACTTTTCTGACGAGTCTCTTATTACTATTATGAAATAACTTACAACTGCCATAGCAAAAATGAAGAAAATTATTGTGTCTTAAAAAGTACGACACGATCCTGCTCGTGTAAAAGATTATAGCACGCCCGCTGGAAGGTAAAGAAGGGCGAGAATAAAAGTAGTGTTTAGGTATAATAAAGTGGCTATGCGCTGCGCGATGAGTTCACTAACCATGCCACGTAGCGATCAATTTCCGATTCAAATTTCTTATCTCGAAAACGGTAAGAGATGCGGGTGAAATGTCAATTACAGAGTTGTGAAGAATCATCGAGTTTGAACCAAAACATATCTTACGCACATTAATGCTAAGAAAAGCACTTTCTAAAACTGTGACGTCACTGTTATGTGGGAGAAAGAAGCACTTACTTCTATTAGCCCCATTTATCCCTCCTGCTGACAGTCCTTTCCATCAACCCCACTACACAACATTCCAGATGAAAGACATTTCATGTTAATATCATAGCTTAGTTTAGAAAGAATAATGTCGAGTTTTGGAGCTAGGGGCTATTTTGAGAGAGATCTCATCATTTTGAATCGTTATCAGATAACGAAGGCGAAACGTGGGTCGGCACTCAACTGCCCACAATTCTACGCCACACCAATGTGAAAGCCTTTAACTCACGACGACAGATTTAACGTTCACTTCATAAGGAAATCGAATCTCGGCCCTACGATTTCAAAAATGAGTTTTGCCACCTGGTCACCACTTATGTTGGCAGGACAGAAGCATGTTATAGAAATACATGACTAATTTGGAAACCTGTCGATGTGCAGTTACAATATAAAATTATGTTAAATTAGTAGGATTAGCTAAAAATCCGGAAAAATGTTCAAGAGACCTATATTAAATACTTAGCAATTTTCATTATAAAATATTATTTTTTTTATTGTTGATACAGCTTTGTCTGAATGAAATTTCACTTTTCTGAAAAGGCCTCAGGATATTTGAATCGGTTGATTTTAAAAGGGGATTTCTGACACTTTTAAAGTTTTACAGCGGAAGAAAAAAACGAACGGGCTCTAAATAGCATCGAAATATGGGTCCAAGATATTTCTAATATGTTTTACAGTAAAAAATGAACCTATTAACGAAAACCAAAAAATATTACAATTATTAGTTTTTGCAAAAATTCGAATTTCAATTTTGCAGAAGTCCCCCTTTAATATCAAACAGTATGAACATTTCAGAATTTCAGGGAATAAGATGATTATAAAGCTAGGAATATCAATGAAAGTTAACTAAAATTCAAAATTTATTTATTTGTGAGTAAATTTAAATTTAAAGACTCGAAATTAAACACAATTTAAATTTATTCGTTTTTAAGTAAAACTCAGATTTAAATAAAAAAAAGTCACGGAAAAATGATTATAAAGCCTGGAATATCAGCAAAACTCAAATAAAATTTAAAATTTATTTATTTCCAAATAAAATTTAAATTTTCTAAGGTACTATTTTTAAGTAAAATTTAAATTTAAAAAGATTCAGGGGAAAATTAAATTAAATTCAAAATTTGTTTAATCTGTAAATAAATTTAAACTAACATGAAACAAAATAAAATTTAAAATTATTACGAAAAATTATTAGGAAAATTCAGGTATAAAAACTTAAAAAGTAGAAAAAAAGTTTTGTGAATGATTTTTAATCCTGTTGAGGGTCAATTGAAGATCATATGGGTAGTTTGTATCTCTTGCCAAAAGGGATGGTGTACCTATGGAATGCACAGTGGGTTGCCAATTTAATGTGGACACTTCCAAATTTTCATATTTTTTTGAATATCTCCCGAAAATCTTCATGGATTTTCTAAGAATTTCGAACATGTAAATATTAGGCTTCAACTCAGATTTTAAGTGAAGATTTGGTCACGAGAGCATTTAGGACACCTACCAAAAAGTGATGAAGACACACACACACACAAAAAAAAACGACTCATCTCGTTTCAAAGAAAGCTGATAACGTGATGACGCTTTCATCAATTGTTATGTTTGATGTGCATAATATTTACATGCAATTTTGTAAATTTTTCATTAATATTCGAGAAGATATAAAGGTTTTCTTAAAAAATCCCAAATTTTTCCTCATGTTTTTTGCTTATAACATTTGGTTTCCCACTAAATTGTACGAAACTTACAGAATAGTTGACAATATGTAAAAAAAGCATTGTATTAAAGTTTGAATTATAAGATTTGAATATTACAGGAAATATTAGCATTTGTAATACATAAATTTTTATTGCGCATGTGCGAAACGCAGCGAAATTTTTCTTTCATAACTTTAAAGCCAGATATATTAGAAAACTTAAATAAAAATTCCAGTTCAATACTGTTAACATTCAGAAAGATATCGGCATTGCAACGAGGTGAATTTCGGTACACTCTAAGAAAGGCTTAATGATGAGGTTCCTTGCACAAATTGATATTCTTTAAGCTTGCAAGTTAGAATAGTAATCGTCGAACTATAATTTAAATCTCTATAAGCTGATATAATTAAACTTCGGTCGGGAGAAAGCGAACTAATAAGCACACTTCCTATGTTTTTGTATTGTGGCTTCAAACATTCCCTCTGACCGAAATTTAAAAGATGATAATAATAATAAAACGTGTAAACGTCGTCGAACTGTAATTTAATTTATGTATTTAACTTATAAGTATACATGAGTATTCAGCATATTCAACTTTCATAAAATTCAATATTACTGTTCGAAGAGTCAAGCTTAAAAAATATCAGTTTATGCAAGAACCCTCATCATTTAGCTTCTCTTGGAGTGTACTGAAATTCACCTCGTTGCAATGCCGATATTTTTCTGAATGTTAACAGTATTGAATTGGAATTTTTATATAAGTTCTCCAATATATCTGGCTTTCAAGTTATGAAAGAAAAAATTCGCTATATTTCGCACATGAGCAGTAAAAATTATTTATTACAAATGCCCATATTTCCTGTAATATTCAAATATTTTAATACAATGCTTCTTTTACATATTGTCAAGTATTCTGTAAGTTTCGTACAATTTAGTGAGAAACTGCATGTTATGAGCAAAACCCATGAGGAAAAATTTGGGATTTTTTTAAGAAAACCTTTATGTCTTCCTGAATATTTATTAAAAATTTACGAAATTGCATGTAAATATTATGCGCATCAAACATAACCATTGATGAAAGTTGCATCCCGTTATCCGCTTTCTTTGAAACGGGATGAGTCGGTATTCTTTTTGTCTTCATCACTTTTTGGTAGATCCTCTAAATGCTCTCGTGACCAAATCTTAACTGTAAAATGTGAGTTCAAGCCTAATATTTACATGATCGAAATTCTAAGAAAATCCATACAAATTTTCGGGAAATATTCGAAAAAAATATGAAAATTTTAAAGTGTCCACATTAAATTGGCAAACCACTGTATTTTATAGTTTTTCCGATATCATACATTTTGCTCGTCATAATCGTTCTGTTGGTTGTCATAGGTTCAATGGGCAATCTTAATTTTATTTTTTTTTCTCAAACAAAATTTATATTCCCTAATCCCATTAATGTCCTTGCAAGTAGCATTCGAGAGTTAGAGTTGGTGTACTTTAAATGACGAAAATAATTAATTATTTTTTAGATATTTTAAATGTTAATTTTTGTCCTTTCGCCATGTTTCTCTTTAAAAGTCGCCGCTCAAGAATTTTTCTTGTAATATGTATACTGGCCATAGAGCGATGAACAGCAGTATTGATGTTAAAGGGTGTCTTCTGCCCAGAAGTCCCCTTCTAACGTCATATGGAAACTTTGATGCTTTTCTACAACATGGCTGTAAATGGCAGAATCTTATGTTTTACACTAAACGGTGCAACTACCTTCATGGAATCAAAAACGCAGAAAAAATTAATTTGGGGCGAGTCTGCCCTTTTGAAATCAAACGATTCATATTCTGCAGCAATATTACTTACTTCGAAATTTTGATGCTTGTTAGATATATTTTAAAGATGCTTAAAATATTATTATGCCAAAGAATTCATCATTTACTAGCAAAAGCGGAGTTTGGACTGGAGTAACTGGATAATTTAGTATTAGCGTACGTGCCTAATGTTTTGTTATTAATCCCTGCAATAAAACTGTCAGTAAATAAATAACATGAAGACGATTAGATAAATGTAAATTTCTTCACATTTAGCAAGCAACTTTCAGTAGGTTGTTAAAAATATTTTTTTTTGTCAGCTCCTAGCACCAGTTACAAAAAAGTGTGTTTAAGTGTTTTATTTATTTATAAAAGGTATTTACATTTACTAAGACCTTTCACAATATCCAGCCAATAATTCAAATAACAATATGTATAAACTATGTATAGAAAGTAATTGACAAATAAATGCTTAATTAAATAACATACAGTTAAATAAAGTCTCTTAACTCAGATGCTCCCAGCACATAAGGAAAAGAGCTTTAGGTCTTTCACATGGGACTTTCAAGAGTAAAAGACCAAATCAAAGGAATTATGCAATTAGAAACCAATTCCAAATAAACCATTTTGAAAAACAGCTGTTTTTGAAAAAAATTTAAAAAAACCCCCGGATGACGCATTTTTCAAAAGTTATATGTTACATTATGAGTAGTCAATTGTTCAAAAAACTAAGTTGTTTTAAGCTTGCATAGCAAACTATTCACATTTAAGGACAGTTTACAAAAGAAAACCCGAAATTCATAAGAGGGGGGTTATTCCTAACTGCAACAGCGTAAAAATTAGCTGCAAAACTTATTTCAAAGAGGGCTGCATTTTTCAAAGAAAAATCCACACTTATGCTAAAATTGAAGAAGTCTGGAAACTTCTACTCAACCTACATGACTCTTATTAGAACGGGGATATTCCGGACTTTACAATGATATAAAAAATAAGGTTCTCCGATAAGAATAAATGCAGAAAATTCGTAAAAATAGGCAAAAAACGTCCGAATTTACCACTTTACATTAAATAAATAAAAATATAATTTGAATGTTAGACTAATTTTTACGGCGTTATCTTTATGACTACTAACCACTTCTACTAATCCATCACTGTGCCAAATTTGGTCCCTGTAAGTTAAGCTATCTGGGACTGCATAGAAACAAAAAAACCCGAACATACAAATTATATACATACATACACAGAAAATACGCTCTTTAATATATATAGATTACTCAAATGAAAGTAATCTATATACAATAAAAGAGCTATATTTAGTGGTGGAAAATAGTAGATTTCATTAGTATTTCCATAGAATTCAAATCGTTGATTACAGTACAGACTGTTAATATCAGAATGTTCTTTTCTTATAATCATGAGAGATATGAGGGCATAATAGTTTGTAAAAACTGGAGTTTTCACTCAGAGGTGCAACTAGATCGCAAATATAAAGATAAACCACAAAAAAGTAACAACCACATTGAAAGACAATTTTTTTTACATTTTTGTCATTCTTATAAAGAGGTTCCTGAAAAACTATGAATATAGACTCTAGAAAGACAACTTCTACCGGAGAGTAACTGATTTTAGCATCTCATCATATCGCGGAAGTGGTAAATGAATTAGTTCATAGGAAAAATGGGAAAAGGGACTTAAATTACATTTCCGAGGACAAGTAACAGGAAATCAAATACTTCATTGCCTACCAAAGCGAATTAGGCGTTTTGGTTTACAGGAAGCAGATTGAAACAATACACTCTGCCATCATACACGTGTGTAGTACATTGAATCGTTATTTTTTTATATATTAGTATCTATATATTAACACTTCTGTTACGACTTTATATATTCGCTGTTAAGTGACTCAAATAACTTTGGTTCAATTTTCATGTTACATTGATATGTAAAGTAGGTGCTAATAAAAACGCGCCACATACATTTTGCATAAATGTTGTATCATAAATTTAAAATGGTCAAATAAAACAATTGGAAAGAAGATAATTTTGATGCTGGTTGCATCTTCGTTTTTGCAACTGTATTGTCTTTTAAGTGATTGCGTCAGCCTCGAGTATAAAATACGAAACTACTGTATTACGTATTAGTAATTCTAAAAAAATTATGTTTTCATTACAATTAAATTATCCGTAATATTACTCATTTAATATGTTTCATTAAAATATTCGCCAACATTACTTTTTAAAAGTGATTTAGATAGAATTTAGAATATTTTGGAAAATAATGCAATTTCTATATTTGAAATAAATGTAGTTGTATAATGGCGTCGTGAATAGTTGCAAACATTTTAAGTAATGTAAAACAACCAAAATGTGTATTTATTTTGAATTTTAAGGACAACATTTCACAATATTAATTGAATAAGTACAATAGGTTAATGGCTATCAGCCTTTTGTTGCTGGTCACCTATTGACAATCTGTTTCCAATTACAGACTTTCACTATTTTGAAAGAAAATGAACTTTAGCACAGCATGTAAACTAGAAAACTCATTTAATAATTTCATGTACTCACAATTAACCACTTCATACGTGCGAATGAGGCAAGTTATTGTCATCGAAATACAATTTTTGGATTATTCACCGTACATTAGCAAGCAACAAGATTGCGAACAAAAACAATTAGACGTTTGTCTCTGTTCCTTTGTATTCCGGGTGTAATTATTTAGACATTTCTTTCCTCTTGATAGTTAGAAGGAATTTTGTTTTTGACCAATCTACTTAATCAGGATTGATGCAAGATTAAGTTTCATCTGATTATTTAGTGGAGAAAATTAGTTTGGTCTTAACTCTATTACCGTAAGTAGGAACTGGTGCATGAAATAAACCCTTAAAGAACAACAATTTCTTCTGACTGGAATATTTTTATCTTGGCTTCATTGAGTGAGAAATTTTAATTTGGTGTTAATAAAGGAATTATACTTTACTGGTTGCAATACTAATTTTAAATAATTGTCTAAAAATATTTTAGGCGATTTAGATATCATTTTAGATGTCTAAATATAAAAATTCTCAAAACGCAATGAAGTAAAAATTTTTTAAGCATCAAAATCTTTGATTTTTCATATGATATTTTCTCTTCGTTAGTTTAACCCTTCAAACTATCAAACCGGCTTTTTCCGTTCTTAATTCAAATGAGCTAATTTGTATTAATTTTACTTTTTCTTAAAATTTCGTTGTTAGAACATTCTTCAGATTGCACAGTTTCGATTACATGCCGCAGAAAGGGATAAATGCAATTTAAAAGCACATTTCTCAGAATTAAATTTTAATGAAAATAATTAGCAGTTTAGTGAGTTTAACAGAAATCTAAACAGAAACTGAACTTTTAAGATTACATCGGGCGTCCAAATAAAAAATTCTGAGCTATGTCCCTGTAATTTTCATAACAATTTCATTACATCATTTTTATGCCGAAAAAACCCAGCAACATTCATTGGTAACTTTTTGATTGTTTAGAAAGAAATGGATAAAATTTGTAAAAATATTATGAACGTTCAAATTATTCCATGTGCATTAAAAATATCACATAAAACTACTTTTCCGGATTTTCTAAAAATTGTTATTTTAATCCATGAGAATATTTGTGACCTTTAATATCACTGAAATTAAGATGTTTCACTGAAAATTCAGAATTACTTGATTTTTCTTTAAAAAATTGCAAAAATCGTTGCAATAATATCGTTCGAGGTCCTTCATCACGAAAAAATATTATTCATAAATCATTTACTTATGCAAAATGTGATCAATATAAGCTTATAAAACATAGTGAGAAAATTTCGAATTTCGGGCTAAATGTGATGTGCGTGGAGAATTTTAAATTGTTGATAACGTGATGCATTGATAAAATGCCAAAAATATACTGAAAATGTATATTGAGTAATTCACAATATCGATGCAAAATACTTATCATGAGCGCACTAATAAATACATCTAAAGATAATTCTGGTAATTTGTTTGTAAAAAAACTCACAAAAATGTCACAATTTTAGTCGATTTATCACATTTTCAGTTTCAGCGCGCAATGTACCCTTAACAAAAAATTGCAACATAATTAAATTTTTAATTGAAGTCTTAACAATGTTTTGCAAGAAAATACCAAATATATAAACAATATATATATATCAACGTGAAATATCCACTATACAATTTTATTATATAATAGCTCAATTGTTCATAAATTCTTAACCTTTCGAGCCCCGTTATCCCAAATTATCTCTTCTGAGAAATTAGGTCATTGAACTTTCCCAACTTCGGAGTCAACCAACTGGTGTGGGCAATTTCTGATGGCGAAGCCTGAATAGGGGCACAAATCTTTCTAAAGGAAACAACGGGTAGTAAAACACTCCCCATTCACCTCCTTTCCCTGGTGTGAAGGGTATAAATTAATTCTGAGATGCTGACTCAGTATGATGAGACTTGCTCAGGGTAATGAACTCAGCCAAGGGTAAAGCCTCAAGTTAAAAGAATTAAGCGTGGGAGTAAAACTCAAGCTACGAAAAAGAAATAGTCATCAAAAGTGCCTATTTTCAAATGAAATATTTTATTTCAGACTTTTTTATTTAAAACTTTTTTATGTTATCTAATTATTTTCAGCAGTTGATAAAGGAGATATATTCAGAATTATGGTTCAATAAATTCCTTTTATTATTTCTTAAAGTATGTAGATAATAAGGAAATGATGGTTTCGAACATCTCAGTGAGAAAGAAATCATGTGTAAAAATCATTCATTGTGCAGTTGAGAAAATTCTTTTTTATCATGCCCAGGACGTTGTTTAAGTTCATTTGTTTCAAGTTTGTAAAGATGGAATTTTGTAATCGATTTTTTACTCACTTCCTAATGGGCTAGAGTTTCGAAATTTCATTCATTTGTGTATTCTTGATGAAAATACACAACTTTAATAAGTTAAGAACTTCATTATCAGTTAATATCTCAATTTATTAAATTTCTGTTCTATACGAGTGGCGCCACCTAGTAGAGAAATATCGAAAAATGGATTTCAAGGTTCCATATTATTTGTAATAATGAATTATAGTTTAAAGACCAAAAAATAGAAAATAATTAAAATAAAAGAGTCTCCTTTTAAGTACACTAACAAATATGTGTTTTTAAAAATAGTTTTTATTAGATTTATTAATGGCAATATGACATAAATAACATCATACTTTTACAATTTTTTTTCAGATCACAAACTTGTCTTTCTGTTTTTCTATGTTATAAAAAGGATTAATGCTTTTAATTTTTTTTAACTGACTTAACATTACTTTGAAAGTTGAATGTTAAAATTCTTTCATAAAAATGAGGATTCCCTTTCTGTTCTAAAAATATTTCCATCTTCAGATTATTAATTCAGTTCTTGAACGGCTATGTGGCTGAAAATAAGACGAGATACTGAAAAGAAGATTTGTTACAGTTCGTTCAAAGTGTTCTATATTGTAACATGTCTATGAGGATGCTAAAACTTCTCAGTTGGTAAGTAGACGAATCAGATTTACTACATAACGTAAACAAAATATGTGATAATAATGAATGCTTTTAAGCATATTCAGAAATACGAATGCGTAAACTCTAAATGATATACCTCTAAATCAACTTATAACCAGAAAACTGTTCTTTCTTTTACCTGGAAACGATTATTTTTATTTTCAGTTCTCGTATACTAGTTAAGTGTTTTAGAGGGAAGATGGAGAACGGAGCTTGCAATTTTAAACAGTAATTAGAAGTCGAGTCGACACACCTCTCGAAGCTACCACACCACGCCAGCCGGTGTATGTTTCATCTACGATAGACTTAACCCTCTGACAGCATATCCAGCGATTTCCGCGGGTTGGAAGTAAGTCTATTTTCTACTGAATCTTGCGATTTTCACAGGCTCATGTGTTTACTTAGTATTTTTATTGCGTTGGCTCATATTATACTAATAAAGCTTTGCATATAAATAACAATTTTCTTGTCTCAAAGGTATTTGAACACGTTTGCAAACGTTGCATCTAAATAGTGATTTAAAAAATTACACAGTCAGAGGATTACTATCCAACACCATACGCTGCGAATATTCTGTGAAATCGTGTCTTGGATCCCCAACCCCTTCAAGTCTAAATCATTGAACTTTCCAACACGCCACAGCGGACAGCTCCCTAAATGCTTAGAAAGACGCTGGGAAAAAAGAAATCGTTTAGAAAAAGAAATTTTTATCATTTAAGAAATTAAAATACTGTAACGTTAACCGTTAGAGCAAATTAACTTTATACATATCTAAGTCCCATACATTTGCCATTTTTTTGCATTTAAGGAGGATAAATATTTTCAGTATAATATGGACCATCGCCTTTTGTTAACATTTTTATCTAAATTGCTATATCATTATTGTTACGCCATATAGTGAAACCATGAGACGCCCATGATAAGAAACAACATTATGCAATAAATAACTTTTGGCAATTATATGAATACTGACTTCGTTTACAACAGCCTTTAAGCGAAATTTTTTTCTTAAATCATTTGTAGTATAATTTGTTTTGTATTTTTTAACTCTTATAAAGGCTTTCTCGAAGAACGAAAAGTAAAATATGAGCTGCAAATAAAAGAAAACATTTATGACCCCGTTTTCACTTGCTCATTCTCATAAAATCAATAAATGTTTTAAGCAATAAAATAAGACATACGAAAAAAAGTTTGAAGGAAATCTGAATTGTGAAC
The DNA here is from genome assembly GCA_013235015.1 of Araneus ventricosus. Taxonomy (NCBI): domain Eukaryota; kingdom Metazoa; phylum Arthropoda; class Arachnida; order Araneae; family Araneidae; genus Araneus; species Araneus ventricosus. The sequence continues at coordinate 516,803 of BGPR01000393.1, read as the reverse complement.
AATTAATTATCTTTCACTTCAAACAAAATGGAATGCATTTTTTATAAGAAAAGATTAATAAAAAATGAAGAAAAGTTACAATAAAAATATTTACAATTCTGTGTTTACTTCAGGCGGAATAATTTTTGGCATCCAGAGTTTTAGAATGCAGTGATTCCATTATTTTTGACAGCCAATTCGTTGTATAACGAAAAAAAAAAGAAAAGAAATTACCAAGAACCTAATAACTAAACGGTTATCATTACACAGAAATATTTCCTTCCATTTCACTTCAATTTTATGAAGCATCGTTATTAAAGAAATTTCAAGTAGGCTTCAGATATTTTATGCAAAATATTTCAGAAAATTGCTGTTATTAAACTTGGATCTTCCAAAAATGAAAATTTAACTATTTATTGGGCATGAAATGCTAATTAAAAATTTCATAATTTTCAATTTAGAAACGGAAAGTGTATTTTAAAACAATTAGCTTTCTTGCCACCTGAATTTGTACTAAGGTTTCAAAATTGTAGGATTGTGAGATCAATTCCCGATTATAAGGAAGATACTGCGATCAAATACCTTTACACTAATCTGGTGTATAAGGGGTCTATTCTGGTACCCCCGGTTGGGGGGGGGGGGGTCAGTTTTCCCGGCCGTTAACAACGGAAAAAGTGACGTCTCCCAACCCAACCGGGGGTACCAGAATACATCCCTAAGCGTAGAGAGTTAATTGCTGTCTCAGATGCTTTTCTTGCCATCAACCCTATATACGTACAATGACTTTATTTAATGAATTACACCCCTAATAACCTTCTAGCAGCATCAAAAAATTTTAAAAATCCAGATTTAAGTCAAATTATGGATTTTCATTCATGAAGTGATATATTACAGTGCGTGTCAAAAGTTTAAGCACAACAATGATTTTAAAATAAAACTTCAAAAGTCCACTTTATTTCAACATGCCGTTTATATGTATACAAAATTTCAATTTTAAAATAATATTAAACATTATTAACGTTAAAACTTTATTTTTAATCAGAAGTTTTGAGAATGGATCGAAAATTGCTGTGTCAAAAGTTTACGCACAAAACTGATTTTATGCAAATTAATGGCAAATTAATGAAATCACTCAAGCAGTTGCGCACGTATATGATATCTAGATAAGGGAAAGGAGGGTAAGAGTACGCACCTAGTGGATTTTTCGTTATAAAAATGAGAATTGAAAAGTTAGAGCCTCGAAAATATACTGAATCATAGTTTATTAACTTAGAAAGAAGGGTACAAAAAATTAAAATTTTAGCTTCAAAAATATATATACTACGAAACGTAAGGAAAATATGCCAAATGCGTACTCTTACCCGACGTGGCGGGTAAGAGTACGCAGGACGTGAGGCCAAGAGTACGCACTCTGAAATTTAGCAGTAGTCGTATACAAATGCTCATTGCCTTCGTAACTGGAACATTTCTCATGCCACCACTCCTTACAATCCACACTGGATCCAATCTTCATCATATGTGTGTTCGCAGACTGGGCAATTTGTCCCCTCATTATTTGCCGAACTTGTTGAAGGAACTGGGTTTTCGATAGAATTCAGAATAAGTTTTTTCTTTGCTTTCAGGGCTTTTCTTTTTTTTTAGTTTTGTCCCCATTTTTATTTTTATTAAAAACGCGATTGGCCTTTGCTTCCTCTAATTCTACCTTTTCTTTTTCGCATATCTGGTCTGTGTGTACTCTTAGCCGCCGATACATTGCTTATCTAAACCGTCCATAGATGGCCGTAACATTCACTAAAGTTAAATTCTAACGTGGTCACGTTGTTCAGAAGGGAACAAACCTCATAATGATATTTACTTAGAAAATAAGCATTAGTCCTTTATTTACAAAAAAAATTAAGATTTCTTCACAGAAAAATTACATGCTAACACAGTGACGAAACTAGGCATTTTGGCGCCCGGGGCAAAATCTGCGATTAGCGCCCCCTACACCTACCTCGAACACCAACAAATGACACATAGATTAGTTTGCTTAAAGTCTTAATTAAAATTTACCATTCTAAGCCGAAAAATGACTAACACTAATTAATATGTTTGTAAGTATTTAATAAAGAAAAAAAACATGCGTAGAAAATAATTTTGTTTGACTTAATACAAATACGCTAAGTTCAAGTTTTACATAGTGTACATTATAAAAAACATGTGCAATAATATAACAATGATAATATCCTAACTAAGTGTTCCACTTGAAAAATTAATGTTACAAACAATTTTTCAGATGGATAGGTTAGTTTACTCTGTTAACCATTAAACACTCAAATTACTTTAGTTTAATTTTCCTCTTCTTTGCTGTAAAAGTTTTTATCACATCATCGTAGGAAACATTTGATGTCTTCTCATGTTCAATATAAATCACTGCAAGATTAGGAAGGCGGTCTTGCTTGGTTAGTTTCTTAAATAGTTATTTATGATTTTAAGTTTGCTAAAACTTCTCTCATTCGATGCGACAGAAACTGGTAGAGTCAAATAGATTCTTAGGGCCGTGGTCAAATTTGAATAGTTTTCATGAAGACCAGTTGTATATAACTAATTTTAAAAGTCAAGGGCAGTAGAATTTAGCTTACTCTTTTCTGATTCATTTTCAGCTAAATTGCCGCTACCTATCACAGAATACTTAAAACTCTCTATTTCAACAGATAGTTCATCCTTGTCCAGATTGTCTCGGTACAAATTTGTCAAGTAGTAGCCTTCTCTAAAATTTTGTTATCAAGAGTCATCAGTTGTTTGGAGACAAGAATTCCGAAAATTTCATTCACCTTTTGCATTGATTGGAATCGTCTCTCTAACTCAGCTTCTATTCTATCATTCACTTGCAGTAAGGCAAGTTTGAATTTTTTATGTCGGGAAATTTCAGAGCTTTCATCTTCATATTTTTCGTCAAAAAATCTTTTCCTCTTCCTTAAAAGATCGATCAAGACAAGATTGTTTTGCTTCTTCAATGACTTTATTCACAATTGTACCTCTACAATCTCTTAATTGTGCAGTCAGTCTTTTTAAGAGGTTGCAAGCAACATCAATGGCTATGTCCTCTTTTTGAAGCATTTTACTGACGATGTCTATTTTTTTATGTTTTCTACCAGAAGCAAGTAAAAGCTACAAATTCAAAGGTCTGAATACTTTTCAAAAGTGAAACAGACACAGACTTCGTTTCAGGGCTTGATACTGCATCTAATGGCAGGTGATTCAAAGCCTCTACAATCTTGTCCAAGTGAGACAACAGTTACAGCTTCTCTACGAGATGACCACCGAGTGTCACTTTCTTTTTTTAGTACCAGTGGTGAATACTTTAATAAAACCTCCCATCTACTAGTAGAAACGCTAAAATATATGTAAAGGCAATTAACAGTTCCAAAGTAACCTGTCATTACTCCGACCAAATTCAGTGTATGAGCAGCCACGGTACAAATTTGGCCAAAGGGTTACTTTCTGAAATATGTGCCTGTACTCTCTGATATTTACCAGCCATATTTTCGCCGTTATCGTATGATTGCTCTCGGCAATTCTTAACGTCTAATCCTTCGGGTTCAATTTTTTTCAAAATTGCCACTGAGAGTCTTCCTCTCTTTTTACACATAATGGTGCTGAGGGGGAAAAATCCCATTTCACATAAATATGATTCTGAAAATTGCAGTAAAAAGTTTAAAACTTTTTTAGATATTGATACATATCCTTCTTTTATGGAAAACCAAAAAGGTTTCAAGAGACATTTCCTTGTATTTAATCAGAAGGAGAAAAGGCAACCAGAAAGATTAGCTGTTTGCAATGAAAACTGTCTTTGAACTGGAAAACTGATAACAAAAATAGTAAATATATTTACTTTTATATCTGGACACATATTTCTCTGGAATACCACAGGGTTCACCCGAAAATCTTCTAGGGTGCACTTTTGAGAACCACTGCTTTAATGTGTGCCTAATGTAGACAAAATTCGAAAGGACAACCACTTGTCCAGTGACAGTTTTGAAAAACTGATACTTAACAACGAAAACGAGCAGATTAATACCACTTACCTTCATTGGTATTTTCTTTTAGCCACGATGACAAAAATGAGGGGATATAACTTTGTTTTTCTCTCTCTTTAGCTTTTTTACTGTTTTCAGAGCCTGACAATTTTCTGGACATCTTTCGTTGAGTAGCAGAGTGAGGTTACGTTATGGGATTGTCTCCTACCTTCTGTTTCAATATCCGAAGACTGCCCCTTTTGGACGATTTTACTTAGTAAAGGGTTGATAGGGGGTGTAATATGAGCCCATTTCTGGAGTCCGGACAGGTGCATACGCGGAAGGAAGCTGTAGTGTGATGCGTTCCCACATTCCTACGCGAATCCATCAGTCACACCCTTCAGCTCCCTGCGTCTCATTGCACCGGCGTCACTTGGGGTTTTATCAACAGACACACCTTAATTTTACGTAATTATTTAATAACATTACAAGTGGTTTGGATGTAGGGCTAGAATTTAAACAGAAAATTAAAAAGTAAAAAATATATATTTTTTATTTTTATGCTATTTTTTATTATTTTTCTCCTAAATTTTTCACCTCCCCTGGTTTGGCGCCCTCTCTCGGCTGGCGCCCGGGGCAATTGCCCCGGTTGCCCCCTTCTTATTTCGTCACTGTGCTAACATAACGAAATCATATCTTATCTGATAAATAAAAGACAGCAAGGATGAAAATAATAATGGCGGTCTCTTGAGAGAGCTGAAAACACACGTATTAATATGATCACACTCGCTTCTGCTTACACTGTTGCCAACAAGGGATGAAATCCCTGCGTTCTCTTACCCCCACTTCCCTTATATAAGAGGACCTGACTGTTTCTTTGACATTAGTTCAAACTGGCTAGGTCTAAAGAATTTTCTTATTAGGAAGCATAAAAAATCTGGTGTATAGGAGCGAAACAGAAGTCAATTTTTCTGAAATTGCAGCTGCTTTAAAGAGGTCAAAACGTGGAATCTATCAAATATTAGATTGTGGCAAAAAATTTAAACGAAAATCTCGTTTCGGTAGGCCACAAGTGACCAGCTCATACGATACATGCATATCAGAATCTTGGCTTCAACTAGGAATTTTTCTCTTTCTAGAATTAAAAATATCGTTGGAGGTCAAATATCGAAAAAAAATATTCATAGAAGAATTTTAGAATCGGTGTATATGAAAAACAGCAAGATGCCTCGATCACCTAGCTTGACACCACAGCACAAAGAAGCTTGATTACAGTAGGCCAAACAGCACATGTCATTTGGTGATGTGTGGCTTATTGTTATATTCAACGATGAAAAAATGGAATGTGAGTGGACCTGATGGGATTGCATACTATTGGAATGATCTTCTAAAAGAACTAAGAAGCATGTTTAGATGTCAACATGGTGGTGGATTTCTGATGGTAGGGCAGCGGTTTATTTCGATAGGCAGACATCCCTAGCCCTACCCAGGGTCGAAAACAATCTGAAAACTACTTAGATACATTTGCCAGCCATTTGGTTCCCTTTGTTGAAATTTTTAGTGGAACAAATTTGACTTTTCAACACGACAACCCTTCAATATATGCCTCCAAATCAACGTCACAGTGGCTTAGCTCCAATATGGGGTCAGTTTAAGTTCTCCAGTCCAAAGTCCTGATTTGAACTTCATAGAAAACGTGTGAAGTAAATTCACAGATTTAGTTTATCAAAATAGTAAGAGTATTCTTTAGTTGAAGTAGTAAAATTGGCTACTGAGGATGTTTGGTTTGAACTACAGCCATAACTAATACATAATTTAATATTATCGATGGAAAACCATGTATTTCACATAATCAAGTATTAACATTTTATTTTTACTCGACTGTAAAAAATAAATACCTCATGTGTTTTTGACACATCTATTATAGCATTTTTGCCAAATTCGATGTTTGAAATAAAGTTTAAAACATGATTGCATCGAGTATAATTCCAATTATATATTTCTCACATATATTTACACTGATTTAAAATAGAGTATATATTTTGAAGTTTTATTTTAAAATTATTATTGTGCTTAAACTTTTGACATGCACTGTGCTTTAATTACTTTTTTGGATTTTATTTGCAATTTTAATTCATAGTTTTTAGTTTATTACCACGGCAGTAGTTTGAAAACTACATCTAAATGCTTCGTATAGTTTTTGTGCTTAAAATATTTCAGCAGGTGACTCATTTGTAAAAAGTCCTATGTTAAAATTAGAAGACTGTTTCAGGGTGTTATAGATATTTATCATTAATCAGTTATTTTCATCTTTATTGAACAGTGTATTAATATCATATTAACATTTACTTTTATTTAAACAGTTTGCTTCATTTCATTGTGATTCTCAGTTGTTTTCATTGGTTTTATTGCACATTTTAACTCTTTCAGGGATTGTAATTTCTTTTCGAAACCACATTTTAAAGATATTTTTTCTTAGCTGGGCGGTAGTCTTTTGATGACTTATTAAAAAAAAATCGTTTCCAGTAACTGATGGAAAAAACAGATGGCAGCCACAGTGGTTACTCTTTTTGTTCTGATGGATTTGTACACCCATTAAAATCGTTTTGACGAATAAAATAAATTGTTTCTTCCTCTGAAAAAGTTTATAAAAATAATGTGGTATGGAAATAATTTTTGAAAAAAAAAGAAACCTCTTTGAACATCTCAACGATCGATGCTAATGCTATCAAGCATATATGTCGAGAAAGACAAGAAAAATCCTATTGCAATTTATAAAATTTACCATAACCGTAATATACACTCATGTCCATAAATTAAGGATAATTCAGAATCACACAGAAATTGAACTCTAAAATAAAAATTTCACCTGTAAAATTATCACACACATCTTGAAGAAGAATATGCAAATTACAGGAAACCACCAGATGGCGCGGAAAGTACGTCACAATGACGAGAGTGTAAGAGAGAGGTATATAAGGAATGAAGGCAAAGAAGTAAAATTGTTCACAAGCGCTTTAAAAGCCTTTCAGTGCAATAACCGCATAGTTATGGCACAAAGGAAGCATTTGGATGATTTTTTACGTGGTAGAATTATCGGACGACTGGAATGTGGACGTACCCAGCTGGAAGTATCCGAGGAACTTGGAATCGCCCAGAGTGTCATCTCCAGGCTTTGGCAACGATTCCAAGATGATGGTAATGTGAGTAGATGTTACAGCACAGGTAGCCCCCGAGTTACAACGCCGAATGAGGACCGGTATTTGGCAGTTAATGCCAAAAGAAACAGACGGAGCACAGCATCAGACCTGTCTCGTCAGCTCTCTTCAGCTACCGGTACGACAGTTCAAGGCAGACCGTGTACAGACGCTTAGGGCACATTGGTCTATATGCTCGTAGGCCTGTCAGATGTGTTCCACTTACCGCAACTCACTGTCGCCTGCGATTAGCCTGGAGTAGAGAGCATGCATTATGGACACCGCATCAGTGGTCTTGTGTGACGTTTTCCGACGAGTCCAGGTTTATTTTGCAGTCTGATTCTCGCCGGACTTTCATATGGAGAGCGCCAGGTACCCGTTACCACCAAGAGAACACCATTGAACGACACCGTTACGGTGGTGCAGGATGGCTCGTTTGGGGAGGAATTATTCTTGGTTCCAGAACTGACCTGCATGTTCAGAGTGTAACGATGACAGGCCACATCTATCGGGATGTCATTCTGGAACAACATGTACGTTTGTTTCGGGGCGCCATGGGTGCTGAATTTCTATTTATGGATGACAACGCCCGTCCTCACCGTGCAAACATTGTAGACGAATGCCTTCAATCGGAGGATATCGCCCGTATGGATTGGCCAGCATACTCACCGGACTTGAATCCAATAGAGCATGTGTGGGATATGCTTGGCCGACGAATTGCAGCCCGTCAACCCCCTCCCACCTGTCTACCGGAACTTCGGAGGGCATTGCTTGATGAGTGGTGTAATATTCCCCAAGATCAGATTGATAATTTGATACTCAGCATGCCTAGGCGTTGTAAGGCCTGTATTGCATCGTCCGGGAGACATACTCCGTATTAACCATCATACTAACCATGTTATACTGTTTTTTGTAAATAGGTTCTTTTTTGAAATTTGCTCCAGGGAGTAAAAATCGCAATTTTTATTAATTATGTCAAACATATAGCATCTGTTTTGCTCTTTACCTTTTGTTTAATAAATAGACTTTACAAATAAGTCAAATTTGTTTTGCTTCTGTCTCTTTCTTTGCCTGAACTTCATTATCCTTAATTTATGGACATGAGTGTACTAGAAAAGCATAAAACTGGAGAAGATTAAATATGGGAGTGAAATAATAAACAGAGAAAAGAAACTCGGCTAAATCCAGAGGAATAAAAATCAAAACTATCGTCCAAAGGAAAAATAGGAAAATGAATATACAAATTCTTAGAGTTTGCTTGCAATAAAATCATTCTTTTAATGCCACATTTCCGCTTTTTATCATTTTATGTCCATATTTCAGACTTAAAAGATCATTGATCAAATCATTCCATTATCAGAATTTAATGAATAGACTTAGTATGTTTTTTAAAAATGTGATAAGCTTACCATTAAAATAAGTAGATGTTTCCTGAATATTTAAAATATTATTCAGGTTGACTTCTTTAAAATATGGAAACGAGTTAATGCATTTTTTAAAAATATAAACTCGATTAAATTATTGAATGCACGTACTGCTACAATTTTCGTTGTGAAGTCAAAATTCTTTTCTCGCTGCTTACTATTATTAATTCTGTTATTTTAATTTTCTTTCTTTTAAATGTTAAATCTGAATCGGTAAAAAATAATAAATCATTAATTTTTTTCATATGCTATGACCGGCATACTCGAGAATTTGTTTTGTTAAATTAGTCTAAGGATTCGGTTTGAAATTTGACTTCCATACGAATTTCACCCTCTTCAATAGGATTTTCTGAGATTGTGTCTTTCAAAATTCTTTCTTCTCTAAGTACTTTCACAGTCACGGTGGCCTAGTGGTAAGGTTTCAGCTTCCAGGCAGGAGGATTTCAGGTTTGAAACTCGATTCTGTTGAAGATCCGCCGTGTATATGGGCCTGTTGCGCGTTAAATCATACGTAAGGGACCAAACGTCCTCACGCAGGTGTGGTGCGGAAGCTTGGACACGGGATGCCAGCTCAGGCGCCGTCCTCATCATCTGACCGCGTTTCAAAATTACAAGGTCCGTCCCAAAATAGCCCTCGTGTTGCTTCAAAACGGAACGTTAATACAACTAAACTTCACAGTCACGCACGAAATCGCGAATCTGAATCAGCCTATTTCCAATAATTTTGACCTGCTTTGAGTTAAGCTCCATTTTCAAATTACTCGAGAACTATTTCGACTTATAAGCCGTTATATTATATAGATTTTTTAATGGAACTAATGTGACCAGGCTCTTTGAACTTCAACTCGATGAAATGAGGAGTAATTATTCAACCTATTACCGACCCATCTAGTCCAGGGCAGTTGAACTTGAGTTTGCAACTTCATTGCATGCACCTGGAGTGAACGGGACGACCCGGCTACAATGAAGAGCAAATTGAGGCTCTATGGCCGACGCATTGCAGCTTCCATTACGAGCAGCACATGCGACGACCCCTCTTATAGAGGTAGGCCTCGTCCTCGTCGATGGGTCCATGAGAAACACACCACCATTATTGTACCCTCCAGGCAAGCGAGAACCTGCATGCTTATGTGGGAACTTCTCATCCCCATATCTCAGGTGTACGCCCACACACGGAGGGACTGCATTTTTCATAATGAAAATCGAAACTATTGACTCATAATCTTGCAAATGATTCATATCTTATCTACAGAGGTAAATATTAATAAAAATAGTAAAGTAATACAGTGGTACAGATCAACTATTTCTCTCAACTCGCGTAGTTTTAAGCCATAACTGAAGGAAAAAAGGAATTAATAAATGCAGCAATTCAAGATCAGCTTAAGTTTTATTTTTCTTGTTTTCCCTTTATTTGAATTTTTAAGAAATGAAAAAACAAGTTATTTTGTTGATGATGTAAATATTTTTATCTGAAAAAAAACTTTTTATTTATAATGTCACTGTTTACCTTGAACATTTGTTACTTAAACTATAGACTTATGGTTACATGGAAATGTATGGAGTTTTGAAAAGCAGCATTTCCTGTCAGCGCTAATCCACAATATTCGATCTATTATATTTTCCCAGAAGATCATTAAAAAACATTTGATACCTGCTTTTAAATGCATCCTGTTTGTTGCTCAATAAATAGGATTATTGCTGTTTAATGTTTACTACTGTTTCAGTAAAATTTAATTCTATTGTACACTTTTAGAAATTTGCATTTTTCACCGAGATCGAATACCTTTCTATTGTTGCTATGAAGCTTCTAATGAATTTTGAAATTCAAAGACGCATAAATTTATACAATGTGTTCAGGAAAAATTCGAAACGTTTACCAGAAAAAGGATATAATTTGAAAAGTTTTGAGCGAAAATTTGGACTTTTTTTAATTTTTGATCATGACACTAAGATTAATGTACTAAAAATAAAAGCTAAATGTTTTGACAAATTGCCAGGAATTGTGAGTAATAATCGAAATCCCAACATTTCGAAAATTAGGCTACATTTAGTCCACACTTGGCAAAACCGAGGGCTGACAACATAATGCGAAAAGAGGTTATTTAGATGGAACGAAATGCATTCTATTAAATAAATGAGGCCAATTTCTGTTCTAGAATAGCTAGAGTTACTTATTAAATATTTTTGGGTAAACTGACTGCATGTAGCATCTGGATAGATCATTTTTCACATGGACATTAGAAATGAACAATGAACCTAAAAGTTTCATAATTAACATCTGAACGGCATTTTCATTTGTTTTGTAGAGATGGGTAATTATCTTTTAAATGCGAATGAGTTCGTTAATCGTAGGAATATAATAAGCTATACAAACTTCTTTGTATATATGGAATGAAATAAAAGTAAAAAAGGTCAGCAAAGTATACAACAACTGGCTTAAATAAAACTTACCATTTTGATAATATAGCTCTTAAGAGTTCGTTTCTTTCAGAAAAGTCATGTTATTTTTCAACTATAATTTATATTATAATTGTTCTTTATTTCAACAGTAATATTCAAGGATTGCATATTACTATTGAAAAGAAAAAACTCAAAATTTTTAGTACTCATTTTGAAAGAAAAGACTATAGTCTTGGAAAAAAAATTCCTGTCTGTAAATTTGTATGATAATTTTTAAGTTCAGCTTTTGCACGCTACATTATAAAGCAGAGGGCAGTTCTAATATAAATGACAAAACTAAGTTTACCTCTATAAATTATTATAAGTTAAAATAAATATTTATGTAAATAATACATGCACATACAAAGTGTTATGAGCCACCAAAGTACCTCACATATTCGGTATGTCATAAGTAATTTATGTTTCTACGAAACTGAACAAAATAATGGCACAGCATACAAGTACCTGCTCCAGAAGGAGCGAAATATTGAATACTTTATGCATAAGCCTAGCATTTCGGTAATCAGCACACATTCACGTTTATTAAAATTGCACGAATTTATAAATCTCCCGTTTCATACTCGGTCATAAGCAAATTAATGAATTAGTAGTTCTCGAATGTCAAGCCTTTATAAAAGCAGAGGGATTAATCAAATATTATATAAATTCAGATGATGATATTAAGTAATTTGAAGATGAAATTGCCAGTTGGATCATCAAATTTTCAAGTGGAAATGAATTTATTTTCAATTAGGTTTTAATAGGAGTATCATCACTATCTTGTCGCAAACTATTCCAAAATTGTAATATAGTCTTGAAACACTTTGTAAATAAATTTTTCGGATGTCCAAAATTAGACGGGGAATAATAAACTGAACATTCACGAAGAGACCGTTCCACGCAATTTGGAACACGCCGCTCCAAAACCCGTCGTCAATGAGAAAATTCGATGAGAATCTGCTTAGTGTGGTCGAGAAGTTTGGATTTTCATTTTCGTTCGTTATCCGTTTGGAGCGTTCGGTCATAAAACTGAAATGCGGTGTGGGAAGGAGGAGCGAGGCTCTCTGCTCACAAAAGCAAAAACCATAAAATATAGACCCATAGGGGAGGGAGGCCCCGTTTTGAAAGCGGGAGGAGGAGTAGACGAAGTAACTCTAGGGGATTGGAGTGGCAGTTTGCATGGAACCTCCGTGAATGGCCCAACTAAATTAATGGGCTGAAAATTGGAATGGTGTGGAGTGCTACCAGGCCATTTCGCTTTGAGTGGTCTCACCGTGAATGGCCAACTTTAAGGGCAAAGATGCTTGTTTTGAACCAAGTGGAAAGAACAGAACGACTCTCAAAATTTCTACACAAAAAGACCTGAATGTTCTTTTGTCCCCGCATATTAATAACGAGCACAAATAGATAATCTATAAAATGAAGACTTGAATCTTAGACCTTTCAACTTCAAAACTGATTTTTCTTGCAGATCCCCAATCTTATCCTCTGGTAATTCCAGAATATTTTATGATATTGAGAACATCGTAAAATATTGAATTGAGTACCTACAGTGTTGTACTACAATATACAGCAATTTTCTTGATAGATTTAAGTTTTAAAAATTATTATGAATATAAGCTTTGTTTAAAAACCTTAATAGCAGCGTAGGAATCTCAGAAGCAGTCATAATCACAGAATTTATAATAAAATTTTAAAAAAATATTTACCTTTAAAACGGTGAATAATGGGAAATATTGTACAATGTTCTGAAAACAAAAGGAATTTCTATGGTTTTAACAATATGGAACAATATTTAATTTTAGTTTCCTGCACTCTGTTCTTATTTTATACGTATTTGTGCTGATAAACATCAACGTGTTAACCCATTATCTACTAAAACTATTATTTCACTTTTTCAAAAAATTTACACCAATATGATAACATGAATGAAATAAAACGTTATTTCTGAAATTTTTTAATTAAACTAATTAATTAACTTTTTAATCAAAAAATGATTTTTATTGATCTGTATCTTTTATAACAGTCAGCTCAACATTCGAATGAAACAATGAAAGCTAAAAATTATGCTGTTTAAGTGAAAATAATTAGAAAACCAGCGTCCCAAAAAAGGGACAATGGCAGATAATGGGCTAACTGAAGATCTTTCCCCGCAAAAAATCAACAAACTAAGGACAGTTAGAAATTGTTCCATTAGGTTTTATTTTATATACTGTGAGTAATATGCTATAATATTGTAAATATTCAAACTATTCGAGTTATTTTTAATGTAATTATAAAATTACATTCACCAGAATAGCTTGAATCGAGCAGTGTCTCAAATTGTAAGCAGCAAAATGTTTTATATTTTTATTAAAAAAGTTCTCTTCTCAACTGCCCTAATGCAACTAGGATCTGATCGTGGTTTTGGAGGGAAGATATATCCAGTATTGCCCTTACGTAGTTTCGAAATTCCCATTCTTCACATTAAAAAATACAAAGGGATTACCAGATGCCCTGCATTCCCAGTTACCCTGCCTTATTTTATTTAATAATCGTCTCGTAATTGTAGTAATAAATACATTTTCAATTAGTAGCAAAAATATCAACAGAAAATAAAAAAATATTAATCCATTAGATGTAAAATATAAAAAATTATGTTGATGAATTTTCAAATTTACGAATACATTTTGTGAAAACTTAGTTCTTTAACTAATCAATTTAACGGAAATTTATGGAACCCAATACTAACAACTTTTATTCAATAAAAGGGAATAATTATCTTTGAAGAATACATTTTGATTTTATTTGTAAAGGTCTAGGCATATTTTTTATCTTCTTTGCTTTTGTTTCCGACGCTTGAAGAATAAACAACAGTAGTTTTTCTTTCTGGATGGGTCAAAAACATTGCTTAGTTAAATTACTACAATTTATTATGAAGTATTGGTCTCGTTTAGCGAATATAATAAATTGAATAATCAGTTTGTTCCAAAGACACTAATAATCGTTAGTTAACTGAGTAACAGTATAGGAGATAATTGATCGTTAACTACCCCTTACTGAACTCGATATTATATTAATGAATGTTAGTTAATAAGATTCAGTTTCCTCTACAATCAAATTAATATTCATTGACTACGCAGCTAAAAATGTTAAGCATGATAACCTCTGTTGAAACTTTAAAACCTTCAATAAAAAGTCGTTTTGCAGCCGGGTGTGATTAATACACTGAACCACTAAACGTTTAACATTCGATATGTTTCTGACTATTAATTCCACTCTATGCAGTGACTCATAGATGCATCATAATCTCAGCAAAAGATTCACATATAGGTATCAGCTAGATATTTTTTCTGTATATGATAGAAATGGTGTCAAAGTTAAAATTTTGAAACTTCAACTTAAGTTTGAAATTCACTGGACTGAAATATCATTTGATTCTGTCAGTGCAGTCATGGAACAGACCTTGTGTTTAATGTCATTATATGGAATATCATTATCAGCTGTTACAATAAAGGGCCAAGAAGATGAAAGAAACCTCATTTATTGATCATTACGCTTGATAGATAGTTCTATGGACAATCGCTACGGGATGACACTATTGTACATAATGGGTTTTGGAAGACACTGAATGTCAAGAAAAGAAAAGAATAATTTCGAATTAAAATATGAATGAATATTATAAATACTCGCATGGAAGTTGCCAGAGTGAATACTAAACTGCTTTTTTAAATAGTTGTAGAAATTTATTTGAATTTTGATTTGACTCAAATTTCATACGTTGGTTTACTTTTAAGTTATTGTTTTCAATTATTTGTAAGATATTTCATATTAATTGTGAGCCAGTGATCGTGTGTGTAATGGTTTTTCTATCGTAATAGTAGAGTCAATCTTTGATGAAATATAGATGAACCATGGTGTAACACCTAAGTGAGAGTAGCAATACATCTGACGTCCAATTTGATGATGTCTGAAAGTTTCCTTCCAAAGTCGATTAGTAAAGAAACTTTTCAAATGTCCCATACCATGTTTCTATCTCAAACTGTATACAAGATTTCTGTTTTTCATTGAGATGGTAGCAGACGCACCAGCTATCTCGGCGGGTGATGTCGATGTTAAAAGGGCAATGGAGGAAATTTTCGACTTAATCATTAACTGTGTACTGTAAACTATTCAAATTGGCATCATCAATGGTATCGCGAGGTGCTCAATATTTTGTATGGTGTAATTTTATGTATTAGCCTACTATTTTTTTCTTATTTAAATTGTTCAAATATTTTTGAATCATTGTTGCGAACCTGAGTAGACTTTTTCCATCTCTTTATGTAAAAATTTTCATTATTTTTAAGTGGACTCATTGCTTTGTGCTATTTGAATATTTTTAAAATAATACTTTTTCTGTGTTGTGGCAAAAAGTCCCTTTATTTTGTATTTCAATTTCCAACAAATCAAAATTTTGGAATATGAATTTTCATCAATTATTTTAAGAGGAAGTCATTAAGAATTTTTACATATATTCGAGTTAAATTCTTCAAAACTGTTTTAAACAATTGTTTCAAATTCGAAACAAGAACGTTATAAAGCTGTTTGTTTTTCTAGAGTCATTTCGCTTTTAGTATCTAGTGATTTAAGTTGAGATATGAATGTTGAACTTCTTCTTCTAGTGGAAAGGAGTGGTTTCATGCGATGCATACAGTGATAGCTTAGAATGGAGATGTATTATCAATTCTGCGGTATAAATCGATTCTGCGGCTCAAACAAAAAGTCTTGCGATTTTGCAAAGTTTTTGCGCAGATTGCATAACAGTAATTTTGAATGCATAACAGGATTGAGAAACAAAAATAAAGAAAGAAAATGCTAGTAATGTTTATTTAGTTTCAAGTTAGAGCTTACTTGTTCTTAATATTAATTCCTCTCAGAAAAGGAGAAATATTGAGATTAAAAATACGATTTATCCATATTTTTTATTCCAGTTCAATTTCGCATCCGATGTAGAAAATCTCTATACATAAATTAGAAAATTCATGCCTATCCGTCACAAGAATTCCCCCTAAACATTGTACAGTAGGGTGGGTCTAAAACAAATCGATTTTTTGAGTATCGAATTCAAATAGGGCGCAAAGGTTATGTATTACCATATTACCATGCTAATCAATGGGAAAATATTTAAAAAATTATATTTGTAATCTCAAAATCGCGCAAAGAGCCTAAAGTTTGGAAAAAATGACAAAAAAAAAATCCAATATGTAACGAATCATTGAAAAAAATCGATCTTTCGAGTATCGAATTATAATAGGGCGCAAAAGTTGTGTATTACTATGCTAATCAAAGAAAGATATGATAAGAAATTGTACTTCTAGTCTTCAATTTGCGAAAAGAGCCTAAAGTTTGGAAAAAATGACAAAAAACAACAATATTTTACAGGCTACAGATTTTTGTTTCTAATAGCGTCTAAGTATTTATTTTATTGCCTGATGACTAAAACATTATATTTAAAAATCATGCACTACATTTTAAGTTCGCGCAAAAGGCCCAAAGTTTTAGAGTTTATGTGCAAAGTGGAGGTTTTTACAGTTTAACAAATAAGTTCATTATGGTAATAATTATAAAATATAATCTTTCTATGTTTAGGACTGTATTTTACAGAAAGGTATCTTTTAATGGAAAACCAAACAAGGGATTTGTCTTCATAATGTAGTTAAAAAGCATTAATTTTGAGTTCACTTGTAGAGCTTGCTTGTGAAATGCACACGCGTAACACCCTGTTTATACATATCAACCATCGGGAGTGACTGAGAGATCCAGGATTTCTTACGGCCAGATCTGGAGCGCATTTTCTTGTCTGGATTGGTCTGACAATATCCAGAAGGTACTGTTGATCTTTACTAAGATCAATTTTATTTATAATGATTTTATCTAACTCAATTACTTCGAAATTTATAATGGGCAATTTCTCACAATTAGTCAGTTGTTTGCCTATTTTACCAGAAAATGACTCTGGTCCAGCCGTCTATCCGTTCAAATATTCAAAAAAAATGTTTGAATGGTAGCTCATTGAAGTAAGTAAGCATATGAACCACTGCAGCGGGCACTGAATTTTAAGCTCTATGTTGCGGATAACACTATTTTTCCATCCTATTTGTTACTGTACCTTTAAACCCAACTAATTCCAGTTCATTAATGTCAACATCATTATCTTCCAGGTACTTAAGAATGCACTTGGCTATATCACTACCAGCTCCACTTGGTGATGTGACGTGACCGACATATTGGCGACCTCTTTTCTTATTCTTCAGTATATTTAAGTTCCAATTTTTTCTTGATCTTTTCTACCATTAAAATATATTATCTTTGTTACTATTAGCCGATCCATAGTTTGTCCTATAGCTTGTCGTGTCTTCTGTTTTTCTCTCCTTCTCATGCTTTTATCGATCACTTGTGACTCGTTTTAGCACACATTAGCAAGATTCGTGAACCTGGTTGGCAACATGTCGGTCACTCCACAAGTGGAACCGGTATTGATATAGTCAAGTGCATTCTTAAGTACTTGGAAGATAATAATGTTGACATTGATGAACTGGAATCAATTGGTTTTAAAGGTACAGTAACAAACGCAGGATGGAAAAATGGTGTTATCCTCAATATAGAGCTTAAAATTCAGCGCCCGCTGCAGTGGTTCATATGTTTACTTCACTTCAACGAGCTACCATTCAAACATTTATTTGAATATTTGGACGGACAGACGATGGTACTGACTAATTGTGAGAAATTGCCCGTTATAAATTTCGAAGCAAAAGGGTTAGATGAAATCAATATAAATAAAACTGATCTTAGTAAAGATTAACAGTACCTTCTGGATATTGTCAGAACAATCCATACAGGACAATGCGCTTCAGATCTGGCCGTAAGAGATCCTGAATCTCTCAGTCACTCCCGATGGCTGACAAGTGCAAACTGGGTCTTATGCTTGTTCATTTCCCAAACAAGCCCTACAAGTGAACTCAAAATGCTTGTTAATTACATTATGAAGACATATGTTCCTGTCTGGTTTGCCATTAAAAGATATTTTTCCTTCAAATACGGTCCGTAACATAGAAAGATTGCATTTTATAATTTAAAATACCATTATGAACGTATTTGTTAAACTGTAAAAACCTCCATTCCGCATAAACTCTAAAACTTTGGGCTCCTCAGGCAACTAAAATAAAGTACTTAGACGCTATTAGAAAAAATCTGTAGCCTGTAAAATTTTGGCGTAGAGTTAAATATTGTTATTTTTTGTCATTTTTTCCTAAATTTAGGCTCTTTTAGCGAACTGAAGATTAAAAGTATAATTTTTTTCCATATTTTCCTTTGATTAACATGGTAATACACAACTTTTGCGCACTATTAGAATTTGATACTCGAAAAATCGATTTTTTTCGACCCACCCTATTGTACAGTAGCAGCAGTATCGAGTTATAAAGCTCTGAATATCACTATTTTAGATGATTTCAGACTATTTCAATTTCCACTCTGAGGAAGGTACTCAAATGAACGTTCGGTTCTTGCTCAAGGTGGCTGTTGATTAGCTCAAAATATTGAAATTCAAAGCTTCATAATTAGTTTACTTTTCGTCGCAGAAGAGTGAAACTATTTTTGTTTAAAATATTAGTGCTATAGATTAATTTATTAAATATAACTAATATGACCAAGGGAGTAAATAAAAAGTTAGATTTCGTAATTTTTCAGCAATGCATATTGATTCAAACAACATAAAAAATGTACTTCTTTACGGCATTTTTCCAATAGGAAGTTTATGCTTATCTTTAACGGTTTGGAAATTAGCTACTTGGGCCACTATTAGAGTGGACACTCTGTTTATATACATATTAAAATTCACAATAAAATCGGTTCACAGAAAAAAGATGTCATAATAAAAAGTTATTTTTGAAAATTGAAAACTATCTCTCTTTCGCCTAGAAACTGTTATTATACTTCTTGAAGGTCATTTTCAGTATAAAGTACACTGGTGTCCAAAAATAATGCACAAAATTAAAGATGCTACAAATTTGGAGTTAATATGGATACTATGGTACGCAATCAGTAGTTGAGAATCGTGGGAAAAACTATCTTTGGAACTCACATTTTACAGTGAAGATTCGGTCACGAAGGGAATTAAGGGGTGCCACCAAAAAGGAATGAAGGCGAAAATGGAGTTTGAAACATAAAGTTTCATAGGAAGCTGACAACGAGATGTACCTGTCATCAAAGGTTATTTTCGAAGTGCATAATATTTACATGCATTTTCGTAAACACAGCACAGATATTCGGGAAGATATAAAGGTTTTCTTTAAAAAAACCCAAATTTTTCAGCAAGTGTTTTCTTTATAACATGCAGAGTTTCCTACCGAATTGTACGAGACTTACAAAATACTTGACAATAAGTAAATGTAGCACTGCATTAAAATTTGAATTAAAAAATTTGAATATTACAGGAAATATGAGCATTTGTAGTACATAATTTTTTACTGTGAATGTGCGTAAGTTTTTTTATAATTTGAGAGCCAGATATATTAGGTAACTAATATAAAAATTCCAGTTCAATACCATTAGTATTCAGAAGGACATCGGCATTGCAGCTTGGTGAATATCGGTACACTCTAAGAGAAGCTAAATGATGAGGGTTCTTGCATAAACTGATATTTTTTAAGCTTGACTCTTCGAACAGTAATATTGAATTTTATGAAAGTTGAATATCCTGAATACTCATGTATATTTATAAGTTAAATACATAATTTAAATTACAGTTCGACGATTACAATTCGAAGATTCAAGTTTAAAAAATATCAGTTTGCGCAAGAACCCTCATCATTTAGCTTCTCTTAGAGTGCAACGAAATTCACCAAGTTTCAATGTCGGTATCTTTCTGAATACTAATTGTATTGAACAGGAATTTTTATATAAGTTTCTCTATATATAGAACTCGGAAGTTATGTAAAAAAATTACGCTCCGTTTCGAACATGCTCAGTAAAAATTATTTACTACAAATGTCATATTTCCTGTAATATTCAAATTTGAATACAATGCTTCTTTTACATATTATCAAATATTCTGTAAGTTTCGTACAATTTGGAGGAAAACTCTGCATGTTATAAGCAAAAAACATTCGGAAAAATTGGGGATTTTTTAAAAATACCTTTATATCATCCCGAATATTTGTGCTGTGTTTACGAAAATGCATGTAAATATTATGAACATCAAACATAACCACTGATGAAAGTTACCTCTCGTTTCCAGCGTTCTATGAAACAGGATGACTCAAACTCCATTTTCACCTTCATCCCTTTCTGGTGGCACCCCCTAATTGCCTTCGTGACCGAATCTTCACTGTAAAATGTGAGTTCCGACGATAGTATGTCCCACGATTCTCCGCAACTGATTGCGAGCCATAGTATCCATATTAACTTCAATTTTATAGCATTCAAAATTATGCATTATTATTGGACACCAATATAACTGATACGAAAGGTATGTATCGCTTTTAAAAAATTACATTTTCCTTTCAGATCTCTAATAATAATAATATTCTTAATTGCAAATACAAATATTAGCAGTTAAATATTTTTTAATGTATGAAATATATATAACTAAGATCATTGCAATATGAAACTTATAAAAATTGATAATTTTTTGGCAAAAAATAAATGTATAGATTCCTTTTCCCAGACATATATTAGGAAAGTGTTTAAAGTGAATGGTTTGTTAAGTTCGACTCAAACAATCAACTAACAGGGCAAGAAATTCACCGAGGGAAAGGCAAAATATCTGGAATGTGAAAATTATCACAATCGATGAACAGAAGTTTAATGATAATAACTGAATTTTAACGATTATGACGATTTCTGAATTATGCTTGCAAACCTTAATAACGAAAGCCTCAATAATTTATAGAACGTATTCAACTAAAATCATTGCAGTAGAAAACTTCCTGAAATCAATCGTTATTTAGTTAATAATAATTACTAATTTGACCTGTCTTTATGGGCATACAAATTTCGAGCCACTAACAGTTTCGAAGAACGCCAGCACAGTCGATATTCAGCACAAAAATTCAATACAAGGAACACTGCTTCATAAGATAAGGTCTGAAACAACCTATACATAATTTCTTATCAAAATTCAAATTTTTTTCTTTCCTAAACAGAATTTCAAACTTTCCCATACACAAATTTTTGATTAATAACTGAATAGCATTAAAATAAAATAATAGTAATAATTAAAATAAATTATTTATAAATTCTTTTTTCATATAAAGCGAAGTTCTTCTGAAAATATCAATTTAGAGATTCAATTCGACTAAGAAAGTAAAAAGCATCGAATTTGCGTTTTGAAAGTTGGACAGTTTAGTTCCATTAATGTCCTATTTTGAGATAACACGAGGGTCATTGTGGGACCGATCTCATAATTTTGAACCTTAGGCGATGATGAGGATCACACTTTAGCCGAGATCTACTATCATAAATTCCGTGCTCCACCAGTGGAAACGCGTTAGACTGTCGGCGTCAGATATAACATGCAACAATCCCACATTTTTGGAATCTGGTTTCGAACATTTGAGTTCTATTTCAATACCAAGACCTTATCACTAGGCCACCGCAGTGCATAGGTTGCTTTATAGAAAAGCTGTGAAAAAGATAAGAGCTTTAACCTTCAGTCGGGGGCAATACAAATACTAACACGTTCGGGTGCAACTCATCTGCCAGATTAACTTGCCTCTCACATGCATCAAAATAGCACTAGAGAAAACACCACGATACTCTAGTGAGAGTGGTAGGGAGCCAGGAAGCTACTAGAGGTCCACACATTTCTCGGTAAAACCCACACTTAGGCAAAAAAATATGGGTGCTTCATCTCACAGATTAGATGCGCCCGACGGAATGTTAAGAGGCTCAGTTTCAACTAATAGTGAACAAATAGTTGAACATACGTATTTGTATGTTCAACTGTACAATCTTGATTAGCTAAGTCAAAAAATTTATTTTCTGTTTAAAATGTTCTAATAATTTACTGAATAAATCTGAACTTAAAACAGAACATATTCACACGCAATGACCCAATTAAATCAGAGTTACTGTGATATAAAGTACAGATATATCTTTCAAATGCATTTGAATCAAGACTTGAAAAAAATTGCTTGCTTCCAAATGCTTTTTTAGAAAGACAACTTTTTTTTTTTATCAACGACAGTAACAAAAAATTTAAGTAGACTGGCATTTAGAAACAAAGTTATTCGGCTGAATTTAATTACAAGAAACGTTTGTCCAACTTTGGAAAGAATAAGAAAAGAAAATCTTTCCAAAATTTAAAAAGTTTTAGCAAAGAAGAATTAACTTTTGCTGTAGGGCGGCTTTTTTCTCGTCATTTTTTATGGAACAGAAGAGAAAAGTATTTAAAGAAATGTTTTGCTCCTACCACTTGAGTCGCAGAAAAAAAAACATTTTAACCACTGTCACAAACATGAATAAAACATTCATATAGATAGAAAGTCATACGTTTTTACAGATTATTATTTCTTGCATTAATTTTAACTAAAGTGAAAATGTAAGCTTTTGACCTTATCTAGATTTAATAAGAAATACGAAAAGTTATTAAAATGGATTTATTTACTTAAGCTTTCTAAATTATTACAGATATTCATAAGATAAGAATCCATTAGTTAGAAGTTTTCACGATAACATCTACGCAATATTTATTCCATAGGCAATTGACTTTTGAATGTGTAATATCTTTTAATAATTTTCCGAATCTTGAAGTAAGTGAATGCCAGGAGTGAATTTACATTTTCGAGACTAGATTTTATTCTTAAGTTATTTAATTTGCATTGTATGATGAATAATTTATTGCAGAGAAGTCTGTAAAGTTTACAGCAATTTAAATAATTGAATATAATGCGATGTTTGCTAAAATGAATAATTAAAAGTTCATGTTTTAAATTCAGAGAAATGTCGATTGATTCTGAATTCTATGGAGAGACATTTAAACCCATGTCATTATAAGAAGCTGTATTATACTCATATTCATATGCTTATGTGAGAAACCTTGAAAATGAAACAATTTAAATTTCAAACATAAATCTTAAGAAATCATTCATTGAAATTACAATAAAAATGAATTCATTCAATCATTACATTGAAAGTGAATTCAATTAGAATAAATTTATATTTCAAAATTAAAAGGAGAAATATCTATAAAAATATTTCAATTTTTTTAGGGAATGAGAGGATAAAAATTAGATACAGCGGTACTTGTCTCATTCGAAATTTTTCTCTGGTCCCTTGAATTTCCCTTTAACACAATTTCATTATATCGTCTACAATTCGAATTAATTTTGCTAATTCGAATTCAGAATTAAGCTTATTAAAAACTTTTTCCACCTACGAATTGTTTTCCGAAATTCAATACGTTTGAATTTCGGAAAATGTACGTTTAATATTTTTTTACGAAATGTAAAAAAATACGTTCTGAATTCACACATTATGTCATCAGTGATCGTAAGTGAATAATTTTTATGGTCCTTAATTCACTCGAAGATTTTACTGCTGCACATATGTATTAAATCATAATAACATCAAAAAATTTCTCATTTTTTAAAAAAAATCTGAACATATTAGATGTGAATTGCACTGTTTATTTCAGTTCCGCTGTGGAATTGATGCATTCAAACTACCGTATTTTGTTTCTTTATGAAAATTACTTACTAATTTACTGAAATTATTTTTTAATAAATTATAATTTTTTATTACAATTATCACTACTTCATTTATTAAAATTATTTACTGTTTATTAATTAAAACTTTTAAATGTCAATGTATCTTTACAGTCATGTTTAGTTTAAAAATAGTCCTTTTCTCTTTCTGCATTTGCTTTTAAACCCACTTTTTCTTAATTCGAATTTATGGATAAATTGAATTTTTGCTGTGGTCTTATCAGCTTCGAATTATATAACTTCCACTGTGTTACTGGATGGAAAAGGGAACTGAATCGGAAGATGTGCATAGTTTCAAAAACACAAAAAAGTTTATACAATAATTTATCTCATAAGGTCGGATGTCGAATGACTGGTTTATTAATCAGAATGGACAAAAATGGAAATTCAAATAACGTGAAAACCATGACCGTCAGAATCTATATATTTAAAATAATAAGGTAAAATCTTCAGACAGTTCGCCAGCCCCAACCACTCGACGGATTTCGATAATTTTCATTTCAAATGAAAGCTAATAACGTCTAAGTATGTCATCAAGGGTCGCCTACCCCCCACCACCTCCGATTTTTGAACGAAGTCGGAAAAAACATATAGAGAGTGTATGGTGGAGAAATGTTTTTTGATTTCGTTCGAAAATGGGGGGTGGTGTGGTATAGGTGATGGGAACTGTTGATTTAGGGCGATATCATTCTGTATTTATAGATCTGAAGACTTTCATGCCGAAATTCATGAGAAAATTATACAAAACGTTACAACTAGATGAGGTTTATTGAAAGATTTTACAGTTTTGAAGGAATCTGTTGTCTACAAAGAATATGAAATCTACTATGGTTTTATGGTCTGTTCCACTGATCTTCATGCAGTATTTAAAACTGAAAAAAGTAGTGGCTGAGAGCCTCGAAACAGCGAGGTGTCAGGGGCAGTTCTGATCAAAGTGGGTGCTGACCGCGAACCTGCCAGGAGGTCGGCGAGAGCGGCTAGTATATAACAAAATTCTTGTTTAAAATATTTAAAAATTTTTATATATAGCATAACATTATGCATAACTTTCATTTTAACATTGGAATGAAAATTAGAGGCGAAATACAAATTATATGTAATTTTTTAGTTTCTAGGTTTTCGACAAAATAAAATATATATAAAAATATTACTGAATGTTTCATAGTGAACAGTGTGCTATATAGACTGGAAGAATTTATAGGATTAATAATGTATTATAGAATTTGGATAAGCCTAATATGGGACTGAGCCAAATCCCATGAAGTCGAAGATTTAGAATGTTAGTGATATTTACAATAATGTTTGGGATATTGAGAAATTTTTTTGTCTGAGTTTAATTGCTGAAAGAAAAGTGCAAAACTTGTATTTTAGGGAATAAATACCGCCATCCCATCATTTTGAAAAACTCTGTTTAGAATAATAAGATCAAAAGCTTTATTGAAGATAATCAAGTGGTAACAGTTTTTACTGATTATTTGAAATATTTAATAATATTTAAAATTGGAAAAACCCAAATTATATTTCTTATTATATAATTTAGGAAGCAATGAACAGATAACATATTTTTAAAAATTTTGGTGTGTCTCAAATGCTTGTGGAAAATATTTTAATGAAATTTTTTGACAAGTCAAACAAAATCTATTACTAAAATCCTATTTTTGTAAAGCGAGTTAGAACAATCTGAATATATAACGAAAATATTAATAAAATAGGTAATATTGCATAAAAAAATTTGACATAGTGTGACAAAAAGTGCGATTAAGTTCGTGACACAGTTTTGTAGATATGAACAGTATATACACTCTGTCCCAAAAGTTTATAGACTCTAGTAAAATATATGTTTTAGCAAAACGGAAAGGCATACAAACACCAATTACAAATATGCTTATTCAAACCATATGCGACTTGCATTCAACGAAATATTTAGAAAAAATAACAATTTGTATTTCAATTATATAGCAAAATGGAAATATTAGGTGTCCCAAAAGTTTATAGAATATATGACATTTCAATAAAAGGTGCTCAATACAATGTTTTTAATAGTTTAAAGTCTTTCCATTTCTCAGTATGACATAGTATACACGTTTTTCCATCGATATAATTAGGGTTTGTAATATATCTGGTTCCAAGTTGTACCATACACTTTCAATGGCTGTTTCAAGGTATTCATTGAATAAAATTGCCCTCCATTCTTATATACCTTCTGAGACATAAAGCCCCACACATTCTCAATTGGGTTTAGATCAGGGCTCATCGGTGGCCACTCAAGAACAGTAACATTTTTCGAGTTTAAATAATTTTTCGTAGCATTGGAGATATGGATGGGAGCATCATCAAGCTGATATTACCAATTTTGTTCCCCTATGTTTTCTGCAAATGGCATAAGATGATTTTCTAGTGTTTCTATGTATTTAAGAGAATTCTGTCGACCATCTATAAAGGCCAAACCCACTTGACCGTTGAAACTGAAAGCCGCCCACACCATCACAGATCCACCACCATTTTGCCTACTGAAAAAAGCTCCCGGGCTGTTTTCGTAAATCATGCCAATATTTTATATTCCCGTCAGGTCCATCGAGGTTCCATTTTCTTTCATCACTGAAAAGGATAGCCATCCATTTATCGCCATATGATATATGATTACGAGCCCATTGTAATCTCTTACTAATGTGAAGCTTTGAGAGTGATAATCGGCGAGCCATTTTTGCGTGGATCATATAACCAGATTCTATAATTCGTCTATGAACAGTGTTCTTGGAGATTTGCAACCGGGAAGCCCCAGTAATTTCGTGAACCGACATTTTCTGACGTGAAAGCCATTCTTTGTGTCCGTCTATCACTGCGAATATCCGTCACACGTAGTCTTCCCGAACGAGGTTTGGCTCATATGGCGTCTTACGAGTTAATACACGATAAATCATGCTTTTAGAACGATTTAAAAGTTTCAATATTTCCTTAACAGTCTTACAGAGCAATTTCAAATGCAGAATTTTACTCACTTCTTCATTAGAGAGCTACTCACTTTAGGCATCTTGAAACGCAGAACAAACGAGCGCTTTCCTTTTCTTACAACGTATTTATTAGGCTCCAGATCGACGTCTTGATTACCGATACCATATTTGCATAAAATTGCATTTGTCTATAAACTTTTGGGACAGGTTATTTCAGTTTATTCTACAATTTAAAAATTGGCATTAAATATACGGTGTAGGAGTGATGTTTTTTCAATTTAATAGACATAACATATCTATACAGTAAGTTACATCGAAATACATCATATACAACAAAAAATATAGGCAAAATACAAGATTCTATAAACTTTTGGGACAGAGTGCAACTACTTTTGAATATGGAAAATTTCTAAATGTGCTATGTAATTTAGAGGCAAAACTGTATCCAAATCAATATTCTGAAGAAGTTATTATCTGATTCCTATTTGAATCACTAACCGCAGAAAGGGAATAAGTAAAAAAATACTAATTCTACAGTAGACCTAAAAAATATATTTACTAACGTTCCTGATGAAGCAAAATTTAATTTATTTTTTTCAAAAAACGTGAGGATGTCTTTGAATACACATTTTATGTACATTTTTTATTTAAAAAACCATTTTATTTTTAGAAAGTTATGTGTCTTTGACTTGTTCCCTTTCTGCAGTTTCTGATTCATTTATTTTCAGAGAAAAAGTTGCAATCTACTTTCAAAGGAACATTTTTGGTTTCTACAAATTATAATGACTGAAAAGCAATAAATATTTGCTTCCGGTATTTTATTTTAACTTAACTCTCCGTTGGGAGTGTTGGGAAATTTTGTTACACACTTAGGCACGCGGGTTATATATTTGTCCCATTTTCTTTTCCTTTTTTTCGACAAATATTTTTTCTCAGAGATGATATATCAGCTACAAATTAAAGAATAAACATATAAGAAATGCAAAAAAGAGCAAAAATATTTTTAGATAACTGTTTTGAATATTTTTATAGACATTACAAAAATACTATGAAAAATCACAACATTTTGCATAAACTTCTTATAAATGCTCATTGTAGGCTTAATTATGGCATTTTTTACCGTATTTTTCGTTAGTTTTGGCCCTATTTCTTCCACAATATTTGCATCTATCTTTATCATTCATTGTCTTTTTTTTGTCCTGTACCGTTGATTCCTAACATAAGATTCATCAGAAGGCGGGCATTGCCTTCATATTTTTTCTTACTTATTATACTTACTTATAGCTTTGCATAAAATTTGAAGTATAATAAGTATGAAACTGTAATTTTTGATGGAATCAAGTCGTTTCATATCCTTATCGATATTATTGTGTTTGAAAATGACAAAAGCGTTAAAAGTAGACTTGTTTCAAAGATTGGAAAGAAGAACCATAATCGAATGGCAAATATTTCTTGAGACATCATTTCTCCGGTATAGTTGATCTAGAATATCAACTCCTTGACATGTAACAAAATGCAACAATTTCAAGTTTTTTGTTATCACCTGTTCGTCAATAGAAACTGAATGACACTGAAATGAATAGAAACTAATTATGACACAAGCGTAGCTAAATATTAAATACTTTGCTTCTCGCTTGTTATATGGTAAAAGATCTTTGAATAATTCCCGTTTATTTAAATTAATTGGATCGACATAAATTAGTTTAGATCCCTGTTAAAAGCTTTTTGGCAAATCCGAAGCTAGAAAACCAATTATCTGCTGCCAAACTCTAGTTCTACTAAATTTTTAGAACGAAATTCACTAAAATTTTATATATATTTAAAAAATTAAATATAAAACGGAGCTAAGTGCCAGAATTTCACACGGGAAGCATAATAAGTCGTTAAGAAAGTAAGCATTATTACAGAACCAGCGAAAGAAGAAGAACGATCAACTGTAAATCCCTGTTACACGTTTAGGCGCTCGGGGTACACCTGTCCCCATGTGTCTTTTTGATCTCTTATCTCCCGTGCACTAACCTTTAGACCTTGAATGACTGCGCCATATTATTCCTGCGACTAACGGAGGGTTAACTGAACACGACGATACTTAAGTATTTTGACATATAACGAGTATTTACTACTAACTTCGAATAACTTAACTAAATTATTGTAATTTGTATGCCACAAAGACTAATTTAACATTTTTGTTAAGTCATTGCATATTACCTAATCATGTATGTAATAAAATCAATACCTTCAAGAAGTGCTCGCGTCTTTTAATAAGACTACACTCAAAATATTTGTATAAATTTGAGATCAGTTTTTATGAATCATGCACGAAAGATAACAAAATTAATAACATCGTGGAAGAAATTAAATTCAAATCCAATTCCATGCAATTTTAAGATAGAGATGTTAATTCTATACATAATAATCTAAGTGTAGAGACTTATTTCTTTTCCCAAATCGTGAATTATCGATTTATTTACATAAAATTATTTGTGGGATCTACATGAATAAAAACTCTATACCTTAAAACATCCGTTATTTCTAGCATAAAAAAAAACAAAATTTTATGCTAAGAATTACACCTCTTTCCTTGATGAACTTTTCGGACTGATTATACTGACATTTGTATAAAAGTCATTCATATTTGGTTTAGACAGTCAATAAGTGTCTACCGGACTTCTTAACATTTCTCAGCCAGTTTATTATTGCAAATGTCACCCATCAATGGTAACACTGTTTACTGAAAATCTAAGAGTCAAAGATTTATTTTGACGGTTGAATGATTCGTGGTTTGTTAATGAAAGTACCACCTGTGAAGTCACTTTCAGGTAGAGTGTGCATTCTATATACGGAATATTTTCTAGACATACAGATTCAGCAATCCTTTATTAACGAAATGCCGTCATCATATAAAGTGATAACAATTCGAAACATTGTTACTTATTATCTGGGGAAAATTTAATTGAAAGTTAGGTTTTTTCAATACAAGTATTTGAAATCTGTGAGAATGGATAAAGATACCTTCCTCTCAGAAAACTCTATAATGCCTCCCTTTCAGGAGTATTTCATTGGAAAACTCATTGTGACAATTCACTAAAAATTGTAAATTTAACATCTTAACTGCCGAACTAGAAAAAAAGCCTTCCCCTGTACCACGTTGTTATTTCTTCAAGGAATTTGAGACGTTGGAGATATTAGGTTTCACGAGGTTCTGCTGTCAAAACTGGCAAAAAAATGAATGAGTGAAAGACTATTCAAATGGTAGTTAAAGGCTTGTATTGTATATGCTTGGGAGCCTAAATGGTTCGCAAACCACTCGGGAGAAGTTCGAAGAAATTATCTTCAGGTGTATTTAACCGCGAACCATGGGAAAAGAAAAACCCATTTCGAACCCTTAATCATCTCTTGCCAGTCGCCAATAGGGGGTCTTTGAAAACGCTTTGGAATACGCCTTGGCTTACAGAATTGATCTTGCTGGTTCGAAGGAGGTTGGCAGTGAATGATGAACTACACTCAAACAGGTCCCGACTTGAGCTGCGAATCCCTTTTTGTTCACTGAAAAACTGACAGGATTTGGCTCGCTGAGAGCAGTGGTGAACTGTTCGACTCGCAAGTGTATACGCACTTTCACTTGTTAAAGGAAGTCACTTGGCTAAATCATGTTCCACATATTGCTTCAAGGTCTATACTAGCAGAATGCCAGAAATGATCGAATCAGTCCCTAGTTAAAGACAATAAAGAGGCAAAAACGAATGTCAATGCGACGACAAATCAGATTGTTAATTTCTGAAAATTGTCTGTTTTCATGAGTCAATACTTTTGACGTTGATGTTCAATAAATACTCTCATTCTGGATAACGGTCCCTTTTCCCATATTGACAAACCTTTTTCACTTATGCTCAGGAACAATTTGGGTTCCGAATCCAATTGGAATACTTTATCCTAAGTACCCGTATTGTCTCACAGAGCTATATTTACCGACTTTAATAGCATATCTGTCAAAATATTAAGTATTTGTTCATGATTTTAAGACATATATTCTCTATTTAAAAATAATTAATACATTTTAATGACAGAGAGACACATCATTCAATGATGAAATTAAAATATTTCTTGGAAATTCCACTGGAAAAACAAATATATTTATTCTGCCTTCCCCTATATGCATTGCCAAATACACTGCTGGAAGTATTTAGTTGTAACTCATAACATTTATTTTCAAAAAATTAATGAATTATTTTATTATATAAAGGGATGATGCTAATGGAATTAAAATATATACTCAGCATATCAAGTTTTATTAAGGCAATAAAAAATGCATTAGCATTGCCCAGAGATTTCTTTCTCTTTCACTTTGACTTTTGCTAGAACCTTTTTAAAAACTAAGATCTGATTTACCGAATAATTCACGCAGCTGCTCCTGAACAAGAATTGCTTGGTTATCACGTAGCTGTTTTCCTCTTTTACGTTTCCAAAAGTAATTTCAGAGAGTAGTTTGAGACAAACAGCAACGTTTCTTCCTTAGAGAAATCAATGAAGCTGAATTCCCTTAACTTAGCGTTTTGGACATTCAGTATTATTTAAGATCATCTTAATTGTTTTGACAATTTTTCAAAGAGAAATTTGATTCTATAAAAATAGATATGATTCAAATCTTCTTATGTTAATGGGAACATATTCCGATTTTCTAGCGATAAAATGAAAGCATTTTGGTATAGGATTTACAAAAGCCGAGGCAGTGAATTTCAATAATAGTAACTGAAATATTGTGAGACATTTCCATGCAACATCATAGATTAAGCACCCTCAAAATAATTTTTCTTAAGTTGCAGGGAATAAGATACAAGGGAAATAGGAAATATTGCATGAAACCTGTTATGTACATGTACAGAGTGAATTTTCATTAATCTCTAACTTTGAACTGAAATAACTTCTCAGAGCCTCTCTAGATGTAGCAACGAACGCATACAAAGAGAAAGGGCACAAAAGAAAATTGTTTAATGTCACTTTCACCTTTTTCAACATGTCTTACAAACCGTAGTATTCAATCGAAGTTCATATTTTTATTAATAAAAAATGTTATTTATAAGGTGAAAATTCAACACTACTTCTAGAGAAATTGTCTTCAGCTTTAAAAAACTGACTTCTAAAACAGCATTCTAAGGCAAAAGTTCTGCTAAGAAAATTTGCAAATTTTGGTTATGTTCAAGATCATGCCAAGGGAAAGACTTTCTGACTAGGCTGCGCTGTTGTGTTACCTCTGAAAGTTTTAACTTTAGAAACATTATATACTAAATTCCTTCCCATGTTCTTCTCAATACAAAAAGATTGTAGCTCTATCTGCAATGTAACTGAAGTTATTTCAGCTCTATGTTATTGGCTAATTAATACTCACTTTATATACTGCGAAGCGATACATTTTCATTTATATAGAAAAACGATAGGAAAAAAATTTCTTCTTATTGAAGACATTTAGCGTTTGAATAGTTCTTGATTTGAAAATGAATATGGGAAATTGAACTTCTTGCTTAACAAATTGGTATAGCAATTCCTATACATTTCAGCTGAAAGTTTAATAAACAAATTAAAATTAGAATCATTATGATTTCTAAAAATTACACTAAGATTTTATAAACAGCTGCTATACGGTACAAATTAATCTGGCGTGCCATATAATGCTTATTTAATGTCTTCATATTTAGTCTATTATTTCCTTTTAGCTGATTTCTCTTATCCACTGACCAATGTGTTTCGGAGAGTGAATAAAATATTAGCAAAGCGCATAAAAATGCTTCCTCGAAAGGATGAGAAGCTTCAAAGGGTCCATGTATAAACTTAGCAGATATGTTCGAGGAGAGCACTTTCATCAAGGGACTATAAAGACTCCAAAGACTATAAAATCTGTGCTATTAAGCCATCCCTGATCAGAGCACGTTCTTGCATGCTCTAACTTTACAAAGCGTATAGTCTTGAGACACACTGATTCAGGAACAAATTTCACTGTTACCAGGGCCATTTATAAGAGTAGCTACCCGTCTGCAGAAGCTTAGAAGTTAATTTAAAGAAGTATCATTATTAACACAGAAAGCGTGTCATATCTTTTGCCTTATTTACTGAAAACGTTAGAGGAAAAATATGAAACGTTCAACAATTCTATCACGTGGTCGTGTTTCACGTTGTTTCCAAGATTACAAAGTTGAGATGCCGAAAGATAGATTCAATGCTAAAGATAATTAAGGCGTTTTCGACACTTTATGTTTTTCATAGGGTAAGTGAATGAAAACTGTGGTTAAAGTTTCACCATTTTAGTCACTAGGCATTTTATGAACTATGATTTCAAGTTATTGGATTATTACTAAACTAGAAATAAATTAATTACAGTTCTTTTTAATTTTTTATTATTCATTCTGGTTGTGGTTCTAATGCCACTCGGTCCAATATATCTAGACAAGTCCATGAATCAAAGAATCAAGATAAAGGGGAAGTGTGGCATCTTTTGTAGGCTAAAGCGACCTTGGAGCACCTGAGGTAGAAGTCTGAAGCGACTTCATTATATAGGGATAGGTTGCCTTGTTTGAGGATTTTCAAAAGAAATTGGTCCACATCGCTTGAAGGAAAACTAGGAACCCTACAGCATTCGGCAACACAACAAGCTCATTCTTTCTGAAAAGCATGAAAGGTAATCTTCGTGATAGAAAATTTTTGCTCTTAGATGTCTAGTTGTTAAAAGTCAGATTAAACGAATTACTAAAAAATATTGAAGCCAGATTTTAAAATGTCACGGTAAGAATATTAATAAGCCGGTGAATGAGGTGAATGAAAGGTCTGCTATGGTTTTCTATATTTTGAAACCAAATGTATTCATTATTTTTGTCATAATTTATTTTAAAAATTTTCAATGATTAAAATGGTACAAATATATTTATAAAAGTAATTCATAATACAAATAAAAGCAGTAATTAATATTAATAAAAATTCAATTTGTTCGGTAAGATTTTAGCCAATATTTTTGTTTTTTTAAATCATAGTTCTTAGTAAATATTTTTTCAGGAATATATTTTTAGATGTGCATTTGTAAACTTTCAGTCAGTGCTGTACATTTTGGTATTGCAGAAAATTTTTAACTTATCAAATTATAATTTATCACTCTTCACCATGGTAAATTGTTTTTCGAGAAACAGGTATAAATTTCTAAATTTCATGTTCGAAGAACGCATATTACTTGCCACGTCTCTTTCCAAATCCGAATAGAACGTTAGTTAAAAGACAGAAGCGGAAAGATAGTTTTCGAGTTCTCTGTACATTTAACCAGGCTCTCATAGAAAAACAAAACGAATCCTCTTTCATCTCAAGTGAACCAAATTTATTATAAATAAACAACAGAATATTGAAAATAAGTACATGAAGACGAAAAAGTCAGTTTTTAAATTCATCTAATTGCCTGAAATTTTCATAGATAAAATTTTACATCCAAACAGCCTTTTTAATTTGTTCTCATAAAGTACGTAATTTTCGTTTCGGTCATCTGTTCTATGTGTTTTAAATTTATGGTTTAAACTCGCGAGCTTATAAATGAACGAACTTTTCTGAAAGAAACGAACTAATATTTTCACTTAAAATATTTCTAAGTGGAATTCGAAATGTGAAATTATGGGATACGCATTGTTTTCGCATACGTATTTTCCTGATTTTCATCAACTGAAGGTTATTTGTGAAACTATGTTCCATTATAGTTTTTGTTTCTCTCGATGTGTTATATTGAGCATCTATATAAATAACTGAGTCCACCAAGTAGATATCTGGAGTACGACGATGAAGAGTTGATGTATAAGTAGACAGGTTCTCGGTTTCCGTGCCAGTACACAAGTGGCGAATAGTTAACGATCTCAACGCCGATGACGGGGCAAAACTCTTTGTTAGGGTTCGGTGTTAGGTTTAGACGCTTGTATAATGATGTTTTTTTTCCATGGTTCGTCGTTCCCATAGTATCATCTTAGACATTCCAGCCCGGATGTCCACTTGACGGACTCAACACTGTTTGTGATATAAATCATTGTTATAAAATAGTTACCAAGAAAGGATTTTTGGTTTTATAATCTTAAATAAAATTTAAAACATACTAGCATACTGTAAAACATGATTGTCCGATTTGCCTTAAAAATTTTTTTAATTTAGTTAATTCAATATTTTTCATAGTATTATATATCTTATTAATGCTTATTAGCTTTTTGAAGTAACAAGAAAAATAATATTTTAAGGGTATAATTTTTATACTTTTTCGATAATCAATTTTTGGAGAGCAATTTTGGGAATTCATTTTCCTCTCAGTTTTGAGGTGAAGCGAATTTCTGAATCCGTTAATGGTGAACTTTTCCCCCATGTACTCTGGAATTACAGTTTTATCGCCTTTAGAAAATATTGATTCTTAATTTTCATGAGAGTAAATGACGAGTAATTAGTGTACATTTCATTAGAGCCGAAGCGTACTTCCATGTAATAAGAGAGATCTACATTAATTTGTCTGAGCGGTAAATCTATACCATTTAGTTTTCTATTTAAGCATAAAAAATATTGGTGTATGGAAAGTATCAGTTCAAATTATATTAAAAAGGATTCATAGTTTATTCTTTATTATATTTTTTAATGAGGAAGCAATGTTTGTTTTTATTCAGAATTTCTGAGAAACTGAATTCTCATCTTTTATTTCTTTATGTCTCATACTTTGCGGATGTTCGTGTGGCCGCGATTTAATATTTGAAATTGATCCATGAGACTGCTTTCAAAGTTAATTATTTATAAACAAAACAAAATACATTGTTATGGTCGTCTCAAATATGATTTTTTAAATTTTTTAATAAAAACAACATTTTCATTAGTGGTGAGTATGATTTATAAAATACCAAATTTAAAATTTATAAATAAAATATGCAGACTTTAAAAAAACAAAACGTTTTTTAATACTAATGTGTAGTGATTGTTGTATACCAGTGTGTGTTGAGAGACACATAGTTATGATTGTCTTAAACACGCTCTTTATCTAGTTCTTTTTAAAAAAGAGAAGATATACATTAGTTGTAAGTATTATTTGTTAAATAGCCAATTTAAAATCTATAAATAAAATACAAAATATGCAGACTTTTAAAAACCAAACCTTTTGCAATACCAATATGTATTGATAGCTGTGCACCAAAGTACATTGATTGACATATTGTTGAGATTTTTTTAAATATATCTTTATGCTAGTTTTGTTAAAGAACATTTGCATTAGTGGTGAGTATGATTTACATAATACCCAATTTAAAATGTATGAATAAAATACTAAAATATACAGACTTTGAAAAAAAACCCAAAAAGTTTTACAATACCAATGTGAAGTAAATATTTAAGGTATATGTTCTAAGTATGAAAATATATTCAGGTGTTATTTGATAAATTTTAAATCTGGTATCACTTTTAAACTCATTCTGAAGCTGCATATGTATTCAAAACTACTAAACTTTGAATTATTTTAATTTTAGATTTATGTTAATATTGTAATAATAATACATTGTACAGAAGCTAGTTGAAATATTTCAGTAATATGAAACCTACATTCATGAGATTTTGAAAGAACTTTCAAGGAAAAAATTCCGGAAGCTTTATTTCCACAAAAAATGTGTTGAGAAAATTTATGCTTAGTTGCAAATAAATTTATTTAACAAATCGCATGCATATTTAAAGTAGTAAATGAAAATAAATAGAATAACAATAATGGTATGTAATAAAAGATCTCATCAAACTGATTTGAGATTTTAAATAAATAAAAACCCAATAACAATTTTTTAAAAGATTTCACGAAACAGCCAACGAAAAGGAAAGAAATTACTTTGCAAAGATTGCTTCGAGTTGAAAAAATTGTAACCACTCTTGGAGGAGCATTTTATTTCCTAAGGGAAGGTACGTTGCGAATTTCAAAATAGAAAAAATATGTAATCTATTTGTATACTATTGATCTTCGAATACAATTTAATTTGGAATGAAAGAGAAATAAATATTACTTTTAATTTTTCTATCTTTTGAACAATTGAAATAATTTTACTTCAGAATCAATATAATAAATGAAGGATTTATTCCCATTTTTCTAGGATATATAATCAAGGACTCATGATAAAGGGAAAGTATGGCATCTTCTGTTGGTAAAAGCGGCCTTGGAACAACTAGGTTTCATTTGATGTAGTATGTGCAATATTTTGGGGTAGGGTAACTTTTAGGAGGACTTGGAGGACTTTTAGGGGAAACTGGCTATCATTTGTCTTTCATTCACAGGAAACTCTACAGAATCAAAGCCAATCGCAGCGAACAATTCCAAGCTAAAGCCCAGATCGGTCTAGAAGTTTTTGAATAATGCTTGTTAAGAATACAGCCAGAGGATAGGACCCATAACGTTCTTCTTCTGATCCATGTTCCTGAACTATACGATGCCTTACCAACTAGACACTGGGGATTATTGTGAAAGTTATTCAACGTACACAAAAGGAACAAACTCCGTTATAAATTTTACTAAATACCACACCTTTGTGCCGATGTTACAGGATTCTTAAAGCATTGAAATTGTTTTAAAACTGTTATTATGATTTTAAGAATTCACTTCAAACAGGCAATTCATTTGCAATCAAATCAAAAATGTTCATTTCACTCATACAAATATTTGCCAAACCGACTTTTGTTATTTGTCTCTAAACATCTGTTATAATCATTCCATTAATTCTAAGAATTTTTATTTTAGTTTATCTCCGCTCCTTGTTCTCATTTTTTAATCGTATTTTTGTATTATTATGCAACTGCATGTCCAGATTCTTTTGTTTTATCACCAAAAAAGTCTATACGAAATTCCATTAAGAGCAGATGTTTTTTTCTTTTGTTACTACACTGTTTATTCTTAGTAATTTACTGCAGTTACTGTCTTTTCTTTAACCGGATTCTTCCTCATTTCGGAGCGTGTTTCTTTGTCAAGAAAAATAACTTTATTCTAAACTACCTTAATTGACGAGAATTCCACTTAAGAAAAGAAAGAAACATCTAAAAAAAAGAGTTGAAATATATTTTCTTGCGAAAATTTACGTTAAGGATTCAATTTGTGTGGAGACTTGATGCTTGAGGTAACAATCTGCGTTTAGAAAGATGTAGTCACGTTTTAAAGGTATTTTAGTTTATTCCTCGAAACATATGAACCAAAGTAATTAAATAAAAAATTTTTTTAAGAAATCTGTTAGAGGAGTGTACATTAAATTTAGTATGTACACTCATTTAAACATATATGTTTGAATTTAAATTATCTTGTGTCTGACCGTTAAAACCTGCCAGTCACAAGTTAAATAATGTGAGAGTTTAGATGATATAACAGAGATACACAAGTTATTCAAGAAAATTGATTTTTATTTTCAAATGCATTTATGATAAATTCTCTATATTTTTTTATATGGATTGAACTAATTCCTTAAATATTTTTCATTTAGCTTTGCACTTTGACTTATTTATCTATGGCTTGTATTAATTATTGCATCTAAATTAACTTTCTATCCAAAGCTATGTTTCAAAAAACATTTTAAAAAAATACAATTTAACAACCTGGTAGGTAACTCGATGAGCCTTTTCTAAGAATCATGTATGTTACAAAATTAAATGAATAAAATAGTAAACTAGATATGCTATTTACTTTTTAAAAACATCGCTTAACAAGCAACATCATCTATCTCAGTTTTTCAAAGTTTCAAAGAGGAAGAAACAACTGAACTTTTCGCAGCTTATAACGAATATTACTAACTTTTTTACAGATCTAGTAGGAATATACAGTCAGGTGTTTATATCAGACGTTAAAAAATTCAGAAATATTCGTTAGTGGTTGCGAATAATTGAGTCTTTTCTTCCTCTTTGAAATTTCAAAAAATTCAGATAGTGTTGCTTCTTAACGAAATGCTAGGTATAAATGCTTTGTTTGTTGTGGACAACATATGAAAGATTTTTAGAACATAAATGTTTTAGGATATACTGAAAATTCATGAGAGAATAACTTCGTGAAATGAATTAATTAAAAAAAATAAGGCACTGCATCTAGATTCCCACGAATGGACCTTATGCATGTGACGTCACATCCTCCGACACGTGACCTGCCGGAGGCAGCCATTGGTCAGTCTTAAACAGCTGACTCAGAACTGCTTTTATTTCTGAGTTGCTTATAGGCCGATCGTTTTGTTTATTCCTCCACAGCTGTTTTTCTATACTGTCGAACCCAAAGGGTGCATGGAGTCCATTGGGCTCGTTGGTTATTTCTCCTTTTAACTTTGGATATTGATAAGAGCAGCATGTACATTTTTCACTCTTTCGTATAATGTGCATAGCTTGACCTCTTAATCTCTTTATGAATAACGGTGTAATTGAACTATGGACAGTTACTGTTTGACGATACTAGAATAATGTAAATACAACGAATATAACTCTGAGCTCTGTATTCTCTTTTCTTAGAAACCATTGTCTTATAAAGACAATAATAATTTTCTAAATGGGGTAGAAAAGGACTAAATATTGTAACATTAATTAATTGCAGCAATAGACTGTTTTCAGATGCAGTAATGTGCTATATAAGATTTACTATCTGTTTCCTTAAAAGAATAATTTAAATTTTTTGTCTCCATTCTGTGATAAATGATTCGTTGCTAGTGTGTCTTTTTACTTCTTTATACTACTTTTAAGTCATAACTCAATCTGATAAAAACAATTTCATTAAATTGAATTATTTCGATGCATAAACCGATTTTGTAATTGCTTTCATAAAACTATTCTTTTTGAAATCTTGGCATCGTTTCTAACCAAGATGACCAAAATATGCATTTTTATGTTTAGATTTGCAAATTTATTTTAGTTGAACGAACATCATAGCCTTCTGTTAATTGAAAATTCCAGTTTTATAAATTAATAAGTTTTAAAATTTTCCTCCTTAATCTCTTTTATTCATTCCGATGCTCTTTGAAATTTTACATAAGCCATTTTTACATAGAGACTATTTTTAATACATTAATTATATTAATGATACCACGTATCACATTTCATAATCAAGCATATACAAATAGCTAATGTACGTTTGATTTTTTATCCTGAACATAGCAGTTTCAAATTTAGCACATCGGGACAAACTTAATTATAGAAACACAGGATGGTCAAAAATTATTGGACCTATTTCAAAAATTAATAAAAAACTAATAATGCTAAAACTGTCTTTTTTAAAATGAGAGAACAAATATAAAAGTTTTTTTAGATCTAAATTTGCTACAGCGAGAGATTTCCATACGCAATGGCTACCGATCAGCAGAAGCCGATGCTCGTTTCATGGTTTCCATTTTTAATTTTTCTTGAAAATCTCGAAAACTATTCAGTTTTCGAGTTACAATTGATTTAAAAAATTAAAGAGCGTAAAAGTTTCTATAAATACATGCTTTTGTTTTTCTTCTAGCTTTAATAGTTTAGCAGATAATGACCGCAAAAAATGGGAGATGTCCAATAATTTACGGCCACCTAGACCACCTTAACAGCGTGTTATGTATCTGAATTTTTTTTAATGTGCTCTCATTTTTAAAACACCGTAGGTGTAACATTATTAGTTTATTTAAAATTTAAATTTTAACGAGTCCAATAATTTATGACTACCCTGTAAAACTGGAAAAAAAACGCATAGAAGAAAAATAATATTTTCAATAGCATACGCATCCTGCAATGTATCATCACCTCTCTCCATTCAACATTTAACTCGATGCAATCTGTAGCACTAAGTGTTCAGAACTAATTAAATGCCGCGAAAGCCTACTGAAATATACATGTGTCATGAGTGGCGATTTTTTCATTTCTGCCCGAAAGAACACGATTTATCTGTCGAAAATGCTTTGCGAATACCCGGAACGTGACATGTGGGATAAGTGCAGAAATCAAACTCCTAAGCCTTTGCCAGCGTAGCAGCTTCATTAGTCTGCGAACGACCGTGCATGCGATTTCGAATGAGCTTAGCAATTTCACTTTCGCGCTTCATGAGATCCTGTTAATCGCCCAGTCAGAATACAGAACGACGCTATCTTTAGATGGGAATACAAGACCTCGGAATTTCTGATGGATAACGCTGATGATTGTTGCGAAATGTAAATATATTTATTAATGGTTAGGAATGATTTGTGACCGAAGTTAGGAAAGAATGAAGCGGAGTTTGTTGACAGTTTGTAGAAACCTAAAAAATTAGGTACAACTTTGTAATTGTTAGGATATTTAAATTTCAAGCTTATACTTCAAAAGGTTGATAAAGACTTATTCATGAGAACTTGATGATCGTTAAATTCGAATGAATCTTAATGGCAAACGATTACACATATTTTTATTATAAAAAATGGAAGAAAGCATTCATTTTATGATTTAACAATCAATGTTTCTCAAAGTGAAGGAAACTAATTTAAAATAATTTCCAATTAAATACGATATTTTCATTAACTTGGATAATGAAATGAAAACACTTTCATCATTATATGGAGTAACATAATTTATATTAAACATGAGATAATATGTGCTTTTTATATGTTAAAATAATTTATTAACTCATAACAAATTTTTAAGTAAGTAACATCATTTATCCTCATCAAAGAAAAAAATTCAGTATATTACACAATTACCAAAT
The DNA here is from genome assembly GCA_013235015.1 of Araneus ventricosus. Classification (NCBI taxonomy): domain Eukaryota; kingdom Metazoa; phylum Arthropoda; class Arachnida; order Araneae; family Araneidae; genus Araneus; species Araneus ventricosus. Next base: position 475,407 of record BGPR01000393.1, on the reverse strand, counting down.
TTTAGTCACAATTTAATAATCCGTTTTCACACATATAAATTTTAGCTTTCACTTATTTACATATTTAACGTCGTCAGTTCATAACATTTATATTTTTATTAAAAACCTATAATAAACGATTAAACTGTATACAATGACTAATTTCAACTTTTCAAGATGGTCTAAAATACGTCCATCCTGCATACAAATTTACGCGAAAGTTGGGACAAATGCTAAGGACCATTTTTAAGATTTCGAAAAATTTGGACTACAACGGTTCGCAATCAGTTGCGGAGAATCGTGGGAATCATCGCCAATGGTCGGAACTCACATTTTACAGTGAAGATTCAATAACTAGGATATTTAGGGATCGTCCACAAGTTGATGAAGACGAAAATTATTTTGGCCCAACCCATTTCACAGAATGCTGATAATGAGTTGAAACTTTCATCAACGGTTTCGTTTCATATGCGTAATGTATAAATGCATTTTCGTAAAAATAGCAAAAATATTCGTGAAGATATAAAGGTTTCTTTGAAAAATCCCTAATTTTTTCGCATCTTTTTTGCTTATAACATGCATTTTCAACCAAATTGTACGAAACTTACAGAATGTTTTAAAATATGCAAAAGAAGCTTTTTATTCAAATTTGAAGCAAATAATTTGAATATTGCAGGAAATAAGAGTATTTGTAGTAATTAATTTTTTACTGCGCATATAGCCATGTAGACAAATACTATTATTTCCTGTAATATTCAAATTATTTTATTCAATTTTAATATAAATATTCTTTTACATATTGTCAAATTTCTGTAATTTTCGTACAGTTTGGTTTAAAACTATGAATGTTATAAGAAAAATACATGCGGAAAAATTAGGTATTTTTGAAAGAAACCTTTATATTTTCACGAATATTTTTGCTATTTTTACGAAAATGGATGCAAGCATTACGCACATCAAACGAAACCGTTGATGAAAGTTTCAAGTCATTATCAACTTTCTGTGAAACAAGGCGGGCCAAAATAATTTTCGTCTTCATCAATTTGTGGATGATTCCCTAAATGTCCTAGTGACCGAATCTTTACTGTAAAATGTGAGTTCCCACGATTTTATGTCCCACGATTCTCCGCAACTGATTGCAAGCCATTGTATTAAGTCCAAATGTGTCGAATTCTTAAAAATGATCCTTAGCATTTGTCCACCAGAGTAAATTACCTTACGCCCGAAGAGTTCAAACGCACATGATCAGCGCTTTTCAGAAAAACTAAAATTAAAAAAAGTATTGTTAAAAGATCATTTCAAATAAAAAATAAAACTTAATATTACAGAAAACGGCATATAAGGCAAATACAAGCAGCCATTAACAAACATCTTGAGACATTTATAAATATCATAAGACTTCATGTACAAATTCCGATACCGAGTTATAAAATATTACAACCCTAGTAAGGTAGTAAGGTCCATACCGTCAGAGAAGAAGAGACATTCAAGAAAGTATAATAAAACACCAGAGATTTTTTTTCCAACTATATTATTTACTTTCGCTTCTTCTCAAATATCTGTGAATGACATACTGTTCCTTCGGCCATCACTCCTATTGACAAATAGCCCAAAGCAACCTCATATTTTCATAGTTGTTTGTGAAGCAGACACAGCAGCCTTACGATTTATCATTTCCTTCAACAGATGACACCTCCATAGCATTTATTTAAGATTGTTTTTCTGCCCTACAAAATCGATTTTCTTCAAGATGTCCAAATGCTTTCTTTATACAGGAAGGGAAAAATCTTTCTTATTAGAGTGATTTACATTTCAGTTGCTGTTTGGAGGTGCATAATCAGCTGAATTTATTTCAGAAAAGCATTAGAAAGTAGCATACACGTGATTTTTCTTACTTTATTTGGACATAAATGAAAATAAGATTCTATTCTATTCTTGAGAAACTGAGTAAAACGTTCAGCAAATGCTTAGAACGTAGAATTAGGGAGTGACACTTGTGAGACTTTTAATTCAAAGAAATTAAAATACCTGTTAGAAAGGTATAAATCGGTTAATTTATTTTTCGACTTCAAATTGACATTATCTGAGATTATATTAAGTACAGTGGAATAAACATGCGGCTGCTGTTATGGATGGATGTTTTGGATATTTTCGAGAAATTATAAAAGAAAAATCGTAAAAAATGAGTAACAGTTTAAAAAAATCATTATAAATAATGTATCGATTTAACGAAATTCAATCTCTTATTTTTCTGCCCATTTTTTGAAACGTATTCTAAATCAAAACGTATTCCAATTTTAACTATAATTTTTTTACTAGTATAATTTTTGAAATTTTTCTCCGACTGGTAGAAATATTGATTGAAAATTTTCCTCTCTTTTCTTTTTAAAGTTAATTCAACAACAAGTACCTTACAAGAAATTTGTATACTGTGTGTTTGAAAAAACGTGGTCAAACTTAAAGGGAAGAGCAGGCATGCAGAAACAAATCATTTTTGCAATAGAACATGCGATCGGAAATGCATAGGGGATTTGTTACAGGGGGATGTTTGTCAGGGATTTAATTTTAAAAAAGGATACACCAGATGAAATGAACAACACAAATTGAATATAATAGAATTTTACAATATAGTGCAATGACCCAGTTACCTAAATAATATCACTCGAGTAGGTAATAAAAATGAACTCTAATAGGAATTAATAAAGGCAATTTAGATGCTTGGTTTACCTCTTACGTAGTAATTTAAGAGCAAGATACATTAAATGTACTTTAGAATCGTTCAGTGAAAAGGATAAGCCTGAAAAAAGCGAAACAACGTTATGTCTTAAAGTAAGGAAAATACTGTCATCACTTTTCATTTTTATATTGATTTTTACTACACAGACAAGGCATAATGTTAATAAAATGACATCTTTTCTCGATTCATTATGTCCCAGTATGAACAAATGAAGAGGACTTTTATTAATTAAGTATCGACAACTAAACGGTGTAATTAAGGTCGTACAAACAAAAAAGTGTTGTTTAATATTCTGTGAAGTTATCTAAATTGGAGTACGAGATCTTATAATATGCTTTTTTGATTAGTAGGGAACTTCTATACTTATTATTCATGTATTCTGTGCTCAGTTTTACAAAGCCTTGCTTTGACTACAGAGAATAAAACCTATAAATGAACAATAAAAATTATATTAAACTTTCACCCATAAAAATTAATAAAAGTACATTATATTACTTAGGAGTTATTTCACGATCTACAAATTAATGGCTTTAAAATTTCCTAAGGATGTCAGGTTATTACCCTAAAATTGCTTTTTCTGATGTGGGTTTTATTGATCATAAGATTAATGAAAAGTAACTATCGCTTAGTTATGAAAGGATATAAATCAAAAACAAAAATGAAAAAATTAGGGATTTACGATTAAAAGTACCTTTTGCATGTTGTAAAATACGCACAGAAATATGTTGAAGTCGCCATAATTCTCTCTGAGGAAGATAATAAAAATTTTCGAAAACATTTATATCCTCTAAAGATTCAATATTTTATTTTATGTTGTAATAGAAAGCAGATACACATCCAGCTGTATGATTTTTTAAAATTAAAGAAAATTCAATTTAACTTAGTTTATGGATATAATATCCATTTTAATTTCAATAAAAGTTAAAACAGCTTTAACGAATAAATCGTTATGACTCTGAGAAATCCAATGATTATCAGTGATAATTTTATGAATGTGCATTAATGATTTTATTAATGTAAAATTTATTAATTAACTAACGTTTTGTAAAATGTTTTTTACTTAATAATAAACTTATTAAGTGATTAAGTATTTTAATAAAATGAATTCATTACAATGATTTTATTGGTATAAAATTATTTCATTACACATACTCGGAATCTATGTTAGCAACGTTGCATTTTTTATCTATTATTTTATCTTTCAAGATAATTATTTTATTTATTAACTATTTTATTTGTTTTGCTGTCAATTTTGAAAGCCCCTCCTAATAATTAGTCGAGCTGAATGCATGCTGCCATGCGTAAAGCCAATAACAAGCGAGTTTTTATTAAATTTAAACAATAGAATATTATACAAAGATTCATAAAAACATAAATATAGAAATTTGATGAGGTAGTTAAGATTAAAAGGATCTAGTATAATCACATAAGAATCCATGACAAAAACATCGCCGAAAGACAATAGGGGACGCTGGAGGAAGCTCCAAAGGAGCAATTTCTTCCCCTTATTCAACCATTGGCATCGTAACCATGAGTGATACACCCTGCTCAACCTAATAAGGGTTACTGAAATATCGGATCTCGGCGACAGTAGCACTGGTATTGTGGCTATCTTCAAAATGTCCATCACCGACTCGTACTCGAAACCTTACCGAAGGAGGTACGGCCCGTCATATGTGTCCAAACAACCATAAACCATTTCTGTAACCGCCTGGCTAGTGAAAACGTGCTTACTTTTCTGGCAACTTTTCATACACATCTGAGGTACATCTTCCCTTCCGGCGGATTTTCTGGCTGCTTAAGAAGAGCATGCATAGAAATGAGAACTTGAATTTGGTAGATATTACACCCACATAGCATATGCATTGGCTGAGGGAAATAGATGAGCAAAGCATTTATAGACAACGGCTGCCACAAAGACTTGCTAGATCCGTTGCATGGCCAACCTGTTCACTTGGTTTATCAAGCCTTGATTTATTTCCGTGGAGGACCCTAAAAGATATGGTGTGCAATTCTCTTGTCACCTTGAGAAAATAATCTTATGGTCAGACTAGACAGTGCCGCTGAAATTGTTGCGGAAATTCCAGGTTTCTTAGAGCTTATCCGATAATTCTTGCTGCGTAGGTGACATGGAAGTAATACTTCTAATGGTGGAGCCTTCAAGCACATTTTTTTGACATTACTAAATGCATCCATCTAGTTATCTATATGTTAAATTATATCCAGTAAATGTTTCGCACTTATTACTGCAGTGTATCAGTACCGCTTTCTGTGGCTGTTCTAGCACTTTCCAGTGACGTTTATAGTCATGGATTCTTATGTGGTTATGACATCCTTTTAATAGTATATACCTCCCATGTACATTTATGTTAGTAACTTTGAGAAAACATGCATCAGCATGTTATTAAAGACTTACATGCAATTATTAACTGAAAAACATGGTACTGTACGCTTAATTTTTTTAAAATTAGAGATGCGTTAAATTATTCCAGGAGAAAAATTTGGCATATTTTCGAAGACAACCGATGTTACTCGAAAATATTTTTAACATCAAAACATGTTCACATAATTGGAGTAGTGACAACGTGGAGCTGCCAATCAGGAAAGTTAGCGTGGAGGCTTCTTGCATTTTTGCAGAAGTACTCTCTGTAATTTTGTTTTACAAAGTTATGTATCTACTAATTTGTGATCTAATTTGCTATAATCTACGAGTATTGCACTATAACGCATTTTGAATACATTCTACGATTTTCAATGAATTGCATTTTGAATTAACTATTTTTGTATTCGATAACTGGAATCACATTTCTCATCAATAAGAATTTCAACTCATTTTTGAAGATAAAGAATGTGTGAGTTTTATTGCTTTATTCTCAAAATCCTACATACTAATCATCACACTAAAGAATAAATGCTTTGGTTATAACAGTTGATCAATTAAACACTATTTGTCGATAAATTTTGTAAATTGTTCAGAAAAATAATATTTTCTGCTAACAACTTTGGTATTATTTAAATGGCTAAAATTTTACAATGAATTTGAAAATCCTCCTGCCATGCTTATTTTATTATTTATCACATTTTTATAGATATTTTTAATTCCCTAAATCACACAAGTATGCTACAGTAAATAAAAATTTCTTTAAAAAAATAAAATAATAATTCTTCCAAGAATTCATTTTAAAATCATAGGTCTTGATAAAACTACACTCACTAAGGCACTGACATTTTAGAAAGTTGTAAATCACGATACGTTTTAACATTATGAATAAGATGCACGTTTTTCACTGTTTATGCTTTTAAATCTATTTATATTCAAACTTAAATAAATATTTTGATCAAATTTTCAAAAATAAGTAGGAATTGATAAAAATTCAAAAATTGTTCTTTTTCTTCCAATCTTTTCAGCAGACGACACAATAAATCTTTTCCTCTGAAATGCAATTAAGGGGATGGTAACAGACCATTTTTCTTTATATTTCGTAGCATTTCTAACTCCTGAAAACACACAAGTGGTGCTAAAGGGAACAAAAAAATTTATTCTAAAGTACACAAGATAATTCTATTTCCTTTTCATGCAATAAATGCATTAAGTAAAGAACGAGGTATTCTAAACAGTTTTATTTAATCTTTTGATTGAGAAGCTTTTAAATTATTCTGAACAAAGAGAGGAAGCTTTGCATTTCGGATAGGAATTTAAAGCATTGCTTCCGTAGTTCTTTAACAAGATGCTCTGTTAAAGACAAAAAAAATAGAAGCAAGAATTCGAAATAAATTAAATAAATTAATGATAAATACAAATACCCAATGAGAAATGTTTTCTTGATTTCGATCAGAAAAGAAGATTTAATTGAAAGTTTCTACGAATTCCGCAGTGAATCAGATTACTTTTTTATACCAAACTGTTTGATCTAAGAAAATGCAGAGTATTTCAAATTTCTTGTAGACTTTAAATATCTTGTTTTTTTTTCCTCTTCTTTATGCTGCGGGGCAAATTGTTGAAATCTAGTTACTGTCACGGTTTTGTAGCATTTAAAATATTTCGTAACTAATGTGATTATCTGTGATTTAATTGGACGAAAATTAAACTTGAAAGTGTTATCTTTATTGATTCAAAGCTTAATCTTCAAATAAGATTTTGCGGAAGCTGTGGGCTGATTTAATAAAACAATTTTCTCTTCCATTTGAAATCACTTTGAGGACATAGAATTGTGTAAATGTAATGAAATGAATTTATAGCCTTCAAATGAAACTGAAACATTTCTGAAGAGAAGTGTTTCTTTTCTATGATAAAAGCAAGAATTTGGTATACATTTTTTTAATTAATTGAAAATTTACGATTAGAAAGAGACAAAAATTATTCCAGTGGACATGACATAAATTTGCAATGGACATGATATAAACATAGAATCACGGAAACTAGCAAAAAGTCATGCTCTTGTGTGACAAACATTCTGTTATAACTTACATGAAATTCCCTGAAATGGGCAGGCTTTCTAACACTCCCTATTAATTAGCATTAAATTAGTCTAAATCATATTAAAATTTTAAAATGTATAGTTCATGGATTTCAATAGTCTTTAAGAGAAATTATCTCAAAGAGACCTGAATACAAAGAAACTTATACACTCAAGGCTTCATTTTGGTCATATACAAAATTTAGCACAGTGATGACTTAACACAAGAAGAATCTAACGCCTTAAAAATTATTTTAAAATTGGAATAACAATTTTATTTATGTAATAAAAGTGATTGCCTTTTTTTCTCGAGTTTTCTGCATATATTCTCATTGGAGAACCATAACTTTTGTATCATTGTAAAAGCCAGAATATCTCCCTTCTAATAAAGGTAATTTGAAACTACTGTGTAACTTCCCTGAATTTTAGTATTTTTAATTTTCGGAAACGTCTTTCTTCGCCAAACGATTTTTGACGCGCAAGACAAAAAATAGTGCTATCGTGTTTTAATTTATTTTAAACAAAGGAAATAAAACGTTCTTACGTTTTCTCTCTCTCTTTTTCTTTTTTTGACTTTTGGTGTTTTATTTTATAACATATATTTTTGGTAAAATTTTGTCCGTTTAAAGATTTGCTTAAATTTTTAATCAAATATTTTATATATCTGATATATCGATGAATCATATTATCAGATTTTTTTATATTTTTATTAAGCTACAGTATTAACTACGTCGCGCGAGGCGAACTATTATGCTTCCGTGTTTTAATTTATTAGTTCTTGAAATTATTTTTTTTGTCTTTTGATGTTTTATTTTGCATCGTTTATTTTTTGGCAACATTTTGTTCGTTCTGAACATTTTTAATTTAATATTTTTAATCAGAAACACAGGGTATTTTCTGTATAGTATAATTGCACATTGTAAAGTTATATTTGCTGTTGTGCGGTATATTGTTTAAAATTTTAAAATAAATGTTCTTTTTCCAAACTTCTCGCATTTTCATTCAAACTATACTGTTATAAAGTAATAAAAAGGTTATATTTGAAAGTTTTAATTCAACAAGAAAGGATTCAAAGGAGATTTACTTTCGTAGAACAAAAATAGTGACAATATTTGTAGATAAAGAAACGGAGGAGGGTATATGAAAAAATTTAGATCCCGAGCAACGCTGGGTTATCAGCTAGTAGACAAATATTTATGTGTTAGTGTTCTTGCTCAGCGTGTATTTTGTTGTAAATTTGAATGGGAGCACAAATAGAAAATTAACTTAAATATTAATTAGAATAAACAATCACTAAAGAATTATCATTCCGGAGGTGCAAAAATACTTATCAATACTTATCAGACACATTTAAAATTACCCTCCCCCTCCCCAGATTACAGATAAAACTGATTTTTTTTTCTTCAAAACTAAAGCAATAACCTTTTAACAACATAAGAGGATTTCCTTTCCTGAATAATGAGGGAATTGTCCTTTCCATTTTGTTTTCAGTGGAAATTCATAATAGATAAATTCTTTATTTCACAGAATAGCCACGATTTGCAAATGTTCCCAATTGGGAACATGTAACTTTAATGAATTATATCAAAGGCGTTTCCTATTTATATAATTATATTTTATATGTTATTAGCAACGTGCAACCTTTTAACTATGTTTACGAATTTTTAGAAACTTTGGATCGTTTTTAATATTTTAGGAATTTTTATGCTACACACAAATTAAAATGTAAAAAAACCAATTTTTAAGAATTTCTGCACATTGCCCATTTTAAATATGAAACATAATTTCTATATGAAAAAATCAAGCTTATTTTCAATCATAATTAACATTTTTTTCAAAACAATATGAACGATATTTTATTTTTAAATGAATTTTCAATTTGATGTTTCCAATGTTAACATTGGCCTGTAAATGGTTAAAATTCCATTCTAATTGTCTGCTAGATGTTTTTCTGCCGCCAGTCCTTATTGCTCCTTTAGATGTTTACATTATTAATCTACTGTGATAAATATCATGCTATAGGCTGCTCGTATAACTGAAGTAAAACCTCCACCTGGAAAGCTCAGCGAACTGGATAAAAAGGCAAAACATATTATTCCAAGAACTGTTTAGAACAATTATTCTCTAATACCAATCTTATTTTTAGACGCATAATGGGCTACAAAGCTGATATCACTAGCTACATAATTTATTGCGAGGTTCATATTGTCCAAAATCATGGTAGGCCAGCTATAAACATTACCACCATTGTGGAGAGTGTAGAGCTGTGCTTGGTATTTGAGAAATTCAATACAAAAAGTGGTTGCAATCGGAAACAAATCCATTCTCCGAAAAAAATGTGAAGATCGACAAAATGCAATATCATAAGGCACAAAGCTTATTGCTATACGAACCCGATTACTACCGTTCAGCGGGCAGAAACACGTATAGTCATCGAGACCCTCCGAAGGTCCTCTTTTTATGCCTTTTCTTCTGTTTGGAATTCCAACTATGAACGTTCTGACTTCTCATCCCCTTTTTTTACAAGGTTGCCTTTCTGTGGGGTAAATGGAGAGCTGGAAATAGAGGAATGTGAATAGGCTATGTAGAGAGCCCGGAGTATCTTCAGTAGAACTCACTTTGAAATGTTTCCCACTGGATAGACCAGAGTTCTATCATTATCAGAAGATATCTGAAATTGAAGAACAGAGTCCAGTTCTTTGATGGTCTTGTCTTAAATTACAAAATATGTGATGTATCTAAACGTTTAAAATGTCTGCGTTAAATATGTGGTTTTCACAATGTGGCGATACTCAATGTAGATACTTGTTTCTTTCAGTACAGAATAAAATGTACGGTTTTCTTTGAGGCTCGTTAAAATCTAATTTGAAGAACAAAATTTGCAAAAATCTAACGTATCTGTTGGGAGTCCCTTTTCTTAATTGAAGCTAAATATAGAAAATTCCTTTTAAGAAATCCTGTGCAAATTTCTGAGTTGAACAATGACGGCAATAAATAGAGGTTATACATAAAATATTATTCAAAAGCATGTCCGAAGAAGAATGTTTTCAAAAATTGGAGACAAAAGCTGACCAACAACTTAGTTTTTGAAACAAATACAGTTTTCCAACCTGTCGACCAGCTTTGTAAATTTAACGTGGACTGATTGAATTTAAAATTGTATGGAGTGTATATAAATAGTCATGAGGTTAAATTAATATGAATTACAGAACAAGCTTCGATTTAAATATCAGAAATGTTTTATCTGATCAACTGCTTCCATGATTAACAGCACCGTAATTTCATTAGGAAAAAATCATTGAATTATCAAAATTTGTTTTTCTCTATGTAAAATCTGTGAATTGCATAAATTCCAGAGAAATTGGGTCGGAATTTTAGTTTTATATTTGAGTTTTATTATTTTAGCTATATTCTTAAATTCTCTAGGTGAGTTAAAATATGATGTTTTTAGATTGAACAAATAATACACGTTTTGTTATTTGAATCTCACTCATTGGGATTTCAAAGACCATTTATGGCTATTAGTTTTCAGAGACAAAAAAGAATAAAAAATAGGGATAAATATGGATTTCTACGAAGAAATACAGTCAAAAGTTTGAACAAAACCCAACCATATATATCAAATAAAAACTTAAAATCTCAACAAATTTTCGAGATTCAAATTTCAGCAGGGGTTTCTTGAAAAGATATCGGTGGGAAGATGGATGCTTTAACCCAATTAAATGGTGAATTTAACACATCACACAAATAATGCGATAAACGAAAAAACAGAAAGTTTCTGGAAAAGTTGAAAAGAGAAAGGGCCAACGAATCTAATACAATTACTTCAAAACCGCGTTACAGAAAAGTACATTTATTGATTTACTGCAAAGGAAGTTACTCCCAACATTGATTAGTTTTCTTATCACTCGAGAAAATTCTAACACTGTTCTCGAACTATTGTTTAAGTATAAGTTAAATAAATACTTTCTAGAAGTAAAGAATTACTTTCTTAACCATTTCCGGCCCGGTGATGCCAGTTGGAATCACCGGAGTAATCTGCTTTTAATTCAACAGATGTCATCACTTGCATTCATATTGCACTTATATGCACCTAGATGGTAACATGTTCTGAATGAAATGATTAACGAAGGAATTATTAATTAATCTGGATGAAATGAATAATTTTATACTTGAAATATTTCCACATAATTTTCTTTTTTGAAATATTTGATTATTTAAAAAAAAACAATTAATATTTTGGACTGGAGGAGGTTAAAATTATAAGATGCTCTTTTTAAAGAAAAAATTAGTTTTTTTTTATCTTAGTTATATGATTCCGTGAAATAATTACCCTACTGAATAGTGTCGTCCTTTAATATTTTCCAAGAAAACTATTCTAAAATTATTATTCTGTAGAAACTATTCAAAATGTGGAAATTGATATTCACTTATTTCTACATATTGGAAATAATCTCTCAGAATGATTAGAAATTCTGAAAATTTGTAATCGTTTTGTAAACGAGCTTCAATAAATTAGGTGTCCGAAAGATAGAAAAATATCTTAGTAGGTCTAGATGGCTCGAAGTTCGAATTTAAGATTTAACAAAGCTGGTACTTAGTTAACGGTAAATACACAGTCTTGGGTAAAATCTAAAACTTTCTAACATCAGCCAAGAATGTAGCTTAGAGAGAATTCACGGGGCTCTTTGCCTGATGGAAGACTTCCCGAGGACTTGTACCAGGTCACCACAGAAACTGCAGAAATGAGTAGAACTAGTTTTGCTAATCGCTTGCTTCGGGAAGAATCTTTCTCTACAAAGGTGCTAGGAGAGAGAGAACTGGACAAAAGGTTATTGAAAGCAAACAATTTATGTCACAATTTTTGTATAGATGTAGGCAATGAAGAGGTAGATGCCAACCACATGAAGCAATGTATCATTTCCATGTTCTAGTTTAAATATATTACAATGCGCGTTTTTCCCCCATGTTGCATATTTCTAGAAAACTGGATACGTACTGAAGAGAATTTGAGCAGTTATATTGATAACATTCCTCCCAGTATATTCCATAATACCATGTTTGTGATAGACCGTTCAAGGAAAATTCTCCCATTGGCCAAATTAGAACTTTTCGGGAGTAGTATTCTGAACAAAATAAAATTTACAGTTCATCCAGACAACCACTAATTCCAGGTAAAATTATTAATAGAAGTTTAAAGCGTATATTCAGCGAACCGTTCAATTTTTTATATTTATATTTGACAACAACATCTTCTATCAAATCTACTTGAGCATAGGATTTCTCTGACGAATGTTCTTTTGAATTAAACACTCCATATTCTGCAGTCATTTATTCAAGTAGTGCCCAACAACTTGCATACTGCTATTAACAAAAATGCTGAATCCCGATTTCTATTTCACTGCAAGTGTAATTTAGCATTTTTATTTTGCTATTACGTATTAGTAGTATAACTAATGAAATACAAATGTGTACTTTCAGCAAAGAACTAATTGTTAAAATATCACAAATATTGTGATAATGAAAGCATGCAAAGAGTTTATTTTTTTTAAAGAAATCATTACATTTAAAGAAATAATTTAAATTCATAGTATCTTTTAAATAAAATGAATGGAATAATTTTATTTCCTTTCATAGAATTAAATTTATAAAAAAATGAAATTTTAATTCCTTTCAAAGTATTAAATTTCAAACATTTCATATTTCCCTTTTGAAATCTACTATAAAAGGGTTATTTCTGAATATAAGAAAAAAATTCTTAATCAACCACTGTCATCTTAAAAATAATTCTCTCTCATTCATTTAAATTTATAGTATCTTTTTAAAGAAAATTCATAAAATAATTTCATTTCCTTTTCATGGAATAAAATTTATGAAATAAAACAATTTTTATTTTCATTCAAAATATTAAATTTAAACAAACGATGTTTATCTATTTAAATCTACTCTAAAAGGGTTATTTTTGGATACTTGAATCAAAATATTTATTCAGCCAGCCACAGTCATCCCAAAAACAAATCTTCTTCATTTGTTTAAAACTAAAGTACTAATCTGAATATTTTTTTATTTATTTTCGTATTTTTTTTGAAATTTGTGAATTCTCTTGTCATATTACAATAAAATTCTGAAAGAATTATTCTAAACACAATGAGTTCTTTAGATTGTAACGCAATATAATAATTAGAAGTAAAATATATTTTCCAAATTCTATTATCTTTTTAACTACTAAAATTTACTGGATAGAAGATTCTTATCTATAATAACATTTTTTATTAGAGGTTGTTATTCATTTAGAAACTAATTAACTTTCCCGAGTTTAAATTTTCTAAACCATTTTCAAATGCTGAAATGGAAACTTATAACTTAATTGTTTTTGATTTTTTCCTGAAAATTTAGTTTTATTAACATCTGAGATACATTTTATTTCGAATGTAGAATGTTTTAATGATATGACTGTCATTCAAGAATAAAATTTCAAATTCTTAAAAAAGATGAGCATGTTAAACAATAAAAGCATTTAATGATACTGGATATTTGGAACTTCTATGATATGCTAACAATGATGAACGATTATCCTCAATATTACTTTTATTTTCAAAAATGTATTAATTATTAGAATTTTAGCTTTTTTAAACTAACTGTTTTTCAAATATTTATGGAAGATATTAAATATTTATAATAATCGAAGAGCAAAACCTCTCGTAAAATTATGATGAGCTATTATTATTTCTGTCATTGGGTACTTTCGCATAAGAGGTAAGTGAATTTCGTAGGTAAAATTATAGTCAAATTAAAATGATGTTCAGCAATTTTCAGTTAAGTTCGTGGATTTTAAAGACAGAACAAAATATAATGTTTTTTATTTAACCCTCTGAGCAGTTTGTATTTTGATGTACTAGCTTTAAAGTCTTAAATATTTGCTTTAAAATTAAATAATTGAGCTTTATTGCGTTCAATCAAGTCTTTTAAATCTTAAGAATATTTTATCCATGGTACTTTAAAGAAACTATGCACATGCACATGAAATATCTGCTTTTGAACTCAATATGGAAAACGGAAAAAATACGTGTGGAACGCTTAGAGGGTTAAAAAACTAGAAAAAATAACTTAAAAAACTCTATTTAACAATAAAAGTAGAATTAGATCAAAATAACAAAATTGTGTTGCACATCTATGCACCAAACTAATGGAAATAGTTTACTGTATATCTAAACCTATATATACCATCTTTGAAATCTGTATATATTATTTATCAATTTCAATTAAACCACAACGTATTTTCAGCTGTTTACAAAACTCAATTCGTATTGTTTTAATCCGTTAAAATTGTTCCAATTAATTTAATAAAACTGATAATTTTATCACCTTATTCATACAGAGAAAAAAAAACATCTTTTAAGAACAGTGTTGTTATCTAGTGTAACACTCTCGTCAGTAAAAGAGCATCTACGACATAATCCAGTATCTAAATTTCATTCAATGTCGTCTTTAAACGTGGAACCACGGGGGAAACATAATGAAGTTTTTAAAATCTTAAATGGCACAATTTTAATTAACAGTTATTTTTAATTAACAGAATTAACAGAACTTAAATAGTATAGCATAGAATTATCCACAGATACTAAGAAAAAACTTCAAGTAAGAATGGTTTTATATCTGGGTAGTTGTCATATTTCTTATTTTTAGGCAGCGTCTGATTTAATAAATCTCACGAATTTACTTCAATATCACAATCAATATTTAGTAAATCTCAATATTTTCAGTAAGATACGTTTTGAAATTTATCATCTATGTACAAACATTTTAAACACATCTTCGAAAGTCTGCTGTTCGCAATTTTTTTAGTTTTAAAAATAGAGGGTAGTCATAAATAATTGGACCCATTTAAAAAACTAATTAAAAAACTAATAATGTTACAACTGCGTTTTTTTAAATGAGGGAGGAAATAAAGTTTCTTTCAGATAGGTGGGGTACTATTACGGAGTTCTAAATTTGCTTCAGCCAGAGATGTTCATACGAAATGGCTACCGATCAGCAGAAGCAGATGCGCGTTTTCTGTTTCCTTTTGACGTGAAAATGTTTTTTCGCTCATTACAGTGATAGTCGGTCGAACTTTCTTGTGTGACAAAATACCGTCAGATTTGAATCGCTAATAACTGCGAGACTAATAATGCGAAAAGAATGGTTGACCACACAACGGTTAGATCATATCTGTAAGAGTTTGTCACATAGTATTTGTTTTGCCTGTGACGTCATCGTACCAGTGTAGGCGCATGCGCGTGATTGTTATGAATGAGCTTTATGTAAGTTTATAAATAAGTGTAGCGTGGAAACGCGTTTAGCTAGAAGGTTGATTCTGGTGTCATTTTAAAGAGCTTGAGAAGTATTACTAGGACCAAAAGTTAGACAATAAAAATATTTATCAGAATATAATATAAAATTTCAAACTCCGCCTGTTTTTTTATTATAACATGCAGAGTTTTCTTTCGAATTGTACGAAACTTACAGAATACTTGACAATACTTAAAAGAAACATTGTAGTAAAATTTGAATTCAAAAATTTGAATATTACGGGAAATATGAGCATGTGTAGTAAATAATTTCTTACTGCGCATACGCGAAATGTAGTTCCATATACTGTCAACAGATGACGCCAACAAAAGCTACTCTAAATAAAACATAAGAAAGGTGCAGATAGGGTCAACGCAGTAGATTTTCGTGAAAACGTCGGGATAAAATTATAAAACAAATATTTCGTATTAATATGTAATTTAATTATCAATCTCTTTAATACAATATTTACACAGAGTAGTATAATGGTTACAGAATAGATAAATCACAAGCTACCACAGACCCTTGCTACATTCGATAAACTTGTGATTTATCTATTCTGTAACCATTATACTTCTCTGTGTAAATATTGTATTAAAAAGATTGATAATTAAATTACATATTAATATGAAACACTTTTATGATTTTATCCCGACGTTTTCACGAAAAATCTATGGCGCGGACCCGAACTGCGCCTTTCTTATGTTTTTTTTATTTTTCTTGAATATCTCGAAATCTATTCAGTTTTCAAATTACAATTGATTTAACAAATTAAAGAGCATAAAATTCCTTATAGATACATACTTTTATTTTGCTTCTAGTTTTAATAGTTTCGCAGATAATAGCTTTCAAAAATGAGAGATGTCCAATAATTTACGACCACCTAGACCACCGTAACGGCGCGTTACCAATCTGAAAAAAAATTTCAAAATGCGCTCTCATTTAAAAAAAACCGTAGTTGTAAAATAATAATTTTTTTTTATTTTTTGAAATAGGTCCAATAATTTATGACCACCCTGTATAGTGAGAGCGATAATTTTGGTAGTAATAAATACATTAAAATATTAAACATTTATGCAGTAATAAACTTTAGTCAACAACAGTCAGTTTAGTAATATGAAACTCGTTTTATTTAGTATAGTACTTGAAGTATTTTGATAATTAGGTATCTTTCAATATGGCGTATTGAAAAATGAATAAAATTTTTGTGTGCCTCTAAAATATATTCCTTTCTATTGTAAAATATTTTATCAATGAAAATACATGATTTAAATTCTTTTGCTGACTGGAACTATATTTGTAGAAAAAGTTTCAAAACTCACTTATTTATATTCGTTTCAGTAAAGAATTGCAAATGCTGAAATAAATCTTTATATCCTTTATTTTGAAAGAATCTCGCTTGTTAAATTGTTAGTATAATGGAGTTACTTGAAGTTATATTTCACACAGAAAATAAGACGGAATATTTAGACTTTTTAGCATAAATTGCATAATATACCGATTTCAGACATAGTATATATCCAGGCACAAATTATAATGTCAAAATATGAGTCTGCTTTTCTAGAATATTTGTTTAAATATTCATTTGTTCAGAACTCAATTTCTGTACGAGATAACATTTACTGACATTAATAACTTTTATCAAGATGATTTTGTAATAAAACACACCTTCGAAACAACTCTAAACCTTATTTGAGTGATTTAATAGGAGATTCAGTATGAGTTGCCTACTAGTGAATTTTATTGCACTTGATTTTTCTCAGAGGATCTATTTCTCAAATTAATATACTTTGGATTACATTAGGAAGGCGATAAAGCACAAAAGAAGAAGCAGGCTCCGTTTAAGGAAATTGATTAAAACCCCAAGTTGTAAATGTCATTGCAATTCATATTTACAGTTGTTTCCTCATCCAAATATCAATGGCTACCTTGGAGCTCTTCAACAATAGGTATCCAAGCAACACTCCCAACGATCATTCGAGGCAAGACCGAATATTGACATTCGGTTGGCAGCGAGGGTAATAAACTTCTCGCTCAGATTTATGATTCAATAAGGCGCCAAAGAAATCAAAAGGAGCCAAAGACTTAAAAGCTCATGGGAAAATCTTTCTTCTCGGAGAGAAAGAAAGAAAATTTTTTCTACGATAGAGAAGTTATTAAGATATGTATCCAAGAACAAATATGATATCACTGCTCTTACAGAAACTAATATCAAACATTGATATTAGATGTAGTGGTGGATAAGTTTTCTGATATTTATGTTGGTGAGATTGAAAATTTGTGAGAAGAATCGTGAAACAGGGAAACTCGAGCTAGTGTTGTTAGAAAAATAGTCTGGGGTTTTTATTTATTTATTTCGTTGAATAAAGAATGATAGTTTTTAAATTAATGATCTCACATGGTTTAAACAGCTCTGTTACTGGAGGAACGTTTCAAAGATGAATATAAATTTTAGATTGAAGCGTTAAGATTCAACTCAACAAAGGAATTAAAATAGATAAAAATTCCTTTTATCATGTATTTTGAAACAGCTTGCATACGCTAACTTTGCGCAACATACTTTCTACGATGGATCCCTTTTAAATTATATTTTCTAATAGGAAAACATAAAATATTTTCTAAACTTTTAACAATAAGATGCTTAATGTGTCTATTTAAAACAGAGAGAATGTTATCTCTGTTTATCTAGAGCATTTGTTCAACGTTTCAAGAAAACGGGCTACTAAGTCCAAATTTCTAAAAATAATTGTACCAAAAAGAAGAAAATAAATTTTCACTTACTGAGGATCTTCCTAAATAAAACATTGACTCGAACCCTTCCCTAGATTATTTTATTCTATTACAATTAGTTACTAAAGTGCTAGGGAATTTTGTTATTCCTGCTTTTTCTTAGAGCCTGCATTTCCGAAAGAAAAATACTTTCGATGAAAATAATGAATTTCTCGAAAAGGACATGAGAAAAGAATTGAAGATATTGACAAAAGTGATGCAAGAAAATCAAAATATTATGACCGAGGAGCTCAACCACAAGTATTTACCCGATACACACTCAAATGTTATTAGCTAATTTTATCTTAAATGAGACTAAAATTTTCGGAAGCAATAAATGTATTTTTGTAGCTTTCACTAAACAGGAAACGGGAATTTGAGAAAAAAATCCAAATTTCCACTCCATTGGAGAAGAAAGAGTTTCCACTAAAGATAAGAATAAATTGCATGGAATGGAAACTATTGGATGCTGAGAAAGAAAAGAGCTAATTTCGAAGAAGGAGAAGAAAATTGAGGAAATTACTGTAATAATGATTTCATAAAATAAAGCAGCTAAAAAAAATTTAAAACTTTAACTGAGTATACGCAGAATTTCTATTTGATTCATAAAAAAGTGCCTAATTATGTTAATTTAATTAATTGAAGTCAAAAAAATAGTTCTGTTTTCTCCAAACGTTCATTCTTTCGCTCGTAATGTATATCATCTATAAAGTTAACAATATACAGATAAAAATTTTTACAAGTCCTTCATTCTAAAAATGTGTTTCTTCTTCATATCACCAACTTTTCTTTAGGGGGCAAACCATTAAAAATATTTCATAAAGCAAATATGCGTTTTTCTTTTTGTAACAGTAAAATCATGAAAGATATATTAAAGTAAGAACTGTGAGAATTTTTAAGGACAAAATATTTTAGATTCTAATATTTAAATTCAGTTCTTGGAACATTGGTTCCATCATAAATGACGATGCATTCGTCAATTACATCTTGACATAACTGGAATTTTCTTAAAAATATCATTAATTATATAATTGCAAAATACAGTTTTTTCCCCTGAAATCAGTTCAAGTTACAGTCATATGATAAACTACGCATGGCATTAAACGCCTAACAGCGCGTTGTCTTACGCTGTGCAGTGACGTCACCTTAATTTTCCTCCTACATAAGTATGGGAAGAATTAAATTGGTCGGAAATTAAATTGACATGGCATATTTTATTTGTTTTATATAAGCATGAATTCATGTAATGAAATTTTGGCTTGCGACTAAGTACAATAATTAAACTTTCACCAACTAATCCTTCTTGAGCTTTACATCATTACAACTATGACCAAAAATAAACCAACCCATATAGCATTACACCTTTAAAATCTGAAACATCGATTGCTTATATTTTCAGGCTTCGCTAATTCAAAACTCATTAAATCTCACCTGTTCTTGTGGGCCCACAAATTGGCACTCTTCTCAAAAGATGGAAAAGAAAGACAAACATGAACAATTTCCCGAAAATCGAAGAAGTAATTGACATCTCACTTAAAAAATCGAAGGAAAAAACTCAAACTTAATCTCCTAAATCTCTGAAAGAATAAAATGAGGCGCTTAAAAGAAGTAGCAGAGGTGGAGCGAGAACAACGTGTCTCATCATTAAGAGAAACTTTCTACGGGAATCAATAGCTTCGCTTATCGTTTTTATCCATTTTCTGCTGCGAAATGAAACTAAATCGGAGCAAAGCCTTTAATTGTGGCAATAAAAAAGGCTTTTTTAAGATCTATGAGGCAGATTTTAAGGTTATCTTACCTTTCTTTATACGTAAGTTAAGTATCTAAATTTACGACGAGAGTTAACATCAACTGTAAGTGAGACAGTTCTGAATACTTTAAAAAATAAATTAATAGGTTTTTTTGCCGAAGCTGAGGATTATAATAAGCTTCAAATTTCTTAATTTCACTTAATGCTATTATAATCAAACATAATGAATTGAAAAATTTTCTGATATTTTTTTTGGTTTTGATTAATGAAAGATGAAGGAATTCTTACAATCTTAAAGTGTATTCCTTCGTCACGCTGCAAAAAAGCAAGTACGACTACCAACTGTGACCAGATACCAAAGATGCACCTAAGGCGCTCCCACCTGGATGAGAAGACACCGAATAAGTAAGAGGGTTCTCGCTCCTGGACATGAGTATAGTAATGGGGGACGTAATTTCCTCCTGCAGTGATGGTAGGGAAGGGTCGGGCCGTGGCCAGTGATCACTACTAAGACTCAATGACCTCAGTACTCGAGCTATTGCAGTGGCTGTCATTCAATTTTACTCGGGTGCTATGGCAGGGCTGGGTGACTCATTTTTCTGATTACACCTTTTACCCTCGGATAGATTTAACATGTAACAGACCAGCATATCAATTTCCACTAGAATCAAGACTCCGTAATCATAAAACCATTAACCATGGAGCCGAGAGTCCACCACCAAGTATTTACAAAAGCATACCAGAGTTTGAATCTTAAATGATAAATATGAATTCTAAAACGAGTGCTCAGATGAAAATGAGTCTACGGTTATATCTAAAGGATATTATGAATTATAGTTCACATGTAACAAACACAATGAGTGTCATTTGTCAGTGTTGCGCTGATTTGGACATCCCTTCCCCACAATTAGGGAGTGAATAGTTTAAGTGCAGAAACTCCTGGGATGCTGAACGATACAGCTAATCATGATGTACTCCATTTCCTTGTCACAGACGTACCATTGATCTTTCATCGATTTTTTTAACTAGAGAGGAAGAGTAACGCTAAGACGCGCAAGGCGACACCCCAATTCGTTATTTCGCTATTTAAACAAAACTACCAATATTTTTATGATATATCTGTTCCAAATGATTCATGCAAACATTTTTAATTATAAAAGAACAAATTTTTAGACGAAAATTTTTGTAAATAATACCTTTTATTATTCTGCGCATTGCGAAAACAAAAGAAAAGTATATTTCTTACATATATGTTCTCAACATTTTTTATAGTATAGAATAATGAATATAATAATCGTTATACAATTTGGAAAGAAAAATACTGTTTCTTATTTTCTTTGGAACACAGGAAACCATTATTTTTTAGAAGTCCAAATAAGAATTCCGATATGCTTTATCTTTAGATCCAATACATTTAGGGCGTTATACATTTTTATTTTTTAGAACATTTTCTACAATTTTAAGCTTTTCCTCCAATAGCTTTTGTGAAAGACATGTACCAGCTGACTAGAGTTACATTAGATCTAGAATAATATAAATTTTGCATCAGTTTCTTGATATTTTCATTTACACTATTATCCAGTTTAAAACTCTTGTAACGGCAAAAAACCCATTTTAGAAATACAGAAAGTTCTTAAATCCGCTTATTTCATCACTAAAGCTTAAATAGCGAGACATTATTATGTTCCTATCCCTAATACGATCACTCAATTAAACAAAGAAACCTAAAGCGAGGACGCGCAACACCTATTATGGTGAATTCCAATAAAAAAATAAAAGAATTTTTTTGAAACACGTTCCGTCTGTTGAATGCGATCTTAAAGACAGATACCGTACCTTTGACTCATTTGAACTAAAGGAAAGTGAATATTTTTCACGTTTTACTTGTTGTAGGGTGTCTTGCTCGTCCTCTCGGGTTACAGGAATAGAGATACAAGTGTCACATGGGGAGATATCGATCCTGTACAGAGGTATATATATATATATATATATATATATAGGGCGCGTCCTAGGGCAAAACCATAACTTTCGAGAGCTTACCTCTACCCTTGCTTTTGATGACATATTTGGGTTCATGAAAGTGTTCCAGTACTGTAGAACATTATATGTCTCTCTTTTTCCAGCCTATTGATGAGTAGAAGTCCTACTTCATTGAAAAAGAAATTGATCCTCATTTTTCTGGCCTTCGTCGCAAAATGATTTTTAATGGACCTGGGGAGCCAGGACACCACCACTCCATGCTCTATCGTCAAACACATTAACCTAATACTATTAGACAAAACATCGCTACAACGAAAGTCTCCTTTTAATTTGGATGCACCTAATAAGTACCTATTTAAATAAGCTGTGCTTGCAAAATTTCGAGGAAATTTGGAAGAATTTTATTCTGGAACTAATGATGGGTAGGAGCTGTGAAGATTCTTTAACAAGTTAAGCGCCACGACTCACATCTGAGATTCGAACCATCTATCTAATTAGATGACCCTTTCTCTGCTATCTCTTAACTATAGTAGAGAAGGGTCAACTGACGCGGTTCGAACGGAAGGTTCAGTGTCACTCACCGGTGACTGGCATGGTGCTTAACGTGTTAATTAAATAAGGTCTGATTTAAAAATTTTGGTTGCAGTTCATAAGAGTAGATGACTTAATTCCTGTAAAATTAAATTTAATTTTAGTACTGCAAAAGTCAATCTGATCTATTCATAAGTTCTGATGCGTTATTTCCAAATATTGGCTATTCACGTGTGAGATATTACATTCATGTACTCCGTAAAAAAGCTAATTCTAAAGGCTAATATAGAAAACTTCACAACTTTCTGTTCAAGTAGATGATGGAAAAGGTGGATCATTGCATTCCAAAGTTTAATCGGATACAGTATGTAGAGATTCTTTCAAAAAGTTCAGGATTCCAATTTCTTCAAAGACTAAAGAAAAAGAACTTAATTAATCTGGAACTAAATATATTATTTTTCAAATAAATCAAAGTTGTCTTAGCTACCCAGTATGTTGAAGCAAATGTGTTTTCTTATAGCTAATTAGTTAATTTAAAGCAGAATATTATTCTGATATAGGACTGCTGTGTATGCAATATTCTGTTTCTTAGATTAATGTCTTATTTTAAAGTTATATGGGAAAAAGATGATAAAGACATTATTATTTCGAATAGGGATCATATTAGGCGAACTGTACCTAAACGAGTTCACAGATATAGATCTCCTCTATATTAAACATATTTGAACCTCCATATCTGTAAGTTCCATTAGTCCTGAGTATATGACAGTTCTTCGTGGTTTCAATATTTGATCGCACGGCTCTTTAGTCACAAACCTGAGACGCAGCACCATGCGACCCCAGTATGAAATTTCACTAATTTTAATGTATTTTATCGATGAATGCAAGAGTATATTTCCTTCGTCTTAATTTATTCCTTTAAATTCGTTCTTCAACTGTATCTTAAGAGCTTGAAGAGAAAATAAAAACTAAGAGATAATCAACTCTCTTATATTGAAGCTTTGAGCTATACTCTATAACAATCCTCTACCCACACATCCCATAAACTTTCATCAAGAAATCCTACTTTGAATCGTAACATATTAAAATATACGAGTATAAAAAAATCATGTTTCCCCCTCTTTTCAGTTAATAAGTATGAAATGGCTGTCGACACTTGTTAATTACAATTAATGAGAAGGTGTGGAATAAAAAGAAAGATAGGTAGATAACTAGAAATTCCTTGCAGAAAATAAATTCTGCAGGGTTTTTTTTATTTTTTTATTTATTTGTTTTTTACCGAGAATGGATGAAAAATAGCTAAAAAATAGTTTGTGGCAAAATCGTTCACTTTATCTTTTCATTTAACTCCGGTACAAATCCTCGTGTCATCCTTTCAGTAAAATAAACCATTCTTGACTTCAGGTTACTTTTGGAGAGAAAATCCTAGCTTAGTATTAAGCAGAGACAATGAAAAGTCATTACTTTTTTATGGAACATCGTGTGTCAAAACACTGAGATTTCTACATTTGTTTAAATCTACTAGTTTTTGGAAACGGTTTCTTCTTTCTGAAACAAAGGCATTAGCTAGCAGTGCAGTGTTTGCATATTTAATGAATCAGATTTAAGTTGATTTTTGCATTTTTTCCCCTTAGAGCTGGCAGTGCATTTCTGTGAAATTAACTTTTATAGAAAGTTGAAAGCAATGGGATAGTAGGGATTTTTTTAGAGTATTGTTGAAATTAGAAAGTGAATAATGGTATTCTAATAAAATTTCGTGTTTCTTTTCAGGACATGACATTCAAAGAATAAAAACGTGTGCTATGGGTTTAAGTTGCGATCATGCAGGGCTACAATATACCAAGGCAAAATAGTGTCTAAACCCTCTCACTGCATATCCCGCGATTTCCGAGGGGTTGGAAGAAAGTCTATTTTCTGCTGCATCCTGCTATTTTCAGAGGTTAATGTTTTTACTTGGTACTTTTATAGCATTGTTTCCTATTATACTAATAAAGCTTTGCATATAAATAACAACTCGTTTGGCTCAACTGTATTTGAACATGTTTGCAAATGTAGCATCTAAATAGTGATTTCAAAAAAATTCCATAGACAGAGGGTTAAATTATGGTACTTGGAAAAATGCGGTTTAGTTCAAATATTTACTACTTTATTGTTTAATTATCTTTTCATGCTTGTTACAGTCTGAAGGCAAGTAGCTTGCTTCAAATATAATTATTAGGAAATAGTGTAATCGGAGAAAACAATTAGCTAACTAAACAATATTTATGTTATATTTATTTGGTCAAATACAGAATTAATCATTGCATACAGAATTTCGCAATATTATAACATATTTCAAAATGTCATAATATTGGCAATAAATCATTATCATAAAATTAGAATCCTAAGCTTAAAATAAGAATAAAGATAAAAAAGATTAATGAATTACATCCAATGATAGGGCCTTCCGTAGATAGTTTATGCAATTAATATAGATTTCCTTTCAGATAATTATTTTTTTCAAAACTGAAGCATGAAATGATATCATTAAGAAGATAAACGATTTTTTATTTCGTGTTCATAAGAATAAACATCATTTGGTAACTAAATAATGAAATAAAAAAGCTGTTGTTATAGCTCTTTTGTCAATAGAAAAGTTGAAAAGTTTGTATAAAGTGAAGTTAGTCGGAAGAAGTTATATTTAGAAAAGGACAAGGACGATTAATTAGTTATTCACTCTACATCATCAATTCTTATACCGACTCACAGATAACTTTATTGCTTTACAGTAAGTTTTGAAAAGACCTTCTAAAACTAAAGAGTAGATAATAAGAACGCATTATAAGTTGGACAGAAGAATTACTTTTCGAACTTTTTTTAACATTTTTGAAAACACTGAGGAATAATCTTCATTCATTGAATTCTCTAGATAGCTTGCGAGAAGTATAAACCGGTTCCCTACTTCCAAATCTTCCGTATGATTATGTCCATACATAGAAAAGCCCCATTACTCTTGATTGCTTGAAATCAAGAATGACAGTGGAATGAATTTTTACTTACTTGATAAGCTTCAAGTATGCCACGTCGGCTTAATTTTGGAATCCATTAGTCATTGCGTTCTTTGGTACTAAAGTCAGAGCACGTGGTGATGACACACAGATCCAGATGTGACTGATAAGCATTATATTTTGAACAGCATGTAGTAGATCGTCTTTTAAATACAGAAATGGTGAGCTCTAATTGGTAATTATCACTTGGATCATAGATCTATTAAATACATACCCAGACATTTTTTGAAGAAGGAGAACACATCCCCCTTCCCGCGCGAGGACTTCGATCAGGTATTTTAAGAAGAGCAGGAACTCTCGGAGCCACAAGACACGGAAATATGAGGTCAACTGAGGTAAGAGAATGATTACCCATCGCTGAGCGTTCTTGGTTCTTTCCTTGTGGAGAGGTACAAGCTGAGATCATAGGGAAGCAGTCGTATGTACATCAGAAGCATCTTGCAGGAGGGAAAAGAACTTGACCTTACTGCTCAGCGATACGGCAACATGGAGTTAGATCTTAGATGTCATCTGCAGTTACGTTTATGACGTCAAGTGAATTGACTTCTTTCGTCCCTTACATTTTACGGGTCTATTCTGGTACCCCCGGTTGGGTTGGGAAACGTCACTTTTCCCGCACGTTAACAACGAGAAAAGTGACGTTTCCCAACCCAACCAGAGGTACCAGAATAGACCCCTGAGCTAGCAATTCTACTTTTTCCAATCACTGTTATTCAAAATTTTGAAAAGAATTCAATCGCTATTTTTTTAAAGAAATTAATGCAATTTCCAATGTATAGTGAACAGCGAACAATCATTTACTGCCCAATCTACTAGGTGAAAGTCAATTGTTTTTGTAAACAGCAAGATGGCATAAATAATAAATCTCGTAATTAGTAAATTTAGGCGTATTACAATTTCTACGTCATTAACCATTCTTTTCAGTTGAAGCGGAAGATAAAAGATCTCTGAGAATAAGTACTTCCAAAGACTTCCCTCTCACGCTAGTATCAAGGCCGCGGTGGCCTAGTGGTAAGGGGGTACCAGAATAGACCCCGAAGGTCTCGACCCCGGGAGCGGAGGATCGCAGGTTCGAAACCCGATTCCACCGAAGATCCGCCGCGTATAGGGCCCGCTACACGCCAAATCATACGTAGTGGCCAAATGGCGCGGAAGCTTGGATTGGAGGTGTCAGCTCAGGTGTCGTCCTCGTCATCCGACCGCGGCTCAAAATTCCGAGGTCCGTCCCTAAATAGCCCTCGTGTTCCTTCAAAACAGGACGTTCATCTAACCTTCCCTACCTACCTCGCATTAGTATGATTTAGTACCAAAATGACAATATTCAGAGTAAAAAATTTCTATACTACAAAATTTAAAAAATGGTAAAGTATTATTTATTAAAATAGTTTTTCTGTGCTTTGCCAAAATATATTTCTTTTGTTTACAGATTTTTTGGGGTAATACGTATTGTAGAACGAGTTGAGAATCCGCCAATATGCATGCTCTCTACTTGCTTACAGTGAAAACCAGAATTCTTTCGGATTGACAATAAAAAGCGACATGATTGTGAGCTACTGGCTTTTAGTGTTAGCCAGAGGAGTGCATGTGTTTTCTAAAAACGGCGTTGGTACATTTTCACCCCTCTTGCGAAATATATCCTCATATGACGGTATCTTTGTCAGTGTTTGCCGACTTCTACTGACTACTTTAAGGGATTTGGGGAATTAAAGTGTATACACTGTAACATGTAGGCTTTATTTCTGTTAGAAAAACTTAAGAAAAACGGCGATAAACAAGCAGTCGAGAAAAACCCTTGCTTGGAGGATTTATATAGGTAGTTAAGAGATGGGAAGCACCAGCAAGAAACGGTAAGTTCCAGGATTAGAAGACTGATTCCGCTATAATTCATTCATGACCTAGTTCATCCTTCTTGCATAGAAAGAAAAAGTATAAGGCCCAGTAAGTGAAGTTTTTTGCTTTTCTGTTTATTTAGAACAAAAATAAGAAACTTGACAATTTGATCAAGAATGTTTGCAATTATAGACCCTGATATTTAAGTAAAAATATTATAAAATCTTTATTAATGAATATGAGTACATCAATCTCTAATATTGAATACAATAGTATTGAATTATCTCAAATTAATATTATAATGTTAATTACTAGTATTATATCTAAGGTAAGAAAAATCGAGATATAATGTGCTATTGAACAACCTTTAGCTAGCCTGAAGAAAAACTTCCATCAGACAAATATTTGTTGTGCTTTTTATATTTTATATACAAAGCAGCGCCAGAAAGCCGGCAGCAAGAAACACTAACAACGTCTTTTCTAATCCACGGAACATTAGTTCAACAGTTCCTCCTTCATCCTTCAGTTATTTATTAATGAATGTTCAGACAGACACGAGAGAGATAAATGAGAAGATAAATGACTGTCTTGATGGGTACCCACTAATGTCGAAACATTTTTTCTTTGCAGGAAAGGTAGAAAAGCAAGATAATTAGGTGGAGAATGACAATCTTGGAAAGAACTGTAATTAGAGCTGGGACAATAAAAACAATTATTTCTTCTACTCCAAATAGATTTAGAAGACGCTGGCATCCATAGCTTACATGCTAAAAGTCTTTGTATGCAATTCGAAAGATTCTTAGTTTTAATTTTAAATGAAGCAGGTGATACACTTCACACTAGTAAAGTGGAGTAAATTATCATAATATTTTTCAGAAAAGGAACGTTCCAAACAATGAGACCTTTAACTTTCTGCATTTCGAATGCATGATAACGAAAACATGACACCAGTGTTAAAAATAACAGATATAAAATTATGTTATCATGTGTAGAAATTAAACTATAGCTGGCATTGACAAATTCTGTATCAGACAAAATTACTTTTTGAATTTATTATTTGAAGTTATTTCTCTAGAGACTTTGACTAGTAGATATTACTGGTGCTGATAAAATTCCATGTTAGAAGCAATTACTGTTTTTGCTTTAATACTTGAAGCTATATGGGCGACTTCTTAAAGTTTCTAAAGACTTTGAAATGATAAAGATTGTGAAAGGAACCTGTGTCCATCTTAAAGAATTAATATAGACTAAAACATAATACTTATTCAGCCTTTCCTTTAAATGTCGAATAATTTGTTAAATTCGGCGATTCTATAAAGCAGCTAGCATTGTAACTTTCTGCTCATCACTTTGTCCTAGATGGAAACTTTCTTTTAACTGTAGACAATAAAACTTTCATTCTCTTCGTTAAATACAAATATTCTTCGTTTTCTCGTGTTATGTGAAAACGCTCCTGATTAATTCTCATGAGTAATACACTTCAGCAGTACTAATTCAACACTGAGTTGTCTTACTACTCCCATGTTTTGTTTACGTATTACTGGATTACGTTTTGACCTTAAGAACTGATTTTTTGCGATGAAATGTCTAATTGATACCAGGACTTTAATACGTTGTAAACTTCTAATAAAACCGGTTGTTTTAAAATAAATAAAGGGGTTTGAATTGTTTACCTAGATGGAAAAACGTTAAAATGAATTATCTAAGAGAAACATACTATCAACCTTTACCTATAATTCTTAGATGAAGTAGGGGGAGTTGGGGTAGATTGATACGCGGGACCATTGATACAGTCCATAAATTTTGAAGAACGGAGTGGCTCAAGATGTTCACATCCCCTCACATAGTTGCCACTGTAATCCTTAGCACAAGATACATTTAGTCCATGTTGAGCCAAATGTTAGGTTACGAAAGGATGAGACCGCTAACCTTATCTTTTAAGTAATTTTTACTCTAAGTTTGTGTTGCGTGATGTTTTCAACTAGTTACGTTTTTCGGTCAGGGGTTCTACTCCAAAAGTAGGAAAAAGCATTTATTTTTCTGAACTATTCTAAGTTTTGAGCTATTTTAGCGTTCTTTTTGCGTGACCACTTGTTTGAAGTGAAATGCTCTCTTAGGGCAGATTGATACAATTGACTTTGGGGCATATTGATACGTGTCTTCTGTGTGTATCAATGTGCCTTAACAGCAACTACTTTGCAACATTGTCTTCAGAAACGGAAAAATGAATTGTCTACTAGAAACACGCAATCAAGTATTTGTTTAAACAGATGAAACGATTTGAATTTCATTGCAAAAATGAAAAGTATTGTTGTAAACTAAGTTTAAAATGTTATTTTACGAATTTATTAAAATTGGAGAAAAAAAAATTGTACGGCAACTTAATTAATATCATCGAAAGGATAATTTTTTGCTTTTTCAGATGTTGTGAAAATTTTTTGCGTGCTATATTATTTTCGTAAATTGTCGTGGAAGAACACGAAAATTTTCCTTAATTTTTAATTAAGATTTCAAGAAACGGCTTCGAGGTTCATGTTTCCACTCTCATTAAAAATGAATGTTGAATTTTGATTTAAATAAAATTTTGCAAACTGTTAAACTTTTAAACCTTGCTTTAGGATTCAAATTTTTTTCATAAATCAAATTTTGTTTTGATCCCACACCTATAAATCATCATTGTTTTCAATACCCAAGTGTGTATAAATGTACCTCTAGTATGGGTCAGATTCATACAAATCCATTTTTAGAAAAAAAGTGCGATGAGCGTTTTATTATGCCATTTATGATCAAAACTCGACTGAAATCCTATATGATATTAACAAATGTATAAACATAGCGTATTAAATATTAATTATTACCGTTGGTAAAATCATTTTTTGGATTTCCAAAAATAGTACGTATCAATGTCCCCGCATTCCTTATAGACAGTAACAATTCAAAGCTGGAAAGAAAGATCCAAAATGCCAGTTTTAGTTGCGTACATGCTCATTAATTGTTGTCTCTACCTTCCACATGGAATCGTTAGCAGCAAAAAGGGCGACTCCCGAACAGAAAGCCTCGAGATTTGTAATTTACAAAGTGTGAATCCGCAATTAAAGTTCAATGTGCATTCCGTATTGTTGCGCCTTATACAAACTTTCACTCGCAAAAGGAGGCAGAAATGCTGACACAGGTTCCTGGGATTGAAACAGTTTAATTTACACACAATTTCGCAGCACAAATTCAACATTAACCTGCACACACAATAGGCACAAATTCTTTCTAAAAAATTCGTCGTCTCTCGAAAACTAAGCTTCGCCGAGCCTTGAAACTTACTCCTAACAACCATACCCGAAACTCCCAAACAAGCATTTGATCGCCAAGAATATAGTCAAGTCTCCAAAATCGCCGCAACAGTATTAAATTCGATTGTGATTCACGAGTGATAATAACATCCGTAGATAGTATCATGAGTTCGAAAGCATTGGATTTCTTTGTAAAGGGTCCTCCGATACCAATTAACCTATACGACTTGAGAATCACGACTAAAACAGCTGTTGCATCTATTACTGCAAATATGCTGATTGATGTATGAGAAGAACTTATCTATTTTGCCTAGATGCGTGTCATGTGACTACTGGTACTCACATTGAACACATGTAGCAGAAACTGCTTGAGTTCCTTTTTTATTTCATGTATCATTAATCACTGTAAATAAACATTACATAACTTTAAAACTTCGATATTCCTTTTGAAACACACATTTTTTTAAATCCGCGAACAAGCTCTAAATTTGGAGATTATCTGATTATAAGCGGCATTTTATTAATTAGTGTTTTTTTTTCAGTTAGAACTTTCTACTTGATTTAAGGCCAACTTATAAATTCGAGATTATGAAAAATTTTCCAAACAAAAGCGATTATACAGAAAGCTGAAGTAATCTTGAATTAAATGAACCTAAAATTTGAATCCTAAACGGAGAGAATTCTCTCGCACTCAAGATAAAATAATGCGCACAATTTTACTTAATACTACAGCAATACTCTGTATAAATCAGGAGAGTTGTATCAAAATTACAAATATATCGGAAATAAAGTTTCTTATAATTTACCTCCCATCAAATAGGAAAGATATTATTCATTTCTATTTATCTGATATGAGTATTTCGTCGATTTCTAAAACTCACCCGAATAGAAAGGTGAATACTAGTTTCGTCCCTTTAAAAACAATAAAGCCTCAGTTGTCATATATTATTACCCACATATTTATGTTTTTTTATCAAATTGTAGATGTGATACGCACTGTTTTAATCTGGAAATAACTTGCATGTTCAGAGGCACACATAAACAATATTGTTCCCAATGTCTATGGAGTCAACTCCTGCTCATTAAGTACTCCACACAATATATTCTGAAATGTGCAACGTTTTTTTCATTTGCTGCTTACAATATCACGTCGGACACACCATAGCGTACGACATATTGCAGTTAGATGATAGGAACATTTATTATTGAACTTTTTCATGCTATTCTGTCGTCATAAGTGCGTTTTAATTATCCAGTTAAAATGCTCAATCGCAAAGACATTGCAAGTTCTTGATGAATTTATGATCTTACTTTGATCGCATTGAGTAAAACACTCACACTAAGTTATTACCATTTCATAAGAGATTTATGGAACTCTTATCAACGTCACTTGCATTGTTATATAAATGTCTCATGAGCTAACCAGCATTGCAATCAACTTATAAATGCCTTTACCATCAAAAATTAAATCCATTACAACCAATTTAATATAATCGTCTGATGAATCGAAACGGTTCCTCTCTTTTGTGTTGTTCCAACTTCATAGTTATGGTACATGAGTAACCAATATCTATTTTTAATGTTTGATATAATATTGTTGCGTGTCTAGAATTTTGTTTTTAATTTTATGTTAGCCAAAATTAATCTTTTTGAATCTGGCCACGAAAATTTCTATATTCACAGTTAAATAAAATTATGTTTAAGAAATCCAGAAAGTAAGTTCCGTTGGCCAATTAAAAGAACGCAATATTTATTGAGACAAAACACTTTATTGTTAGCTGAGGTGCGTGCCTTGGAGTATATTTAAACATAATTCTATCTAAGATGAAATAACGAGATCCAAAGCTTCCATCTAAGATGTCTTAACGAGACACAATATTTTGAATCCCGAGTTGAAGAAAAATGACATATGGGATGATAACCAGGTGCTTCACAGTATTGCCATCTTGGAACCTCTTACCAGAGAGGAAATCCTTAAAGTTTCTAAACTATTTGAAAATCATAGGGCACGAGGTCTGTGATGTAAGGGGTGTGAGGGAATATTTCTCAGCCAAAATCTGTAATGAGTCTTTGTGCTGCAGCCACCATATGGAGATGTGGCGAGTGTATCGTCTTTTCCTAAACATTATCCCAATCGGCTACAAAACGTCTGCTTCATGTCATCCCTAACAGCTATGTTTCTATCTCGTACGTAGTTCGAACTAATCAATACACATGCGTATTCTGGTAATTTCAGAGAAGTTGAGAGGTAAATTTCTAACGGAACTTACTTACTGATGGGTCATTGCTTCTTTTTTATTATAACCGTTGGCAAATGTAAATGTTTCATTGATGTGATCACAAATGAAAAATTATTCTACAGAACTATATCAAAAAGCCATTCATTGCCCCCAAAATCAATTTATAATAATTTTTTTCTGCTTCTTGATATCGAAGCTTAAGACATGAAGAATTAATTGTTTATTTTCATTGGTAATATATAATATCATGGTATTATACATATCACTTCAGAAGAATAATTTGTTCATATTCTGTAAAAATATAAGAATAAATTATTTTTATTCAGTGTATTATCGCAGTGATCTCCTAAAATATATATTTTATACTTGAATTAGTAGGAAGTTGTGTTGCTGCGAAACGTTGGCTGTTAAGAAGCGTTTCGTTAAATAAAACAAGGTGAAATAAATAGAATTTCAAATATAATATTGTTACAAAAACTTTGGTATTATCATAAAAATGTAAAATTTACTTTTACTCCCGTTTTTCTCAGTAAAAAAGGTTATTGTGATTTAGAGCGCAATTTTAGTTTCTTGTTAGCTCATTATTATTATTTTTTTTATCATTTTAGCAATTTCAAGAAATACGAGAGAGGTAAAATTTCGCTTTATAATATAGCTCTAATAAGCGTAAGTTAAAATTTATGGAGCGAAACATAACTTCGGATAATATATAAGAAACTTTAATTGGAAGCAAAACACTCTTTTCTTAGGTAATAGGATTTTTAAGGTGATTATTTATATCCTGGATTCATATTTGACTACATTTATTGTTTTAAAAATTAAGTAAATGATTTCCATATTTAAAATTAATTTTCATTCTTCAGTTAGAGGTATTCCATGCATCACTACTTAATAAGAAAAAACGCCATGAAGAAAATAACCGGAAATTTAATGGAAATTCAGAAATAATTGACAATCAAAATCTCTTTAGCTGTAGAAAATATCTTTTAAAGAGCCTTTCATCTCCTCAGACATTTATTTACGAAGCACTTAAGAGCATATTAATTTATTTTTGAATTTCGAGCGAGATACGAATTTAAAATAGGGAGACAAACTAAATTGAAAGAAGCAAATTAACTCAACACTTGATATTATTATCAATAACCACAAGTAAAGTCTTCCAAAACCTCCAATTATACAGTTATCACTTTTAATCATCTTCATTATTTTATTATTAGTATTATAGCATTTTACGCAACGTTCAGAAAATGTTTAGTGTGCTTTTGTGGGATATTCAAAAGTTAATTATTTTTGCTTTTTCAGCAGCTCCTGAATTCTGTTGACCTCACTGGCCTGCTAGTAAAGTCCCAGCGCCGTTATTTATATATATTTGGAGTTCCAAACGCTTTCAAATTGATGGGAAGTTGAAATATGGAAAGTAAGGTAATTGTTCAGTTTTGGTCTTAGCATTGTGTGCAGTTACTTCGGCCCTGTCTCAAATAGTCTATAGGATGTTATAAAAGAGACGATAATCCATAAATTTTATCATACATTTGGTATTAAACATACTGTTTTTTTCCTATTTCTATGAAACATTCTTCCTGTATTAAATATTCAGTTAGCAGAACACATCTTGTGAAACTTCTCTTACAATATATATATAGACAATTATATGGAGCTTCAGATGGCATAAGCAATTAAAAGCTTCTTCAGTTATCATACAAATTTGTAATGAATTCCTATATAACTAACATCTAAATTCATGCACCATTACTATCATATTTCTTAGAAAATAACATAGAAATATATTTCATTCATAAGAGTAACACATTGTTAATCAAATAAAATATATCTGAATAAATCTCATCAGCTTCATTTTAGTTGGAAATTACATTCTTCGGTTAAAGAACTACACATTAATGCGTCCATTAACAATATGTCACAATCATATGATAAATATAGCTATGTATGTTTTTTAACATCAAATTTTTACTGTGCACTTGACATATGTTATGCGAGATTGCATTATTCTGTAAAATAAAGTTGAATGGATATTAACCAAATACCACATACATGCTGACTAGGAAATCCGAGCTATTTTAAAAATCATGTTCTGTCTACCTCCGAAAATGGTGCTAAGGCTGCGAAGAATGAGGTTACTTTTCTGATAGCTGCGCTCCTGAAGAGAGGACGACACATTGAATATTTGGATGTCATTACTGTGATTCATGTCTTATGTTACGTATCACTCCACCAAAAGGAGAAGGATATGGTGCTTTGAACTGTAAATTATGTTCCGATTTATTCTGGTATAGTGCGAAAAAAAATCCTATTTCGTTTCCATACATTCTATGCATACGCCATCTATTATGTTCTTTCATTTGCAAATAATTGATTTATAAAGTGGCTTCTAACTTCTGAATTACCCTGCAATTAGCTACATAACTCTTTATATCATAACCAAAGGAAAATTACTATGAAGAGTTCAACTACGATTAAGAGAAGAGTGAATCGAGACTTAAGCGTCTATTGGTTCTTTTAGCGTAAACCCATTCAACATCACAATGATAATTTTGCAAACTGATAATATTTTTTCTACTTGTCATTAAGCGGTTTTCATAAGCGTGTAAGAGCATGAAATAACTTTTGTATGACATTTTTTCCCGACAAATCTAATACGTCTCTTGAAATTCTGAGCTATTTATAGAAGCGAAGTAACTCTGACAGCTATCACTGCTCCATTAGCATTGTTAAGTGACTTGAACTTAGGTATGCGTGCATTCCAGATGCTTTAAGTGAAGGCACGGAAACCTTATGTTACTAATCGATTTCTACTGTTTGAGCATGAGACAGAAGGAATGTTGAGCTGGATGGACAAATCATGTAAGCGAAAATGCAAACATTCAATTCCCGAATAGGAATAATAAACACGTCCAGGAGGAAAGTAATTTGGATTTGGTCACTCGCTCAATGTTAGGCTTGTTGCCATGGGGATTAAGGTACACCCACACTTGATGGAATTGAACTTGCGTGCGGGAGATAAGAGTTTATTTTTAGAAGGCAAAAAAAAGCTCATGTTGAGGTAATTAGAGAGTTTTCTTATTTTATATGTGATACTGGGCTCATTTAGGTAATTTTTGTAAAAGCCTAAAGACAATGAATGAAAAATTCTTCATATTGAGATAGGGGCAACCACATTGGAACACTTGTTAAATTAAGTGAGGTAATTTTCAAAATAAAAAAAGGAAATAATTGAAAGGATTTTGTAAATTAAAAGGATATCCATATCATTTAATCATTTTATAAACAATATCTTGTTAAAAGGTGTCCCTTGTTTACAGTTTCGTATAGAAATTGACTTGATTATCAACATGTAAATTACTTTAGGAATAAATCACATTGTATATCTGTATACAATGACATGGGTGAATCGATCGAATTAAAGAATTTTGATACTTAAATCTGTAATTAAACTTAACTGGCAATAAATTTAAAAAACAAAAATCACGTGGGCACTCTTAAGGGTGTCAGGTGTCTTTTAGGTTATTATATGGATTGAAATAGCAATGAATGTCTCATATAGGATGCGTCATCTGATTAGAAAATTAACCTTCCGTCGGGCCCATCCAATCTGTGAGATGAAGCACCCATAACTTTTTGTACCGAAGAGTGGGTTTTACTGAGAAAGATGTGGGACCTCTAGTAGCTTCCTGGCTCCCAACCAATCACACTAGGGTATCGTGGTTTTTTTCTCTAGTGCTCTCTTGATATACGTGAGGGGCACGTTATTCTGGTAGATGAGTTGCGCCCTATTACGTTTAAATTTTTGATTTCCCAAATTTTTAACAATATTGTTTTATACCTGCAAAATTCCATATACATGTGTCCCAGCTCCTAATTTAATGATATTGACCTTTAATTCCAATATATTGTTTCAAAAATATCGAATTATTTCAGGCTGTAATGACAACAGTTGTTATTGCTAAGGAACCTTACGGAAAAACCAACATCAGCTCCCTACTGAATTCCTAGACATTTTGTTAGTTGAAATTGAAAGGAAATACAAAAATGTTATTTAAAAACGAAAATATATCTTTGTTTCACCGAATAGTTGAGTTTGATAAGCTTTTCCTTTAGCCTATACAAAAGTTTAACTTTTTAATGTCACTAATGAGTTGCGCCCGAACATGTTAGCATTTGTATCGCGCCGGATCGAAGGTTAAATAAATTCTTAGCTTAGGGAGATAGTTCTTGTTATAGTACAGTACGCTTGGATTTTGAGGGTTCGGTCCAAATTCGATTTTAAATATCTTGTGTTCGAGCCGAGTCGGATAAGCGGTTTTTACTTTTTCGAGCTGCTATCAAGCTGCAACTGGAAACCAAATATTTTCGTTTAAATAAAAATACATAAAATTTTCTGACCTATTCAGTTAACCCCATATGTTTGATTTAAATGCATATTCAAGATTACAAAAATTTCGACTGTGTCTGAAGAATCATAGCATTTTGAAATTTTAGATTATTTATTTCGTATAAAATGATATTCCTTAATAGGACAAGAATTTCGAAATCTGTAGATAAACTTTACTTTTTGTTGTTTATTTCTGTTGCCTGCAAATTTTTGCTCTGAAGAAATCTGTACAACAAAATTGAACTCAAGAAGGTTTAAAAAAATTTTTTAATTTTTCCTATAATGTGTTCAAATAAATGCAGGTAGAAATATGCAAAAAAATAAACCTTTGTGTTTAGTTCTATTGTAAAGAGAATACCCTTTGGATTGAATAGAATATTGTATTGCCAAAATAAATAAAACAGTAATAGAGTATAGAGATGTCTTAAATCAAGCAAGTCCTTCGTATGCCCCCATATTCTAAACCTTATGCGAATTTTTTTTCCAGATTAAAAAGAAAAAAATGAAAAGATTTCTTTGGCTCTTTACAGCTTCAAGCGCTTTTCAACGTATCATTCTATTCAATATGAATAGTCAAGACTGGTGCGTTTGAATATAACCATAACCTGTGAGGCGGATAATATTATATTTTCCTTATAATACTAAATTCTAACAATAAAGAAAACCAATTTCCTTTTTTTCCAAGGGATATAAATGCCTTATTGAATACTTTTTGTGGATTTATACTGTTTGACACAGTTGAACAGATGCAAAATTTAGGAAACGCAACTGAAAAAAGCCTTTGAATGTCCAAAATGATCGAAATTTTGTGATTTAATGTTTCTCTAACTGTACAGTAGTTCAAAACAAATTTTATAACGCTTGAAATGTTTTTCTATGAAATTATATGTCTCTTCAAAAATGTTCGCCAATGTAGTTAATTGAGTCCTGTTGCTGCAAAAGTGGTCATCTCCACTTTTCGAAAATACGTTTTTTGAAAGATTGTAATACTTATACGAAAAAACTTGTTAATATCTCACCATCATAAATTGCATACTAGATCACATTGACTAAACGCTTCGAATGCCATACAGTTTATTTTTTAAATTTAATTTTGACTAGATGTGACAGAAAATCCACTTTTCTCAAAACATTTCTTATTTGGAGATGGCCACTTTTGTAGCTACACGACACAATTCAATCCACTCACATGGCAATCTGCGCATTGTCTCACGCTGTGTTATGACATCACATCCTATCTGCGGCAAAATGCAAAATTACGCGGATATCTCTCCAAATCATATCTGCTCAATACTCTCATTAAAAATTAAAGATCGCCGTCGGTTTACTTAAAAGATATCAGCGACTATAACTTTCTCAATAGGTAACGATAATCTGTCACCTCTGCATCTGTGTGTTATCGCCACCTGCATTGTGTACCAAACATATCTGCAATGGATTCAACGATTAAATTAGTGTCGCATATTTGACCTGCAATGCATGAGCATGAATTGATTCAATTCATAACTATTCATCAATCATGTAATGGAATTACGAATATGCTCTGATATGAGCCTTTTACACCATAAATAGATTCTTTAAGAAGGTTTTATCAAATTATTTACCATGAATACCTGTATGATGCGATTAAGAAAAAAAGAGAAGATACTGAATTTTACCAACTAATAATCATCTTTAAAAGGAAAGGGAAGTCTTGGAAAGTTTCCGCTGCTTTGTTTTTACTTGATAACCTTATTAATACGACCTATCATCGTTTTCTTTTCTGCTCATGCCTTTTATCTTATTATTAAAATAAGTTCAGGGACTTCTTGCTGATTCGTGGCTGATGGAAATTTTAATGAAGCATTTTTTTATGTAGGAGTCTAGTTTTATCAATTAACTGTATTTCTGCTAATATTTAACTTCTTCTGTTACATTACGTACAGAAGAATATAGGCATCCATTGTTTCCGGAAAAAAAAATCACGGTTTAAATGTCGGCAACCAACATTATTTTTCAATTCTGATATCTATATTTTATTTTCTGTAGGCCACTTCGAGAATCCGTATCTCTGTACTTTCACATCAGGAAGCCATCGGGAGGAGTACGAGGATGGGCAGACACCGAATAACAGTGGCGGCTCGTGTTATGTAATGTTGGGGGTGCTGTAACTTTTAAACAATCCTTCACTGTGATGCATATTTGTACCACTTACTTTTTTTTGTCTTTTTCCATTAACTTTGAGTAATTTTATATTTAATGAATAAACTTAAAACATTTTTTCTCTTCTTATAGGTACGTATTTAAACAAATTTATTTTAATAAAAAATTAAAACTCAAAATTTGTTTTCCATTTACTTTTCCTGTATCCCTTACTACATTTATAAAGATTCACACAGCTGCGGTTGAACAATAAAATGACAATATAAAATAATGTTCTTATCAGTTAACAAGAAAAATGTTATAGTATAACTTAATATGAAAATAAGAATAAGCGAATGTATCATTAAAAATTACTTAAATATAAAACCCATTCTTTTTGTTTCTTTCCAGCGAAAAGATTAAAAACATTGACCTTGATGCTTGTATGACGATTTAAAAAAAGTTTCTACGTATAACTTATCCTGGTTAGAATTGTGTGAGTCAGAAAATATTTTATTATTTTTTTAATGTTAAAAAGTAGACTTCAAGTTCTATTGTAGTATGCAGTAACGGGAATTCCCAAGATGGAAAAAAAGAGAAATTTATTCTATTACATCTGTCTAAAGGTCCATAGCGATATTTTAAAATGGGAATACACTTATCAATATTCTTTCAGAAATTCTGTTCCCTGAAGCAAACCGTGTTTTATTTGAAATCGATGCTTCTTAAACTATAGATCATGATCCTAAATAAGATGGTACAGAATATGGGGGGTCGCGAAAATTTTGAAAACATTTGTATCACGGAAAATTTCTCAACAGCATTTATAACTAAAAATTATCTAAAAACTTCTTTGGATTGCAAGAAATTTAATTCAAATTTAATTAATATAAAAAACTTTTTCAATTAAACTTCTATTTATAATTAATTATTCTTCATTTCCTTACTTATTTTCAAAGTTTTGGCTCGCGAAACATATTTCCGCGGTGGAAAAATGTTTGAAACTCCGCTTCCAGCTTATCTGGTGCTGTGGATCGCACAGTTCCCATTCAGCGTAAAAACGTATTTGGATAAGGAAGTGGAAAGCCTGCGCTCTTCTAAGCGTACTCGCAGGCTGAATTAGGAGCTGCAACGATAGACAGTTCTAGTTACTTGTAGTTACTTTTTCCTTTGCGCATAATCTTCGGGTAGTGAAAAAAATAAGATAGAGAACTTAATTTTCTGCCTCCGTTTCTACTTGTGGTTTATTTGAGGATAGAAATGTAATGAATCGTTTAATGTAAAATTTGGTTAGATTGTTGATAGATTTAAGCATTAAATGAGAAATAATATAAATTGATTAAACTTAAAGAATGCAAAAAAGTTGGAGGTGCTGCAGTACCGCACTTCCTATGCAAGAGCCGCCCTGCCGTATAAATACACTGGCGTTTGGTTCCCTTGGCGTCATATTAAGTGATGTGGGTTGATTAACAGTTTCATTCCCGAAGATGTACCCACCTTAGCCACTCTGAATATTGAGCGACAGTTATTAAGTTCCACTGTGTAGGATTCCCAGCGCTGTTTCGCCTTTTTACTTTACTTTACGTTCTCTGATTCTAAAATTAATCGAAGAAAACCGGAAAGAAGCATTTCCTAAGATATTTCATTCCTTCTAAAATATAAAGACAATTGTTTTGTATGTTGTTGTGCTTATTATTGCACTCCATTTTCCTTAATATGAAGTAAACAGGAGAAAGAAATAATGATCCATCTGTAACATTTTCGATAATTTATATTTTCTGATAAACGAGATATTAAAAATTTTAACTATTCACATTTTAAGTATTAGTATTCAACAAACGCATCATCTAAATGTTAAAAAAATATTTTTTCCTACAAATTGTGCCCAAGAATTTATTACACTACTTAAATTAAAAACGAAGTGATCGTAAACATTTCAGAAATCATTAGTAAGTTTTTTTATACCAAAACAACGTATTTAAACAAGGATAAACAGCATAAAACAGGTTAAATAATTATTTTATTTTTTGAATGAGACAAAGAGATAATTAAAACGTCTTCACTTAAATTGAAATAAAAAATAATTTTATGTCTTCGTTTAATCATGAGAAAACAATAGGTCAGGAAGCAAAAAATGTTTTCCACTTTTCTCATTTTCTAATTAAAGATAAAAATAATGACTTCATGTTAAATTACTTTTCTATTATCAGCAGTGAAACTCGCATTATTTGGATCAAAAAAGATGAATTAGTCAGAAAGGAGGAATAAATAATGATTATTTCCGAAATGTAACCAATTCTTATGAATTTCCCTGTTTACTTGCTCAGAGTTCTGAAGTAGTTTAGCTAACACTGCTCATTTATTGTCAATATTCCATGACGACGGCGTTAATTCATGATCATTCCATACCGCACAAATTCGGTCGCATCGCTCCAAAACCGTTCGTCAATGCGAAAATCCGATGAGAATTGGTGAGAGTGGTCGAGAGTTCGAATATCCAACTTCGCTTGAAATTCATTTGGCCTGCCGTGTCATGAAGGCTGAAATGTGACTGGTGTAGATTTGTGGGGGAGGCAGGGAGGTTTTAACGCACTAGAGGAAATCCGAGCAGACAGGTGGTTCGCGTTTTAAAGGCGTGGGGTGTAGATGCAGTAGTAGCTTGGAGTTACCGTAGCTGATGATTTTGTGATTTGCACGGATCGGCCCGTAAGTGACCTACTTAAATGATGGGCTGAAAACGGAATGGCGTGGTGTCACACCACGCCATTTGCGTGGAGTAAATGGATCGTAAAAGACGGACTTCAGAGTTTTTGCCGAAATGCAGATTTAAAAACAGGTTTTGAAAACATACGTCTAATAGTGTACATAAAAGTAGACTTTCTTTCGTTGTTTTCTACTTTTTAGTTATAATTTGTAATTCATATATATGTAATGGAATGATTTATTTCTCAAATTCCCTCCCAGATGGCGCCATTTGTATGGAATCAAGATTTTATTGAATTAATCAATCAACTTATAATTAAGTTCTAAAATTATTAAAATAGTGCATTGTCATCGAAAACACACAAGTATACAAAATTTGAACTACATCAGGAAAGTGAGCGACAAATAGATTTGATCTTTACAGACATGAATAAAATCAAACAAAAGTTTGTAAAAAGAATTATTTTCGACTTATAAACTTTTATTTCTCACCACTTTTGTATTGCCATATTCGGTTTTAAACATTAAAGTTTGGAAGAGTAGAACCAAGTGTCAGTGAAAATTAAACAACAGATATAAATTGCTTATTCGTTTCTTTTATTTTACCTCAGATATTGGTTGAGATATTTTAATCTCACTTGGTCTAGCTTGTATAGTAAAGTCCATGACTCATGGTAAAATGAAAGCGTGGCAGATTCTGCTTGTCAAAGTGACATTAGCGCATCTATGCATCACCTAATATACTGACTTAGCACCTATATAGGTAGTATGCTGTCTGAATTTCTGGGGAATTGGCTCATAGTTCCGGCTGACTTGGAGAAACCCAGGAAAACTGGAGAGACTGCTGCGAGCAATACGTTGCTATAGCTCTCGTCTGGTTACCAATTGTGAAAACAGTCAGGCAAGAATACGAATTCTTCGCCTTCCAATTCACATTACTCAGGCTTGTCTTGTCTTAACCCTCTAGGTCATTGACGGACTACCTCAGATATTAAGAAGGATAAGGCTAAATAGGCAACTTCTAAACTACATTGAAGGGATTCCTTAAATAAAAACTTTAAACGATGTTACGACACAGTGTGATTGACAAAAATTGCATTCTTTTTATTTTTCAATGAACTATTCTCTCTCTCTGACAAATTATATATCGAACCTAAACGTAAAAAAGAAGTCAGCTCAAATATTTTTCTGAAGCTAGTCTGATCTTTAATTTCTGTTCTTCAAGTTCTGGCTTCAAAGCCAAAAAACATGACTTCGGGGAAAAAAATGTTAAGCCTTTGAAAGCGTTGATGGTGTGGTTCAGTTTATTGAGATGACCATTGCACTATTTTTTTTTTTCTATCTCAAACTTTTCCAACACGGAATGGGAATTCAGATTCATTTCATTCAGCCTTTTAAGGACATTTCTTCCTTTTTGCTCCGACTAAATATACCAGAAGCATAAATGATTCAGTAGAAAAAGGGATGTCGTGTAGTTGGCAGCATTTGTGGCAGACACAGCGGGTATTAAAATATTAAGGGTTTACACACAAATCTCTCTTTCCGCTGACTTGATAAAGCTAGGCAAAAGTACTGCAACCCATTTTCTACCTTTGGAAGAGTTT
This sequence comes from Araneus ventricosus, assembly GCA_013235015.1. NCBI lineage: Eukaryota > Metazoa > Arthropoda > Arachnida > Araneae > Araneidae > Araneus > Araneus ventricosus. Next base: position 431,654 of record BGPR01000393.1, on the reverse strand, counting down.
GCGTGCATTCGAATATGTATGTTTCTCACTTCCCTATATAGAGTAAGTATGTATGCTATTAATCATAACAAACAAGCACTGGCAAACAACGAAAAGCTGCTGAGGTGAAACTCATTAAAAACGTTAATTTCGTGGACTGAAAATAAATTTTTCGTTTTGTTTTACATTCATGTTTGATGATATTAGTGGCGATTTCTCAACTGTTCTTGAAATCAGTGGTTTGGATCGATCAGAACTATTTGGCGTTTCTAGTGAAAAATGAAACATCTAGAAATAGTTTTGCTTGCAATAAAAAAATCTAACGATGACCAACTATCTAATAATAACGAATGAATATCTATATACCAAGAAGATCACTAAAACTTATTTAAATAAAAATAAGTTTTTTACAGATGCATGGGCAAAGAATGCAAATCTCGCTTTAAAATCATACATACTTTAAACGAAAGATATCCATTATGGCAAAATGTAAAAGTAAGCAATACTCAACTCTTATCTGGTTAGTCACACTGAAATTACTCATCTCTAAGGCAAAAGGGGTTAGTCGTTATCGGAAGGATGGTGGTGGTAGTGGGGGGGGGGGGGGAGGGGGGCCCCCGATATCTAAGGGGGAGGAGAGGGAGACGGTAAACACAAAGAGAAACCTCGCCCTGCCTTAGCTTCCGGGTGATTTTGAATGACCGGCCTCCGCGACAATTAACAAATGCATAATAATCTCCTTTACGAGCGGTACATGCGACGATCTGCCACCAATATGGCCCGTCGTCGGCGATGGGTCTAGAGAGCACACCACCATTACTGTACCCACCCGGGAGGTGAGACCCAGCTTACCCGTCTTCTCATCCCCATATTTGAGGTGCCCCTTGTGGGTAAGAAGTAGAAAGTACCGCAAGCTTGACACTTAATTTTACAAAAGGATTGCAATTTATTACGATTTAATGCTTTAAAAGTATGAAAATTGGACGTCGTTCGAAATTAATTCAATTAAGTTACATTATACGAGTCAAGTGGGTTGGGCCAATTCAGTTTTGGAATTCGTTGTTCTACTTTCAAGAGAAAAAATGGCATCGGTATCCAATGAAACATCGGATGATGTCCATTATTTGCTAGATTTTCTTAAATTGAATGTTTTAGAGTGCTTTTTGAACAATATTCTTAAATAAGCATAATCAATTATTAAGTGCAAGTATTTTCCATAAATCATTCTATGAAAAAGCAAAGATGTTAGCAAATAAATATGTTAACGTATTTTTTATCTTGCTGTGATTATATCGTAATTTTGCGTCTAGACTAGATGAAACAAATTTATAAGTGATATTTTTGTTAAAAAATAATAAATTATTTCGAAAATCTTAGGCTTAAATTGCACAAAACTATTTGAATAATTAATTGCTTAAGAGATATTTTATGGACGCTTGACAAACAAATAAGATAGTGAACACTCCATTCTGGGCAATTAGTCTAGACAGTGCTTTCTCAATACTGAAAAAAGGTATTAAAATAAATATTTTAATTGTCTTGATTTTCTGTGTTGTTGCATTTTTATTTAAACAAGCAGATCTAACCTTCATGTTTAGTGAAAACAAACGAGAAAAATAAAAGTATGCCATTGATTTTATGATACCAATCCTGAGTTTAGAAAGGTAACTAATTCCTTATTTCATAGAGCTTGTTCGCCTTTTTACGACCAATTCTCCTGAAGTATCAGGAGGGTCTATCTCAACGACATGTTTTGCAGACGGCAGATATGCTACAGATTTAAGAAAATATTTAAGAAAACATACGACTCTTTCAAAATTGTTTTAACAATTTTTTTGTGGTTCCTTATATATAAACCTTACAAAATAAGAGAAATTTTAATAGCCATAAATGTGTAAAACAAACAACTTAAAAAAGAATTTTGTGCTTATATTTCCTTATGCAAGTATTTATATTGCTTTTATAGTGATGTATTTCCAAACAGTGAACAGATTTTAGACCACAATATGGTACCTCTGGTAAGTTGTTTCATGTAGTGGTGTTTATCAAGAAATATATTTTCTTTTTAGTTGAATGGAAAAGATTTTAGATATTGTTATGCACAATTAAATTATTTTTAATAGCAATTTTATCAATGGCGGCTCGTTTACTGGGAAACGAGCATAGAAAACAAAAAGTATGTTTCAAAGGTTAGAATATATTCCCTGTCCTCACCGAAAAATGTGGCTTTCAATTTTAATGAAACGAAATTTCTTATACACAAATCATATATTTTTATTTGGTGCAATTTAAAAGAATTAAATAAATAGCATTATGTGTGCATTCACTCTCGTTATATTAAAATAAAGCTTTATTTGGACAAGACTGTTGGCAGCAAGAGTACAACTGAAGTAATCTGTTATAAGCCGAAACGAGTACCTAATAATCTACGAGTACCTAATAATTTATCAACATGAAAATAAAGGAAACAGTTTTAGTTCGAAAGTCTGCATTAAAAATGCGATAGAGGAATAAAAATATTTGTCCTTTACCAGTTTCTGATTCCGATTAATGCCCTTTTGAGGAGCCAGAACCAGATGCCTCTGCATTGTTAACGAATCAGAAACATTGTATCCATATTATACGTATTTCCTCATTTTTCTATGCTCCATAATTGAATTTGGGCTCATTTCGGAGCTGCAGTGAGAAGCGGAACTTTCCTTTTGCTTTAAGATCCCGAGGAACGAGGGCAGGTCTTCACACCCAAATTTCGATTACAGGATGAACTGCAGTGAGAAGTGCAACTTTAATTTTGCTTTGAGATCCCGAGGAACAAGGACATGTCTTAGCACTGAAATTGCGGTTACAGGACAAGCTGCAGTGAGAAACGACAATTTCATTTTGCTATCTATTGCCCTCACACCCAAATTGCGATTACAGGATGCAATTAATAGAAGTTTCTGTCTGTATTTGCCTCAGGTCACATTCGATGCTGTAAAGAAAAAAGTAAATTATTACCGGATGTGCTGAGAGAACAGCGGACGAAATGTCTTTGCTTCTGATGCTACTTAAAAATTTTGGATTTTACTTTTCAATTTAAGAAGCCAGCAGTCCCAATTTGAAGTTGGATTTATTTTTAGATCTCTATCTATCAAAAAATGGTCTTTTTGTTTTCATCCAATATTCTTCAAAATTCGGTGAATAAGTAACAGTTTTTGATAATTCGTCTAAACATTGTCCTTCAGCTGAGAAAATTCTTATCGAAAAAACATAGAAATGCTTAGAAAACCTTACCTACCTTAGTAACTAATACAGAATTCTTCTCAGCGGGTCATTAATCAGAGTTCCAATCAGTCTTGAAACAGAAAAATCGATAGAAACTAAAATTCATTAAAATGGTCATTTTATAGCAAGTCCCATTACTGTCAACTCGTGAGTGATTGCTATACAACTGTTCCTTTGTACTATTGAATTGATTTAGTAGAGATAGTCAGTTGTAACTCTCGAACTACAATTAATTAAGGTTTTTAACATTTATGCAAGATATTTAGTTGCAAAATTTTAAGATTTTTGCGAAATTCATAATTTGTACCGAGAAGAAATCTTGAGAGTATTTTGAGTGGATGAAACCAATCTTAGCGCAGCATAGCTTTATCTAACTCTTACGCCAAAAACCCCTAATACTCATACTTGTACATAAAAATGTAATTCTGCATTTAAATATTTTATTCATTATTTCCTGTGCAGGATAATGTTATCCGTGCACATATGAAATCAACATTTGGTTTAATGGTTTATATGAAAATCAATGATTGGAATTCATTCATCAGGTATCCTGTTTATTATGATTAAGATAATAAAGAATGATACTGAATAAAGAACATTTTCTGTAAAGAATAATAACTATATACCTAATCTATTCATCGTATTCTTTAACCTTAATTATTGTGGAGCCTTCTTAAAAAGAAATCAAAGGAGCAGCTGAAACCATTTTCATTGTATGAACTTCGCACTACCTGACAGGTTAAAAGTCTTGTATCTCTCTGAATATAACTAACCCATAATACAAAGAGTAAATTAATTTATAAAAAACAGCTGACTTTCATGTCCTCAACTGAGCCAGAACTTTGCTACCATGTAATTTATCGAAGCTTCCCTTAACAAGATGTGCAATTTACAATATTGCGAATGATATGCTGTTATAATCAAATGTTAGTTGTTTCTTATCTATTACTTCAAAATTCCATGCACGATGCGGTTTTTTTCCAAAATGTGTTGTCACCACTCGCTCCGTCAATCCCTATGGACGGGTTTTCTGTTTGGCTTATTTGAAGTAATGTATAACTTCCGCTATACCGACCGACTTCCGGTGTTATGCTTCGTTAATTTCAACACTCTGTTTGGAGATGTTAATGAATGTTTAAATTAGAGTTGTTTAATGTCATGGCTTAAGGATACTTTGAAAATATCAAATTTTATTTTCCTGTTGCTGTAGCTCTCAATTTTTATTTAAACTAAATGACTCATTTTGTGAAAGGCTGCCATAACTGTTTGTTACTGCTCTTTTTGGTGACTTATAAGGCTTGTTTGGCGGTTAAATTAACCAAACGATTTAGATTATCACTGGCGATTAAATTTTTAAGCAAACAATTTAGCTAATTACAATCGTTCCATTTGAAACTTTAGCCGTTTTAAATAAAAAGAATTAAAAGAACACAGAATTCAACGCTTTGTGTACTAAAAGAATAAATGGTTTGAACTTCTCGCTTGATACAACATCCAAATGGATTTGGCAATTGCCTAAATTCGGAGGGCTACCGGAAAACGGCCTGCGAATCCAAAATAGACAAAACAGAAAACTCGTCCATATATGCTGCCTTCTTCATCCTCCTCTTACTTCATCTACAATAACACAAATATAACAAGACATGTAATTACAATATTGAAAAGATGTCTTGCATATAACCAAACGTTCATTGTTTCTCATGTATTGCTTCAAAATTTTATGTACGTTGCAATTTTTTGCCAAAATGTTTTAGCCACTGCTTACTCCATTATTCCCTGAATCTGGTGACTTTTTCTTCCTCTTCCTTTTTCTCTTCCATCATCTGTGATAATACTGAGGTAGAAACTTTCAGCCTCAACCTTCTATTAGTGTAGATTTCGAGAAAGTAGATAACATTCTTTTGATTTTATCTCTTTCTTAAAAGGTAAATGTTTTCTTTTAATCAGATAATAATTATGTGAATGCACTATTTGGAATGAATTTATCGTAGATTTTGAAATCATTTGAATATGGTTCGTATTTACATAAAGTTTTTCATGAGAGAAGAAAGCTTCCTTTTCAATAGTCTCCACGCTAACTTCTCTGAAAGTTTACCCTTCGATTATTTTACTACTATTGAAGATGATATTCGAAACTGAAATTATAAGGAAAAAAGAATAAAATATGAAGGAGGAGAAGGCTTAATCGGCAAATATTTTCTTTTCATTATTGAGAAATTCAGTTTATACCATATAATAAGAATTATTATAAATACATTTATTCTTAAGAACTATACCACAAAAATTCTTTTTCTCGTTTTAAATATGTAAATAATTAATTAGAGTACTTCATAATTATTCCAGTCATAGTCGTTTTCAGAGAAAAATTTCGATGATCTTTCAACACACATAATTTTAAATATTTTCAGCACTTCTTACAAAATATTATTTACAATCTAAAGTAACGAATAAATTATTTTTATACACAGTGTTCATTGAAAAAACGGACTTGATTTGAAATGATTCACATGAATGTAAGCTTAAATTCTATTTTTTTATCCTGGCTGTCAGTAAAGAATGTCACTGATAATCTGGAAAATCATACTGCATTGATCCCTAAAAAGACAAAACTACGACATTCGTCCAGAATTTAGCTTAAGCAATGCTTATTTGGGGTGTCCATAAGCAATGCAACTATTGTACAGAACTTGATATAAAATATTTGTATCTCTGTAAAAAACTTCTCGCTCAAATATAAATTGTAAAAATATTTGATATTTTTTGTAGCCAACTACGCCTTCAGATCTCTTTGTGTCATTTTTTTCCTTGTCAGGTTTCTTCGAAGAACTGCTATTTAAACTGAAAAGACTGTGCATGAAGTTATTAAATAGTATATAACGAAGAATGTTTGTTAGTCTGCTTAAATCACTACAAAAATCGTAGGTTTTCCTTTGAATGTACCCAAATTCGGTATACTGGTTTATAATGCCATTATTTATTATTTGCTGAGGAGGGGAATTGTAAGGGATTTAGGCGCCCTGTAAAAATGTCATTTGCTTTTCATATATTTTTATTCGCCAATTCATGTGATACTTCGTTGATGGAAAGAATATTCAAAATTTCCGTTTCCTATCACTTCTTTCATTCAAAGATATTTTCAAACATTTAACAATTTTTCACACCTAATTAACACATAAAACTTCACACTCTTTGAATACGAGCAATCTCTAAGAGAGACAGAGACTCGAGGAAGAAACTTTCATTCTTCCTTGCCAAAAAAGTTATAATTGAAAACATGGTCATTATACAAATTATTGAAAGAGAAAGTACAATAAGTTTGTTTTTTATAAGGATAAGCTCCTTCATATTGCATAAAGATTCATTCTTTTAACATAAATGACTAAAATCTGATTAAAAACTATTAAATATGTTCACATAGTCGATAATTATACATATATCAAAGAAATTTATATAAAAAATATTTAAAATTTGATTAATTCATTTTCTGATCTGATAGCTAAATAACAGTGAATTTTAATTAATCATCAAACTAAAATTCAATAATGAAAAAAAGTTTATTAATTTTATAGTTATTTTTAAATAAATAAAATAAAAATAAGTTTATCGATTAAATAAGTTTAAAACAGTAAAACTTTAGTTGAATACTTTTTCATGTTTTTTTATTTAAAAAACCCAAAATCTTTATTTTCATGCAAACGCATATCCGAATCATTTTTTCGAAATTAATAAACCAACTTTCCATATTTTCCTCGAATTTTCGGCTTTGTCTCTTGTCGTTCGTAAAATTGCCAAAATCTTTAACGTACATTTTTCATGCCCATGCGGTAGAAATCAATATCTCCAATAGGCACAGAAACGAAAACCACCTTATATAACCAAACTTTGTTTTTAAACTTTCAGATACAGTCACAAAAAACTGCATTTAACATTTCACTTTGAATTAAAAAAGAAAGCCAACCTTGATATCTGCCAAGAAAACGACTGAGAAGACCGATATCTGCCTCAAGTTCTTCCTCCGAAACTCTTCCGCATAAAGTGATATCTTATCTCAGCATAGGTTGGAGTAAAATGCTTGTATATCAATGATCGTTTTATTTATTTTTTTTGCTTCAAGATAGGGTTTCCCGTTGGAGGAAGAGGCCACAAATTGAATTTTTTCCTTTTTCCATGGAGCTTTCTTTTTTTATATTGATGGACTGTCGCATATGTAATTTCTGGGGAACTGTTCTCTCCATTACAGAATCGGAATTCTTGCTGTTTTTCCCTGAAGAGTTAGGAACACGATATTATATATCTGTATATATCATTCTTCTTAGGTACGGTGGCAAAAAGTTGTAGCTTATTTTTGCAGATAGACGGCATATATTTATCTGGTTTCTACTTTCGACATGGTGGAATATTTAGTGTAAGAATATACATGTAAGACTTCTATTTCAATAAGTGTAGGAAAGTAGTGAATGAAAATAGATGACATCTTCAAGTCTCATGGGGAATGCAAGAAACTGCTTTGATTTTGTCGGGAATGTTTGAATGAAATTTGACTGCGTCTTCCCAAAAATATCGCCGAAAAGTTTTCGGTATTGGAAATTCAATTGCATTTTATTTTACGAAAAGGAACTGAAAGTATTTGAATATAATTTCACTAGGTGTATGCGAAAACTTTTTCTTGGAGTTTTTATGATTGCGTTCTTCTCGTGAAACGTGAAGAGGGAATTCTATGGGCATTTTTATTTAGTTCCATACGATGATATTTAAATTCTACAGATTGCAATAAATGTTAGCATGCATCTTAAATAAATTCAAATACTCATGTGGATGATTCTGCAAACGATTTAAAATCGTTTATAAATATTACGGAAAGCTTCAACATAATTTTAAAATACTTTATGATTACAATTTTCTATATTTTGATTTCCCCTATTAATCTGAAGAAGAATATATTAAAAGTATTCAAAGGAAAGTGCAATTCAGTCTACATAAAGCGTACATTTATGGAGATTTTTACATTATGTTACTTAACTTATCTTCTTTCATGCACGCAAAAGTGGAATTTCACAATACTCACTTCCTCACTTCTCACTCACTCACTTTTACACACTTCCTGCTTCCTTCTGAAATTTTGCGCAGCTGTATGCTTTTGAAAATACTATTTTAATATTTTCATAGCTCAATTATCAGTTAATCCATTAATTTTAATTATGGATTAACTGATTTCATATACGAGGCGCCATCTAGTAATGAGTTTGAGAAAAAAATTTATTGCTAGATTCCATAACATCTATAATAATGAATTATAAAAATAAAGTCTAAAATGTACAAAATAACAAAAATATACATAAATGAAACAACGTTTTTATTAGCGTACTAGAAAGTAGAAAATAATTCTTTATCAAAAATCTGGAAATCAAAACAAATACCGGAAAAACATGAGGAGCTGCACATAGTATAAGGACATTAAGTCACTGAATATCATAAGAAAGAAACTTTCTAAACCTTTATTAAATATTAAAAATATAATAAAGACGCGATTGAAATTCCACTTCATTTAGAATATTTCTGTCAATACCTCAAGTTTTTACGTTTATGTTTCGACCTCCAAATTTTTAATAAAATATTTACTTTCTACTTCTTTGCACTTTGATAGATAATTTTTTCCATTTTGATAAAATAATTACCTACTTTCTACATTGTACTACACTAATAAAGTCGCATTTTTAAAATCTTTCGTATATTTATTATTAATTCCACCTACATATATTTTCTGTACAAATGAGCCTATTGATGAGAAACAAGAAATTAGAATCAGACACATGGACAGTCAATAACAGTCTTTTCGCAAGTTCAAGCAATTTTCGTAAAAAAGTGCAAAACGTTTTATAGACTCAAATTAATCACATTACACTTAAAAAGTTAATTAAGAAAGTGATAGAAATAATATCAACTCCATATAAATTCCACACCGTCTTCGAAAATATATCATGTTTTCCTTCGTTATCAAACTAGGAAATGTCTTTCCTTTCTTAAATCAAAAGGAATGCTCTAAAAATTGCTTCGATAATACGTTTTTTTCCTTTTCCATATAAAAACATCCGTTTATCAAGAAAGAAACGGTTCCGATTCCTTTTACATTCTTCGGACAACACATAAATATTTGAGAAGCTTTTAGAGCAAAAAGGTGCATCTTGATCTTATGGTTAGATTCAAAGACGTTCAAACATAGATTTTTATCCGAAAAGCAATCTAAGTGAAACCGAAGTGAAAACTCGAATTTGATCTAGACGATGAAGAAAACCTAAAAACAAAACATGTGGCTGAAGGAAGGCGATGCGAAGATGAAGAATGCATTGACTTCAAACAACACGTTTTCTAATATTTTCAAAGCATTTATCTTTGTTCATATGAGGCTCAAAAATGCCTACAACGATGAGTTCATGTTGAAATAGTTTCCAATAGCTTTTAGTAGTGGAAGATATAAGTAATAATATATATCAACTAAAAGATGAAGCATTGCTGAATAATTTTTTCTTTTATTTCAACCGTTGAAGAATAGTTTACGAATTTTGCACACATAGGCTTAATAGTCAACTACTTTGTCTTTGATTAACCTCTGACTGCTCATCCCGCGATTTCCGCGGGTTGGAAGTAAGTCTGTTTTCTGCCGCATCCTGCGATTTTCGCAAGCTAATCGATTTACTTAGTACTTTGAAAACGTTAAATTATTATTATAATTATATTATTCTAATAAAGCCTTGCATATAAATAACAATTTGCTTGGTTCAACGGTATTTGAACATGTTTTCAAACCTTGTAGCTAAATAGTAATTGTAAATAATAAATACAAAAAACTTTTTAAAACCTTTTACCAATGCATTAAAAAAGAAAATAATAATTTTTCTCAAAAATCTGGAGGTCAAAACAAAATTCGTAAAAGCGTGAGGCGCAGGTAGAAAAGCTGTAAATAAATTAGAATTGTAATCACATTTATAATATATTTTATAACAGGAATGTTTAATAAAATTTCGTTTCTTATGATAATCATTGTGGTTTTATATCTTTCTCCTATTGTTTAAAAGCATTTTTTTAAAGATGTTTAAATATTTATAATTTTCTAGTTTTTGATCTTTAATTTATGTTATAATTCAGTATTATAAATATTTTATACATCAATTAACTAAAGCAATTATTTTATTGAAAAGGTCTGATAGGATGTGCGTAATGGACCCTATGCTTTATTTTTTTCCAGCAATAATTTTTTTAAAATTATCTATAATAGGGCATAATTATTTTTATTTTTATTGAAACATTTAAATTACTGTGTCAAGTATTTTAGTTCTCAAAAAAACTATAGATTGCGCCACTGAAACCTTCCGAGTGCAAACGCAATTTTGCGATTATTTAAAAAAAAATGATGATTGAGAGCTCTAAAATGATTAAAATATTGTATTGTCATCAAGACCCAATGAATATACAAAATTTCAGAACTCTAGTGCATTAAGAAGTGAGTGAAAAATCGATCACAAAATCCCAACTTACATACAAATAAGAAAAATTTCGAACTTAGTAAAAGCGTTTAAAAATTCGGCAGCCAGAGGGTTAAAGAAAGTTGCATATTGATACTTGAGAAATCAATTATGATTTGCTCTTTTAAATTATTTCGTATTTTATGAATGTTTTTTTAATTTAGAGAATATTTTTTTGTTTGCTTTTCTCTGTTAACCGGGGACAGTGGTGATTTTGTGGCAGAGCCTCGGCTGCGAGACCGAAGGCTCGTGAACAAATTTCACCAAAAAGCCTCTGAGTATGGGAGCATGATACTCGTTATATCTGCAGTGGGTCAGGCATCCCCCTAGTGGTGCGTAAGTTTAGAGAGGGTCCTTAAGGCATCTGACCATGGCTGAAAATCACGAGATTCGTACCAAAACAGCCTTCGTGTAGTTTCCAAATGCGACGTTACTTTAAGTAGATTAGGCCTGCTAATGGTTAAAAATCCCCCGAAATATAGATGGGTCTGTTTCTAATTTTGAAATAAACCGATTTCAATGACTTATGCACCCTTGTCAAATTAACGGAATATAATCTCCAGCTTCTCTTTTATTCGCTGAAGGACATACATCGGAGATTGTAACAAACCACATATGAATAATGTTTTTTGTTAGGAAAGTTTCGATTGAAAAGCGTGGAAAGTTGACGTCAATCCGCCTAAAAGAATATCCAAATGAGAGAAATGTTGTAAGAAATAGATTTTGTCATTTCAAAGAACGCACTTTGTGGAACCTCTATTACGGGATCAGTAGCTTGAGTAGGAAACTAACGTAACTATGCCTCTGTCTTCGGCCTTTATAGGATATTTTTATTAATTTCCCCTCCGTTATTAATCTGGTTGGCCGAAATACGGCTTTAAAAAATTTAATTAAAAATGTTTTCAAAATACACTTTTATTAAAGAACTAAATAGCAGAAATAGTTTTATTTTAATTATTTTCCTCTTTTTAATCTTACAGTCTATTGTTACTCAGAAACAATAGACTGTCAGGTGGCTCCACTAGGATAGAATAAAAATTTAATTTAATTAATGATTTTAATTAATTTCTGAAAGTTAAAATTGTGTACAGTAATCAAGAATGCACAAGTGTACAAAATTTTATAACTCTAGCGAGATCATCAGGAAATGAGTGAAATATAAATTACAAAATTCCGTCTTTGCAAACATGAAGCGAGTCAAATTGAATAAAAATGTAGCAAATGTATGTAAAAAATACATAACAAAAGTAGTATTAAATGCACAAATGTACATAAAATATATTAACAAAGCTTCATAACTTGCGCAGATTTGGTCGCAGAATGATAGGAGTTATTTTATTTAAAATGTTAGCGCGTCGAGATTAATTTACTAAATATGACTAATAGGGCCGGGGACTGCATAAAAATTCTTATTCCTAAATTGTTTTTCAGCAATACTTCTTATGACTAAAAGAACATGCAAAATAATTCTTTACTTCATTTAAAGCAATTTTCCAATTGGAAGTATGTCAATCTCTAATGGTGAAGAAATGAAATATTGCAGGTAATTAGCCACGATTATTACATATACTCTGTATGCGTTATAAAACTAAAGGCTTTTACACTGAATATTCTTGAGATGACTACAGCAATAACAATCTTTTATGTAGCTGATGAACGTTACGATAAGTTAAGAATTTACATGTCGTTATTTGAACGATATTCAAATGAATTTTTATTCTCTAATTGTTTCAGAAGATGTTTATTACAAATATAGATAGAATATATTAACCGTTTACAGTCCAATGTTCCCACTGGAAACATCGAATCAAAAATTCATTTCAAAATAAAATATGGTTCACATTGTTTTGAAAAAATTGTTAATTATAAATTAAAGTAAGTTTGATTTTTTGATATAGAAATTATGTTTCAGATATAAAATGGGCAATGTACAGAAATTCTTAAAAATGGGCTTTTTTTACATTTCAATTTGTGTATAGCATAAAAATTCCTAAAAAATTAAATAACTATCTAAAATTTTTAAAAATCGGTACACACGTTTAAAATGTCCATGTTACTAATGATATATCAAATATATTTATTTAAATAAGAAACGCATTCATTAAAGTTCCGTGTTCCCAATTGGGAACATCGGCCAGTCGTCACTATTTTGTGAAGGAAAGAATTTCTCTATTGTGAGTTTCCATTGAAAGAAAAATTGAAAGGACAAATTTCTTATAATTCGGGAAAGGAAATACCCTTCTGTTATTATAAGGTTAATGCTTCAATTTTGGAGGAAAAATTCATTTTTATCTGTAATCTGGGTGGGGAGAATTATAAATGAGTCGGATAAGCATTTATGTATAGCCAGAATGATAATTCTGTAGTAACTGTTTCTTTTAATTAATATTTTCATCTTCCAATCCAGATAATCAAAAGATATTCTTATGCACAGAAGAAAAAGGTACGCATTGGACTACGAAATTTGATTTTGGGGTGGGCTTTGATCAGTTGCATAAATTGTGAGAAACTACCGTCACATCTTCGCGAAAAGAAATGGTGGTATATTTTTTTTACAAAATGTACTAAATATAGTTGCCGTTTCTGGATGGCTATGCATACAATACTTCACAGAAAAAATAATCTTTTTACGAACTGGAGCATAAAAGGATGGATCTCAAACACGAAAAAAATTTCTCGGTTGTGTATCAATGTGGAAGAGTGGTTTTCATTGCCTAATTGCAACAACTCACATAAATATGCATAATGTGGAGAAAATACAAGATTGCAGTGCAATGAGTTCAAAACAGAGGCGATTGTATTCGAACTACTTCCCTGAGTGCCATAGGATACAGTTATAAAATTTCATTTTCTGCACTTTTTGTGCAAAATACATTTTTATTAATTTAAATTCATACATTTTCAATTCAATTCATATCTGAGCTTAGTTATAAAAATAATTTTTACAGTGCTTTGCCTTATTATTGAGTCTGATCATCACTGTTATCCACTTGTATGGCTAGTGTAATAAGCTTAATCAGAAATGGCCAATGTTCCCAATTGGGAAAATTAAAAATAAACATATATAATTTTTTTATATTTTAATGCTTTATATCTTTAAACTAAAACATTAGTAGGAGAAATATGCAAAAAAGTAATTAAACTGGATAAAAATTAACGTAGATCTGAATTTGTTCTGTAAACGGTTAAAAAAAGTTCATAAAAGTCTATTTTGGTTAGATTATTCCGTATTTAAGCAGAAAATTAGAATAAAAAATCATTGGAATCGATTGGTGATGTTTTCACCTTTCAAATGAAGATTTTTTTTAAATCGCTACTTAGTTCCAAAGTTTGCATATAAATCCAAATGCTTTTGAAACGAAGCGAATTATTATTTAAATGCAACTCATTAATATGATAATGTACATATTTCAACACTATATTAGTAACATACAAATATGAAAGCCAGCAGAAATAGCGGGATGCAATAGAAAATAGATTAGCTAGGAGTAGAGGGTTCAAGGAGGAGCAGTCGAAAATTCACAACAAGAAAGAAGTCATTGGCGTACTATGTACGCCAGCCCCTCCTACTAAGGGCTAAATATCGGTATATGGAGCTGGATCGCTAAAATGTATCGTAGATACTGAAATTTTCATTACGAATTTTGATTAATTCCATACCTTCTCCTTTCGTGTCTCCTACAGTTTCGTTAAAAATAAGTTCATGGAATCATATAATTTTTTTTGCTTTCTTTTTTTTAATACGGAAAATCCGAATTTGTCTTTGAAAATGAGTGCTTAAATTAGAATTACATGTCTAGAAAGAATTTTAATATTAGGATGACCCCCATTGGCCAAACAATATTATCTGTGCTTATAGGACCGTCATAGCTGTCTGGAGATACTTTTGGCTTCAACATATAATGTTTATGTTCTGAATTACGACCAGTGTTCAGATATTATCCAAATCGACTGTAAACTTGAGAGACTTTTCCGAGAAATTAGTTGCAAGAAAAATATTTCCAGACAGTCGTGATAATGATTTTTCTTTTTAATGCACCTATGCAGTTCAAAATTTGTGCTTGCAGTTTTCTATATGCGCCTTGCTAACAGAGAAGATGTGCTTCAAGACCCATTGCGCTTTTTCGATACAAGTACGGCTATGGAATGATATAAAATATGATGTGAAATGATTATCTTTCCATAACTGAAGAAACAATCTAATCCAAATATCATTTTCAATTCTAGGAATTTCCAAATGATGCATTAAATGTAGTAATGGTTAGTTCTGCTGAAATACGTTTTAAACTACTTTTTTCATTTTAATTCTATAGCCAGACAAGCATAAGGCTTTATTTTTTATCATTCGTTATATTTAATACTTTGTTTTAAAATTAAACTTAAGAATATCAAATTGTTACTAATTCACTTTAATTCAACTACTAATCCGCTTTTGATAAATAGCCTGCAGATGATACAGAAGATCTTTTTTTTATTCCATCCTTCTCAGGAATTTCAAATGAAATTATCGATTATTGCATCTAATGAAAATTTTTTTAAAAAAATTAGATGATTAATAACACAGAAAGTAAGGAGACTCCTTTTTTCACCAGAGGTGTTTTCTCTGTTTCACATTCTGGGCCTTGGTGGGTTAGTGGTAATGTCTCGGCTTCAGAGCCGGAGGGTTCCAGATTCGAAACACGAGTCCGCCGAAAATCCGCCGTGTATTGGACCTGTTGCATGTTGAATCCTACGTTGTGGCCAAACATCCTCCAGCTGGTGTTCTGCAGAAGTTTGGAGAAGGGGTGCCAGCTCCGGTGTCGCTCCAGTCATCTGACCACGGTTTAAAATTACGAGGCCAGTTCCAAAGTAGCCATCGTGTTGCTTCGGAACGGGACGTTAATATAACTAAACTAAAACCCGTCTACTTCCACAATATGACGCGTTTTCTGTTTAGCCTAGTCATATAAAGAAGAGAATAGAGTACGCACTTTGTATCTCCTTACCTTGATCAACTAGGAACAAAGTTTGCATTAGATCTACAGTTTTAATGTCAAGACTACATATAAAATTGTCTTTTTTGTAGCTTCCTGCGTCTTTTAGTTATCGCTTTCACAAGCACACGAATATAAAAACCGATAGACAATCGATCCTATGATGTTGTTTGTACGAAATTTGGTACGCATTTAGAATTCTAATGTTAACCTTTGATCGTGCGCAATACAAACGCTAACACGTTCGGGCGCAACTCATCTGTGACATTAAAAGTTAAATTTTTGTTTAGGCTTAAGGAAAAGCTTATCAAACTGAACTATTCGGTCATACAAAGCGATATTTACGTTTTTAAATAACTATTTTAATATATCCTTCCAATTTGGACAAACAAAATGTTCAGGAATTCAAGAGGGAGTTGACGTTTGTTTTCCCGTAAGATTCCTTATGATGTTGTCGTTGAGAGACTGAAATAATTCGATATTTTTGAAACAATGTATTGGAAATAAAGATCAATATCATTGAATTAGGAGCTGGGACACATGTATATGGAATTTTGTAGGTATAAAAAAATATTGTTAAAAATTTGGGAAATCAAAAATACAAACGTAATAGGACGCAACTCATCTACCAGATTAACATGCCCCTCAAGTATATCAAGAGAGCACTAGAGAGAAAACCACGATACCCTAGTGTGATTGGTAGGGAGCCAGGAAGCTACTAGAGGTCCCACACATTTCTCAGTAAAACCCGCTCTTCGGTACAAAAAGATATGGGTGCTTTATCTCACAGATTAGATGGGCCCGACGGAAGGTTAACTTTCTAATCAGATGACGCATCCTATATGAGACATTCATTGCTATTTCAATCCATATAAGAACGTAAAATACACCTGACACCCTTAAGAGTGCCCACGTGATTTTTGTCTTTTAAATTTATTGCCAGTTAAGTTTAATTACAGATTTAAGTATCAAAAATTCTTTAATTCGATAGATTCACTCATGTCATTGTATACAGAGATACATGTGAATTGTTACCAATAGTAATTTACATGTTGATAATAAAGTCCATTTCTGAACGAAAATATAAACAAGAGACACCTTTTAACAAAATATTGTTTATAAAATGATTAAGTGATGTGGATATCCTTTTAATGGCAACCTTTAGCAAGGACAACTGCTGTCGTAGGGAGCTGGAATAATTCGACATTTTCGATACAATATATTGGAAATACCGATCAATATCATAGAATTAGGATCTGGGACACAGGTATATGGACTTTTGCAGGTGTATAAAAACAAATATTGAGAAAAATTTGGGAAAATAAGTGCCCCTCACGTATATTAAAATAGCACTAGAGAAAAAACCACGATACCCTAGTGCGAGTGGTAGGGAGCAAGGGAGCTACTAGAGGTCCCACATCTTTCTCGGTAAAACCCGCACTTGGGCTAAAAAAATATGAGTGTTTCATCTCACAGATTAGACGCGCCAGATAGAAGGTTAAAACCATATACCTAATTTTATCCCTTATAACTCGTTATATTTTTTAGTAAGTGCACACGGATTTGACAGACAGAAAAACTTCTGTTTGACGGATTTTGTCCGAAATGTGACCGAAATCCGCAGTTTTTGTGCATACTAAATCTGGTCATTGCATTTTCGAGTATTATCGTTCACAGACTGAAGGCATAATTCTAGAAATGTGTTTTTTGCACTCAGAGAAGTCTGAAATATGGATTGGATATTCATCAAAATCTCGAGATCGAATTTTTGACCATTAAATTGCTATTTATTTGTATACTTAATGCACGAAAAAGTAAAAAATATATAAATAAAATTGTAGCACAGTGAAGTTTCTTCTCATTGTTGTGAAGAACACGTATTTCAGCTTGTTTACGAACTTTTCATTCCAAAGCAATGATAAAATTAACCCATTTATTTAGAGAAGAGTTAAGAGATAATGTGACTACCCTCATTTTAGAAAGAGAGTTATACGCAAATGTGGTATTCTGAAGAATATCTCCGAAGATTTATAAGAACAAACAGAGGATCAAATTTTCTTACCAGTTTTGCCATAGAGCAAAAATATAGTTCCATTATCCAGAGATTTTTTAAAAATTTCTGTGTGTATTAAGTGCTATTTATTTGCAACGTATGGGACTGCTATTTATATGAAACTGAACAATAATATAGTCCGGAAAACTGTATGTAATAATTGAGACGCCATTTCCGGGTTTGCTCGAGTATAGAGGATTAATACTAGAAAAATTAAAATATGATTCTTTACGGCCATCAATTTCATTCTCTACACGGAACTTTGGAAAAACCCAATATTGCCAATGATGATAATGTGCATGAATACAACGGCCAGAAAAATATTCGAAAACATTCACAGGCTGGACTATCTCCCAATTATGAATAATTATTCGAAAAAGTGTCAGTCCCTTGATTTTTGGCCGCAGTGGCCAAGTGGTAAGGTCTCGGTTTTGGGTCCAGAGGGTTCGAAACCTGATTCCATTGATGATACAAAGTGTATTGGGCTTGTTGCATGTTAAACGCCCCTCAGTTGGTGTGGCGCGGATGTTTGGAGATGGGGTTCCAGCTCTGGTGTCGTCCTCGTCATCTGACCGCAGTTCAAAGTGACGAAGTCCGTCCCAGAATAGCCCTCGTATTGCTTCAAAACGGGACGTCAATATAACTAAACTAATCCATGATCTCTTATTTCAATAGAGTAACAGTGTCTTCAAAATATCCTATATAAATGGATTCCTGTAAATGAATGATGACAAGATTGTAATGGAGAATCTCTTAATGAAACGTTAAAACATTAATGAAATTAAAAGGATTAATGACATGATAAAATACAAAAACCTTTCTCAGAAAACAAAATACATGGAAAAGCAGAGAAGAGGAGAACTACTGCGTAGCGTCTAAGTACAAATTATTTACAAAATCTTAAGGAAACAATTTTTAAATGTCGAAAAATATATATTACGTTCTTTATTTAATTACAGTTCACTCAGGAAGTTGGTAAGTACGAAAAATTGGAAAACAATAAATATATGCAAAAAATAATGTTACGGATAACACATGTTGATACCAAGATGAAAATGAGGAGCTTTCTTTCATTCAGAACATTTTAACAATTTACATTTTTACGCATGTATTAAGTCGTTTTACGCAATTCTGTCTGAAAAGCTAAGGAGATGCCATAATTTTAAGATATATTTTTAACTTCTCAACTGAAATTACTTCTGAAATTTTTCGTATTTTTCTTAGGTGAAGATAATAATCTCTCTCTCATATTCTATCGTATATCATAGTGAAGATTAACTTGTTTTAAAATAATGCAATCGCTGAAATTGGCTATATTATTTTACTTGGCATTTTGCTTAAGCGATACTAACGTACATTTCACAGTATAAAGAAAATGAAGACATCAAGAAAATTTCTTGATTATTTTGCAATTATTATAAAACAATGCCCATAAAATAGAATAAAATGTTATCAGAACTAAAATGTTGAGAGATTTATGTTATTATTTTTAAGAAATTGTTTAGTGTATATATCTCCAATATATTTCAGGGCCGGAGTGGTCCAGTTGTAAGGACTCAGCTACGGGGCCGGAGAGCTCTACGCTCGAAACCCGATTTAACCGATGATCCGCCGTGTATGTTTTCCTGATGTACACTAAATCTGGCGTCGTGGGCCAAATCTCCTCCCGCTGACGAAGCGCAGATGTTTGGAGAGGGGATGATGAGCTGAGGTGTCGTCCCTATCAAATAACCGCGGTTCAAAATTACGAGGCCCGTCCCAAAATTGTCCTCGCATTTCTACAAAACGGGACATAAATATAACTAAACTAAAACTCAAATATTTTTCAACTTTTCCTCTTATTAGATTTGTTAAAACTTAATTATAGATATCTCCTAGTGCCCTTGAAGAGGTGACTATTGTCAAAAATTTTGAATTCGTCATTTTTTATTTCGTTCCTCATAAAAGGCTTTATTAATGGGAAAAATGAAAAAAACTTGAGATTTAACTCATTTTTTTCATTCATGGTTTTGAAAAATTCGCAGAACTAAAATTCAAATCAATATGAAGTCCAAAGTTTTTTCCCCTATTAGATATCTCTTTCTGGCTTTTCCCATATTTATGAAGTACTGTATAATAAAATTTTGCTTACATTCTCTTCTATGTTACCATTCAATGAGCTCTTCTACAGTGCTTCTATATGCTAAAATTCTATATCGATCTTCAACAGCTGGTTGGATCAATTTTCAATCAATACCAAATGATCCGTGTAACTGAACTAAAGGTATGTTATATAAGATATAACCATGAATAGTGAGGAAATTTCAGTAACACCAGTTACTAAATTTCAGTTACTAAAATCACCACTTACTTTTAACATAAGGGCCTTGAGCACCAAGTAACAGAAGACTTCTTTTTCAAAAACAGTAACATAGTAAAACTTAGATGTGGATCTTAAGATACACATCAAATTTTAAGCGAATTTTAAGAAAAGGGATTATTGAGTTTATACAAAGTGGCAAATCATTTGTGTGATTCCTGTGGTTTATCGTATAGTGTACAAGACTATAGATATTGTTATTTACTATTTAAAATATGGAATATATCAGTATTACATCTAGAATATGGTGTTACCTATTATACTTTCTTAAGAAAAGATTTTCTTGTAAAATGCATTAAGAATTCTTTTCTTAAAAAAATTCTAATAATTATGTTGAAGCTTTTACCGCCTTATGGCTTTTAAATAAAATACTTTTGCATCAGGAAAAAGTTAATAGAATAAAAGAAAAAGAAATGTGCAATTCTTGAAACCTACATTTCAGAATTGGTACATTTTTAGGAATAAACAAGATTAGAATTCTAATATTGCTCTAATTTGCTCCCCTGAGAAAGATGATTAGATTACCTTCAATATGACGTTGCGACAAAAGTTTAGCAATAAAAGTAGAAGACCCAATGGAAGGGTTCTGTGAAAGTAGAATAGTTCTATTATATAGTTCCTAGTAGATACAAAGAAATAAGACTAAAATCATTTTGTTCCTTAAGTTTGTGACAAGAATGATGATGATGATAAAGCACATTAAAAGTGTAATAAATAAATAAATATAGTTTTTTAAAACACGCTTTTATCAGTGGGTTAAAAAAAGGATTCTCCATTTTGATTATTTACGACTTTTTAATGTTTAATTTATAGCTCATTATTATAAATAATATGGAAATTGGAAATCAGTTTTTCACAAGTTCGCAATTAGGTGGCCATTACGAAATCAGAATTTGATTCAATTAATCAAATAACTAATTATCAAGTTTTAGAAATATTAAGGTAGTGTATTATCATCAAGAAAACGCATGTATACAAAGTTTTCAAACTCTAATACATTAGGATGTGAGTATAAAATCAATTTCAAATTTCATCTTCAGAAATATGAAAAAAGTTAAATAAAATTGTGTACAAAACTTTAAGGCATTTTATTATTCATTAACAGAAGTATCGAAATGATACGCGTGGCATGAATGTTGTTAGTATCATCCGAAAGCATTATTGTGCTATACCGATAAACAAACTTGAAGACTTGAGATTTTGAGGCATGTAATTTAAAGAAAAATTTATATAGTTAGGAAACGATGTGATTGAATTTTAAATCAATAAACATATACCAGTATTAGCAACCAACATATATGCCAGTAAATGCAACGAACACAATGAAAGTGATTCATTCCATGCGTACTGAAATGGATATACAACTTCTCGTAGAATATAGGGACGAGAGTCAGGAGAATGGGTACTCTCTCACAGGGAGAACAGACGACAACAGAGGTCGAACTGAAGCTTCACTCTTGAGGTTAGGGTTAATTTTCTCTCTCTAATTCTGCGATACTCCTGAGCACCTGTACTGTAAACTCAGAAAAGTCGAATAAGAATTACCATTCTGTTATATGCGCTATAATTTTTTATGTCTCAGCCTTACTATAGATTTTAGTGTATTTATTTAGTTATAATAAATATGTATGCCTTCCATCAGCTTGGAATTTTAGTTGCAAAAAATTCTGATAAAACAGGATTTTTAAAAAAATATATATATTTCTGTTTGTAGATTACTCTGGCCCATCTTAATAAGCTATCATAAAAAATGAATAATCGATTACTACTGAATAATTTAAAATATTTGAAAATGATGCAGAAAATCTCCCCCCTAAAAAACTGAGAGTAATTAAGTGAATTCAATCATATTTCCCTTTTGAATTGGTGAAATATTCACAACTTTATCATCCTTTAAAAAGGCTTGATGGCATAATGTTGCAAAATATCAGGCTAAATTTCTGAGTTATTATTAAAAATAGAGTCCACGACGCATATTCTAAAAAGAGAAATACGTGACGTCACGACAGAGATTTGCCAATGTGGACTTAGATGGTAGATGACATGGACAGTTAAACTTCTCTTAACAAGCAACACCGCCTATCTCAATTTTTTGAAATTTCAAAGAGGAAGAAAAAAACTGCATTTTTCGCAACCAATGACGAATATTACTGAATTTGTTTAATTTCTGACATGAATATGAGACCGAATTGTTCCTACCGGTTGTGAAAAAAAAATCCAGAAATATTCCTTATTTCTGCGAAAAATTCAATTTTTTCTTCTTCTTTGAAGTTTCAAAAAATTGAAATAGTTGGTGTTGCTTGTTAAGCGACGATTTGTCAGTTGTCTGGCAAGTCACGTGAATTAACTCCATTACAGTTAGTGATAACAAAAATACACCTAAATGTATTGAGCTTAAGTATGGCATTTAAGGACGTAAACACATAGAATATGCTCTATAGATATTGATTAAATGGCTGAAAACGTGACGCAAAAGAAAAATGCAACTTTCAGAAATTCTATCAAGTGACTAACCTTAAAGTTAATTCTTGTGAAAGCCATTTTAAGCAACATAACCGATTTAAAATAACACTATCAATAACACAGATACACTACTATAACATAATTTATATCTTGTCGTTGATCTTGTTACTATACACTATATCATCTTCAAATTAACTGAACATTGTATATGATGTACAGGTATTAGTAAAAGCATAATAAAGGCCGTAATAGTAAATAATATAACCATAGGTACCGATCTATTGAATGTGACACTAGTCGAGCTTGGATGGTAGGAGAAGTTCAATATTATTAAGAATGTCATCTTAAGATTATGGATGCAGAGGTGCCATAATCTTGATGGCGGTCTACCGTCGTAAAAGGCGTAATCTATATCGATTTTCCCTCATAAAAGACAATCTTCTCCATGGGTAACTACTTATCCGTAGATTGCTATACAGCTTTAATAGCCATAAGATTTCCAGATTACAGGTAGATACGAACTATATACCAAACAGAAGGTTTTTTTTAGATGAATATAAAAATTTACAGTTTGCAACTAGTTACATATGAGAGCTTTTAAACATTATATTCGAGTTGCATCATGAAGTTATTAAGAAATCCATAATAGAACAGTCTATTGAATAAAAAATATTTTTCAAAACTTTTGGTTACATAATTACGATACTTAAAAATGTTACAACTATGTTTTCTTACATACAGTTTGGATATAGATAATGTAATTTTAGGGAAACAGGCAGTTTTGTTACCAAGATACACTTTCGGAGAGATATTACTGGTAGGTTGTTGAAGCCGCAGGACTAAGTAATAGGAGTTATAATTATATTTTACTGTGACTTGGTGCAACGAGGCAGTTCTGAAGAAGGTCTGATGACCTCGGAAAGAAACTCACGAGCTCGAGTCTAATCGCATTCTTAAATGATGTCATCTGGAAAACTAGTAGAGTGAATGTGCTCTTCAGAAAAAGAAATATAGACGTATTTCTCAATGAGATAATTCTTTTGTGCTCCTTTACAAATGGACTTTATTTCAAACTTAGTTTCCTCAAACAAGCTCATTTCAATTACATGTATATGTAACAAAGTGATTTATGAGTTTAAGAACAAGAATTTAGAGCTTCAAATAATCTCGGATTCATTTTCAATAGCCAATGTCTTTATATATAATCAGGAATTTTCTATATTAATTTATATTAGTTAAAGTAACTTTCTAGGTCCAAAATCTGCTTGTGACTACTGTTAGAGGGAGTGCAAAAAGGACGTGTCTGGACAGCAGCAAAAGTGAAGAGTAAAACGGGCAGGAATCTGGTATAAGCAAGAAAACAACGAATAAACAGGGAAAATGGCAGGCAATATTATTTCTAATTTGTTAATCCAGCATTTCAGAGAGGCTCGAATCGTTTAAAGGGATTCTTAAAGTTAACTTAGAACGCAATTGAATTAATATTGCCATAATAATTAGAATTGAAGAAAATTGATTTAAGCCAAAAAATGCAAAAATTTTTCATAGCTTCATTCCAATAGACAGCGTTTTGTCTAGAGTTTTGTGATATCTTATCTTGATCTTTTTAATAACGGTTTTCGCTTACCAAACATTAAGAAACTTTATTACATAGCGAGAAAAAATAAGTAGGAGACATCACGTTAAATCGATAGGCAGTTACAACACACTAGCTATCCTGTTTCTTCAGACTTCACTTAACTTTATTTTTATCTTATATGAATACTTAAGTTTTATTTATAAACAACTCTGTGCATATTGAACGATCTGCTTACTCGCCCGTTTTTTGCAATATTTCAAAAGATCTCTTTAGCGTAAGCTGTTTTCCGAATGTGCATGGACTTAAATTCTGAAACCTTGAAGCTTTAAGTTCTCTTTTTATATGATTTTTTTTGTTTACTTCAATGGTTTGGAGAGTTTCTCTAAAATAATGTTTCCAATGGTTTCTCATTCAAACAGACACTTCAGACAGCTCTTTTCAGATATCTTAATACAGAGATAAAAGAAATTTCTTTAAAGATTTATTTAACAAAATAAAGGAAAAGATATTAGCTTCGTCTTAAGTAACGATCTTGTTTGAAAATCACTGGTCCAAACTGATAAGAGACTATGCTGGATTTGAATATTTTTAGTTGAATTTCGAATGTCCTTATTTTGAATATGAATTACGCATTTAAGGTGTTTTTGATTTAGCTTATAAGTGAAACCACAAGAAAATCACGAAATTTGATGTTTGGATTAATTGACTGAAAATTTGAGTTCTTTATGAAAGAATTTAGTCTTTCGGTATTTAATATTTATACTTTTCAATAATCAAGTAATTAAACATAATATTATTTTAATTGAACTTGCTTCAAATAAAATAATATCCTAAATGGTTATTATCTAATACATTTACATAACATTGTGTTAATGTTGTAGAATAACTTATACATTTACACAGTCCTAACCGACGGCTATTTTAGGATGGACTTTGTAATTTCAACCATGGCAAGCAAAAAGGACAACACTTCAGTTGGTACTACCCTCTAAACTTCCGCTTCGAACCAGCGAGAGGAAATTTGACTCTCGACGGATTTAACGTGCACCAGAACTATATATACGGCCAATCTTACATGGAATCGGACTTTGAACATGTGGAACTCTTGACCATCTTTGCAAGAGAAATATTAGTAATTTTGAATTTTGGTTGGATGATGATGAAGATTCTAAGCAGGCGCGCTATCCTCCAAATTTCACGCTACTACAGGGGAAGGTTGTTTTACTCGTGATATGTTGATACCGGTCCTATTACACAGCGGATCTTCAGAATTTTTAGAGCTCGGACTTCATCATTTATACCTGAATCCGATACACTGCAGCTAGTTACCACGGATATACGGACCGTCTTCTGACGGCATCTCAAGACATGCTTTCCATTAAAGGATTTACGCCATTCCACATCAAAGCAGCATAAAAACATTCTTGTATTTTTGATGTTCCATTTCTATTCACAGTTTCATTAAAGCTTGAATCCTCTTTCGCAACATAATTTCTCTTTCATTTGAAAATAGAGATTACCTCATCATAAAATGTAATGGGTAGAGAAATATTACGTATTCTGAGAAACCACGGCATTCTCCGATTCCTTTGCGCTAACTCAGTCGTAACGGTTACCTGAGGCTCAAACGCCTAGTTCACTTATGGGGTCTCCGGTAATTAGTTTATGGATTACGACTCGATGCTAGAGTTAATATGAAACGACTAAATGGCCTTACCAGTGATGTACCCAAATAGTTTTAACTGGATAGAGAGACAATTTGAATCTAAAATGGGCTGAAATGCATCGATGTCTAGTGCATCTGAAGACATGCAGACTGAATAACGATCGCTCAAGTTGTATGCTCGATTGAACAAATTATAAGGATTTTGAAAATGATCAATTAAAAGTAATATTCAATCTTTATAATCAATTTCAAAGATTGGATCATCTGTACTATTCATAAAAGCTTAAATTTAATTTTATTCCGCTTTGAAGAGCATGTATAAGCTATAGCAATTTTGATTACATTAATGCACAGATCAATTAACATATGGACCTCAATGATTTTAAAAGAACTTTACAATATATGAATCGTCGACCCATATACTATTATCAGTTGCTTGTAAATAATATCTGGGCATGAATGCCATAATTAGGTAACTACAAAATTGGCGAATTATGGGTAAGTGTGATTAGGCTAGGTGCACGCCAAACTACAACTGAGTAAGTGTTGCAAGCGATTCCTATAATTTCATTCAGGTTCTTACATTTTCTCAAAATTATTAAATAAAACATTAATTTGCGTTTTTTTCGAAACAACTGATTCGTAAGTTATATTACTCAACCCCCGATGTCTCACTAAGATATAAAACGCGTGAATGTAAAATTTTAAAGCATTCTTTCTTGAGGGGTCTCGGTTTCCTGATAAGATAGTCATGAATTCGAGTTCAGATTTCGCCTATGATGGATCGTATATGAGTCCATAACGCCGGTCTGGTTGAGGGAATAGCGTCCTTACATTAGTGTTGTGTGAAAGCTTGAAGAGTAGGCTGTTGGTTCAGCAATGTCCTTATCTTCTGACCACAATTAAGAATTATAAAGTTTATTTCCAGGTGCCTTTGTTTAACTTCAAACTAGGCATTAATTTAACAAATCATATTTTCACGATTTTACTTGTGGTTTAGGAAGAGTATAATATCTTTCTTAAAGTTATTTTTGCAAAAAAATGAATCTGTGTAGAATACAATAATGATTTTATAAATATGTTCTGTTTGTTAAAAACAAAAAAAAACTATACAATGTTTTTTGGAAAAATGAAGCAAGTATAAATGTGGCTTATTAGCACAAATAATAACTCAGATAGCAATTTTAGTTTGCAGCAAATTTGCAACAGACTTGCACTGCAAATCTGCAAGCTTTCTGCAAATTTGTCACGACAAGTGTGCAAGAAGCTTGCAGCAAGTTAACGCAAGCCTCGAATTCACCATAGGACGAACTTGCAGCAAGCTTGCATAGCAAACTCATTGCAAATTATAGCAAAAACAGAGTACGAACACAACCCAGGATAGAACTCGCGACCTAGCGCTCGGGAAGCGGGCGCTTTAACCATTCGGCCAGTTAACCTATGAGAGGAGAAAATAGATTTCGTTAATACATCGTTCGATTCGATTCGCATACGATTTATTTTAAACTATTTTCTTGATTTCGTTAATTTTTTGAGTTGCGAATATGATTTGAAGTCATAGAGATAACGATTTTCGCTAATAACTACGTTTTGTTAGTAGAATAAATTATGAAATTAGAGTTCAAAAGTAATTAATTTAAAATGGTATAAAATGTATAAGTTTATTTTTCAACAAACATTGACTGTTTTTTCGGTTTAATTTTGTTTATAAACGCTAAAATTTCAACATTCAGAAAAACGCGATATGGTTTTCTTTAAAGTGCGAATGCTATATTTAGTAAAAAGATGGAAATGTTTCAAAAAATTTTTTATAAAAAAGTTAGTTTTTTTACAAATTATCATTGATTTATTGCATTAATAAAAAGAAAGACGGTCTAGGAGATGCTATTAGAAATCGGATGTTTTTCAAAACAGAGACAAAGATAATTATCTTTTTGTGCTATCTTTGCATCACGCTTGTTTTGCAAATTTGCTGCAAGCTTGCAATGCAAACGAGGTGGCGCTATTTGTCACGGCGAAATTGTAGCAAATGGGTTTTGTAAGAGAGGGTGGTACTAGTTGTCACGGTGAACTTCCCACAAGTTCGCTTCAAGTTTGACGCGTCAAATTTGCTATGACAAGGCAATATCAAGTCAAAATCAAACTTGCTGCAAACTTACGTGTTATCTGGGAATAGATATACTAAACAAAAATTAAAATTAAAAAAGAAAGAAGAGTATAGATAAGAAACAGCAGATAAATAAGCACTTAATGTAAAGCCCTTAAAATGTTTTTTTCTGATTTTATTTGTTATAACTGTTTAAATATTAGTTTTTTTTATTCTGATTAATTAGTTAGGATTTTTCTTCATAGATGGAGCTAGGTGCTAGCTTCTAATTCTTTGTTGCTTCCTGTGTCTTTGGCGTCGCTTGTTTTACATCTAAAAATTCGGTAGAGAGTGTTAAATTTAACACAATCACTAGTATCTTTTGATTATACATTAAGGATTTTGCATCTTGATCTTTCAGAATGTTTCTCATATTGATATTGGACAGGATTCAGGCCACAAAGGATATACTTTTGATTTATAGTCTTACCCTTGACAGAAAATCTTGTCTAATTTGGAATCTTTATGGTGAGTGGTCTTCGATAAAGTTCGCCATTTCGATTTCTCATTCATTTCTTCCTTTTTGAACATTTTTTATTTTCTAAAATAATTTTTATGTGTTTTAAATATTAATCGTTTTAAACATCTGTTGATGCAATCACTTGAGGCTGTTGCGTTAGTACGCTAAAAGATGTATTGTTATCGTTTATGTTTAAATCTGCTGTTTCTTATCTATACTTTTCTTTCTTTTTTAATTTTAATTTTTGTTTAGTATATCTATTATTTGTATCTGTATTATATTAGAAATAGCTGCATATGCGCTTTTATATATAATACTAAGAATTTTTATTAATGTTTGATTAATTAATTTAATCAATTTTTAAATAATATTTTCATTAAAATTTAGTCAATTTATAACTGTTATAAGCACAAGGTATTTTACGATATCTCCACGATTTTGCTACGATATTCTGAATATCGGACAAACATTGTAAAGATATCGTATGAATATTGTAGGGCCTCTTCTGCTTATAGGGTAGCGGATAAAATAATGTAAATTAAAGTGTAAATCACACAAGAAAAAAAGGATGCGTAAAAAGGGGAGTAAATACGGGAAGAAAACGTAACGAAATCAGTGCAATGCAATTTTCTTATCCATTTGAATAACATTATTAATATCAACTACAGAAATGAGAAGGATCATAATATAAATTTGATCTAGCCATTTAAACCTTTCCAGGTCTATGGTGCTTTTATATTCATTTCTGCTTTTAATTTGTGCTGGAGAAGGTTTGATGGGGTCTAGATGGCAACGTGATTTGAATACAAATGAAAAATTACTGAATAATTTTAACTAGTTAATCTGGATGCATTTATTAATTAATTAATCCGAAAAATGAAAAAATAAACATGAAATATGATGAAACTCATTGTGTTCAAATTTTCACTTTTTAGCTGTTAGAATATAAGTAAAAATAATACCTAAGTTCTTTCATATTAAGTCTTATCTATAATAAGAGAACTATAGTTGCTTCGACAGGACTCTAATTTGTTGGAACTCAAAGGTTTCATCTTTATCTCATCATCTAAATTAAGCGAAAGAAGCCTATATTTCAGAGTGACAAAACTTCTGTCAGAAAATGTCAAGCCAAGCTTCTGATTCATTCCGATCGGTAGAGATAGTTCTGATGACTCACATCTCACTTTCTGTGAAGAACAAAAGTATATCAGACAATTCCAGACTTTATTCTGCAAAAGAAAAGAGGAAAGAGTGTTTCTTTATGCTTTGTGGAACGAGAGGAACCATTTGTCGTTTGTGACATCTTTTCCAATACGTGACTTTTGCAAATGGTTCCTACTATAGTGGTAAAACCTGTCGAGCTAATCTGCGACAGTTGCCTTTTTTATTTGTAGAAACGAACTTGCGTTTATCTGCTCATTGAACAACTGTATGGTGAATGAGTTGGAAAAAAGTCAAACAAATTCATCCTGTCATCAATTTTTCGCATCTTTAACTGACATGATTCAAATTTATTGATTAGTTTCGATAGAAAACCATTCTTGACAATAAATGAGAAAGTGTTAAGAAAATGTAGAGACTGTGATAGCTATTAATTAATATTTACGTTATTATTTAATTTCTTGTATTTTAATAGTAAGATGCAATGTCAAAGGAAAAATCAAATTCGGGACTTTTTCATTCAAAATCAACTGGGATTTTTAAAGAAAAATACGGAATTTTTGAAATATTTAAAGGAAATTTGTTAAACCATATATTGTTAAAAAAATTATTGTTGTGGATGGGTTTATTGGGGGAAGATAAAAATTTGTATCCCAGCGCGTAGTAAAAAGAGATCACTATTTTTTTCTGCAATTGAGTGAAAAGCACTTTTGTGCTTCATCATGAGAATCAAAGTTTCAAAAGTATATTTTGAGATTTCTTCTACCGTAATTTAAATGTTAATAACGAGGCTTTTACAAAGGCAGTATAAAAATAAAAGTCCTGCAACTCAAGTATTTTATGTTCTATAATCAGTCTTTTAAGATGTTTCTCACTCTGTAAACTGTCATGAATCTAATAATTAAAAACTAATTTTGAAGCTTAATATTTTTTCAAATATTAAAAAATGAATCAATTTATTAACGAAACAAATTATTGAATGAACCTATTTGATGTTTTTACGTTTTGTTTCTTCAAGCTATCTGAAAAGAAGTTTCTGCTGTTTTGATAAGTCCAATATTTTTCTACTTCAGAACAACGCTCAACAGAGTCTCTTCTGCCTTTCCATGACTGTGAAAAGAGCATAACTATAATTTCTTTTTCATTTTACCTCGCTCAAAAGTTAAACAAATATGATTTATTTATTAAAAAATTTAAGTTTTAAACTTAAACAAATATGATGTCTCTATTTATTTAATTTCTTAATTATTACTCTGTTTAATTTTTCATTTCTTTAAAATTATACAATTTGAACTAGAGCGTTGATAACTTTTCTGCATATTTTTTTCTGGCGAGCATCATACATTGATTTAAAATTGCCTCACTATGGTATTTTTGTATGAAAAAATTATCTATCTTGCTAAATCTTTCAACCGTGCTTTCAATATAGATCTTTTCTAAGACATTCATGTTTTAATCTACTTACGTAAAATTGTTAAAAACTCAAATTTATATTTGTTATTATTGTTTCAAATTTATATTTGTTATTATTGTTTCAAATTTATATTTATTATTATTGTTTCAAATTTATATTAAATTTATATTTGGAACGTAAAATGGGAGTATGAGGCTGCCATTTAATATATTTTTGAAGTAAATTCATAAATAATAGCGAACTTCAGATAAAAGGTTTAAAATTAAAACCCTCATAAACTATTTAGTATTTCTCCTTTAACGTTTCATGTTCCCTTCTTTCAATAACATGAAAAACGACACTTTTACCAAATACAACCTTTCAAGCAATGTCAACAACACACATTTGTCTTAGTTTAACTCTTCCGATTATTCCATACACGATAAAAATACAATTAATCTAGCTTCATTCCGCAAGACAGCAATTATTCCCTAAAGAATTGACGGAAAATAGAGCAAGGTTAGATTACGTTGTATTTAGCTGTCTAATGCAATCTGGATAAGAATGGAACATGAAGTAAGTGTTTAACCTGATTCAATTCTCATTCTTACATTTTTTGGAATAGTAGTTCTTATTCTTTGATGTGAACGCTCAGATCCAGTTTTTGAGTTTGTTCACTGCTATGAAAAGAAATAAAACGAAAAATGTGAAGTACTGGAATTTTTAATGTAATATATATTAAAATATGTGCATATATATATATTGTTGTTTATACTAGTATGGTTTTGCATTAAATTGTTACTTTTGATTTTTTTGAAATTTCTTACAAAATGACTGTATGACGCATTAAATTAAAGCTGTGGGTGGAAATTGCGAGTTAAAACATCGAATGAGAAGGTAAAATTAAGAATAAGCTGACTAAAGCTCTATTATACGAAAATGTAAGAGAAAAAATTATTCTGAAATTTAATTAACGAGCTAATTAAAGCAAACATTTTCACTAGATCGCAACAATGAAATTCTTTTTGTCGAGCCATTTGAGGAATAATTAAACATTTTAAGCCAATGGTTAAATTTAAACAACATTTTTTTAACGTCTTTAAAAAGTAAATTACTGCTTTATCCAAAACTACAAAATCTTTGGCTTAATACCTCATACCTTTTATATCTTTGAATTTATTCTAGAAGTTCTAGAAATTTCAAGTAAATCTGGTTATACTTTTGGAGACAAAAAGCTAGTTGAATTAAAAAAATTAAATGAAGAAAAGATAATAATAATAATAATAAATGAAAAAAGAATAGAAAGTGAAAGTTTTTTTAATAAAAAATTTAACGAGCCAATTAAAAAGAGCCATTCATTTTGATATTTTTATTGATGATACCAATATTAAGAATTATTGAAGAAAACTTTTAATTAATTAAATTAAGTTTAAACGACATTAGATTTGTATAGGAAAATTAAAATTCTCTTTGCAATCAAAGGCCTTTGTATATCCTCAATGAATTCTGACATGATACTCATCAAATGCATTCGCTTTTGGAAACCACTAAGGAGAAAGAACAGAGGTATCACAACACAGCAATCTATTTTGCAATCAGAGGCATTTGTATATCCTCAATGGATGCTGACGTGATACTCATAAAATGCATTTTCTTTTGGAAATCACTAAGGAGGAAGAACTCTCTTTTGCAATCAGAGGCCTTTGCATATCCTCAATGAATGCTGACGTGATATTCATCAAATGCATTCGCTTTTGGGAAACCACTAAGGAGGAGGAACAGATTTATCACAACACAGCATAAGACAGTGAGCAGTATGATGTTAAATGATATACGCAGCCGTTTTTAATTTATGACTGCGACGTCACTTATATGTTTCCATTATTTGTTTCAATTCCGTTACCATTCACACCTTAAACAGACTCCCTCTCTACCAACTTTCACTCCTATTGTAACAAATGGACAAATTTGAAAATGCTTAATGTAACTAAGACTGTTTACCTGCTATGTATTGCTCGTTTTTACACGCTTTTACTTAACTTTATTTCATTCATATTTGTTATTTCATTCAATTTCTTTTCATATTTGCATGTTCAAATTTGCATTTGTAAAGATGGGATATTATAATGGATTTTTCACTTACTTTCTGATTTACTAATGTTCTGAAATTTTGCAAAGTTTTATAGTCTCAAGGGCGGTAAAAAATTGTTTTATTTTTTGAATTTTATTACCTTTCGACCCATTAACTTTTATTAAATTTTGATTAATATGAGAGGCGGAATCCGGTAGGAAGAGAATTTTAGAAAATTGATTACAAGAATACATAACATCTATAATAATGGATTATGAAAAATATTAAAGACTAAAAAGTTGAAAGTTATAAAAGAATGCTTTTAAAATCATGCTTTTATTAATATAGTAAAAAGTAGAAAATAATTCTTTTATCAAAAATTTTGAGATCAAAACAAAATCGTTAATGAGTGTGTCACTGAAAAATTAAGCAGAAATAACTTTATAAAAATAAATCCTTACTGAAGATTAAAGTTACAGCTTACTACCTGCCTCACGCTATAAGATTTTATTTTGACCTCCAGATTCCTGATTAAAAAATTCTTTATAGCACAGTTATAAACTAAAATTTTAAATAAACCATTATTAATTTTATTATTCAATTAAATTTTTGTGTAAAAATACTTATCAAATCATTTACTCTCACTTCTTAGATTAAAATCCATTTTTACCTTAATCAAGCTGATTAATTAACGATTGATAAATTTATCAAATAAAACCGCATTTAATATTTCAACAAGGGTGGATATCTTATTACTTCTTGAAATATTTTTAGAAGCAGAGGTATCTAGCTAATTTCGCGCATTTCTCCGGAGTGAAATTCTTCCCTAATTCGAGACGCATTTTAATAACTTCCATCGGAGACAAGATAATTAAAGGAATTGACGCAAATTCCTAAGTTCTGCTATTTCTGCCGGGAAAATTTAATTTGAAGAAAATATTGCTCCTACTGTTTTCGAACTCCTGAGTTGCAGTCTGACTCGCTTTCCGTTGAGAATGTCAATAAATTTTTACGTCGCGTAAAGTATTGTGAAAACTTTTGACTGTTTTATTAAACAGACTCAATTCGTAAATGGAAGTGCGTTTTATAGATGAGCGTTAATGTTTTACATGGAAATTTCGTCAGAAACTTTCAAGTTTTGTTTTTAGATGTCTTAACTGCAACCGGCTATAATTCATTGCCATTCATTGATTAGAATGCTAAAATTGCTGAAATTAAAATTCATTCATTAAGAATGAATTTATATTTTTATTTTAGGTTGCATGATGTGTCATAGTATTTACTAATACAAATGTTCTAATTTATACAGACTGGATTTTTTTTAATGAACTGGGAGGGAAAAAGTAAACCTGTGCAGTTTCAGAAAGCAAAATATGATATAAATATTAAATATAAGTAAGAAGCGCAGTATGACGTATTTATGGCATATATTCAATACCAAAGTAAAGTTGAAAATATTTTGTTCGTCTGAAATTTTATTAATTTTCATTTCTGGTAAAAACCGAATCATGCAAGAATTAGATAAAAGCTCACTTTACAAAACTTCTTCAGAATAATGTGGAATAACTGGTTGTCAGTCTTATTAGATATTATATCAATTCATTTCTTATACAACAACAGACAATTTTCACACACAGACGAAACAGAAAACTCATGAATTAAGAGAAAAAAGCATTCAATTTCATTATAAAGTAAAGAAATTCTAGATACAGGGTGACACAAAATTGTTAGTACAAATTTTCAGAACAGGCAGATGACATAAAAACGAACCATAATGGACCACACTGGAATCCATGGTCAGAAACGTTGCCGGAAAGTGTTAGAAAGGGCTCAAGATAGCAAATATGACTCAAGGTAATAAGTAATAGTTAACTTTTTCGGATAAAATTAAACAGGTGGAGAACATGATAAATAAATTGTAAGATAAATGAAAAGATGCCCATCGATTATGAGTGATTCATCTTTGAAACTGACCCATCATTGACTGCCAGTAGAATGCATCTGGAAGTAATTGAATATTGTCAGTTGTCCTGACGAACCTCGGCAGAAGATCATGCAATAAACGATTCCTACACCGTATCTATCTAGGTTGCGTTGGCCTTGTGGCAGAGTCACGGCTTTGTTGCTGGAAGGACGAGGGTTCGAGATCCGATTCCACGGAAGATCCGGCATGAATATGGGCTTGATGCATGTGAAATATATTGAGAGTCAAACATCCTCCCCATTTTGCGGTAATCTAGTTTGGAGAGAAGGTGCAGACTGAGGTGTCGTCCTTGGCATCTTAGCACGGAGGTCCGTTCCAAAATAGCCCGCCTGTAGCTCCTAAACAGGACATTGTGGGGGTCGTTTATGGGTTTATTAAACAGTCCAACTTAGTGTAACAGCTATTTATTTTAGGTTTACGTTATATACACACAGTTTACAGAAACAATTTCAGAAATGGATCAAACAAAAAAAGAGAATTGCTCTTTGGGACGCATAGCGTTTCATCGCTTTGTCTCGACTGCTTCAAAGCTTCAGAGGGCGCTGCCTCTGATGTCAGTCATAGTCAATAATGGTTAACATTACCAGAGCGACTACAACATTAATATAACTATCCAATTCGAGATAAGGAGAGGTTAGGCATCTACTAATCTATCAGCCGTGATACCTGTCCATGCAATTATGTCAAAAAGCTATTGTGGTACATAGACAATTCAAGGTATGGGTTTGCATTAGCTTACACATGACCATTGTGCTCACTGAATGCGTCTCGCTCCCCCCACCGCCCCTCTAAAGCGATGAAGAACACCGCAGCCGTTTGCCATATGATGATGTTCTCAATCATGGGTTCCTATGCGATTTTGGTTCATTTTGGTGTTGCCTATTATTCTAAGAGTCTGCACCCCTAACTTTTATTTTTATATCCCTTTACTTTTAATGAGTCATTTTTTAATTTAAAAAGGTTTTGCAATTTCAAATTTATGTATATGAATTAACAGAATTTTATTAATTACAAATTTTTTTCATCTTATGCTTTTGAAGAGATTTACATAGTTCAACGCTAAATAAGTACACACTGCTAACTTTAGCTAGAAAAGGGTAAGAGTTTTGAAACTTTGGTCTGTATGCATAATAGTGTTTTTTTCAAATTATGCAAAAAAATCCCCAATATACCTATTTACTAGAAATAAAAATATTGGTATATTTTTAATCTCGCGAAAACTTCCGCCTATCCGAAGAAAAAAGGAAGTAATATGTTATCTTCATGCTTTTAGGAAATTGAAAACAGATGACAGCTTTTTCATGTGAAATTTTCAATCAACTGTTTTCATAAACACGAACACAAAAAATAGTAATATGGGCAGAAAAAATCTGATTAAACTAAAAACATGAAGTTAGAAAGCTGCATTTTGGATTTTCAATTTAAAGAATTATAATTGCTTTTTGTCGTGTTACATAGTGTTGAATTTCATTGTTTTTCGCTTAATGGAAAAAATAACAGACATTGATGTTTTCTCAGTGAAACGATTTCGAATACGGAGTTTAACTTCTTCATGAAAACATGTTAAAACCGTGTACAAACCGAATTAATTTTGTAGACGTAAATGAAAGGATGAACTGTTTATTGGTTGCAAATACAGGAACAGAGTATTAAAAGAAATTCCAGCCTTTGCATTATAAACGTTATTAGAATCTCTGAATCTCTGAATTCGCGCTTTTCTCGCTGAAAATAAATAATTCTACCAAAGCGCATTTCTAACCAATTTTAGACAGAAAAGCAGAGGCATGAAAATAATTCATTTTTGTATTAATATTTCAAATTTCTACGTAATAGACAATGTTTTAGGATAAATTAAACAAACTGAATTACAAATTAATCATTTCCAACTTAGAAACATTTTTCTAGATTTTGATATTACCTTTGAAAATAATAAATGGATTTTATCTTAATAAGTAGTATAAAAGAATAATTATATTAAAATTCCAAATAAAATTTTGTTTAAGTTTTACTTTTTTCTCTACATTTTTAAAAATACAATTGTTACATTGACTTTTCATATTCAAAAAAAATATCTTTCGAATATTATCTAAACGGCATTTGGAATAGTTTTTGCGATTATATCTAGTTAAATAAGTAAATCTTTTTAAATGCGCATTCTGTACTGATATTTCATTACTCATTTAGAAGGCAACGTAATAAGATACAAAAATTTCTCTTACACTATGAGCATAAGACCCTTAAAAAAGACAAAGCTTTTTTCATCAATCTTTCTTTTATTACGATACACTATTTTATTTTATAACAGCAATGACAATAACAATGTTTCTCGCGCGAATTTCGTTGTAATATATCCAGATGTTATGTAATAAAATTTATATTTTAATAATAACTGTAATAGCCATATATCGTCCCTTAGTTTTATTTTAAATACGGAAATGCTGTTTTAAAGTTTTTCAAATATACATCTATTTATTATTATTAATATTTTGCTCGTTTGGTTTTAGTAGAGATTTGTAATTTATTTTATAATAAAAGTTGTTCTAAGCATATATATATATATATATAAGAGTCGATAACTGTTACATAATTTTTGTCATAAATATGTCTAAAAATTATTCAGATCTTACTAACATAACAGGCTTGAATATGACTTAGCAACTCATTCGGCTATGATGAATACCAGTGTTATGTACTAGCATAATTTCTACTACCTTCATATTTAAGAAAAAGGAAATAGCAATAAATATATTAATATTAAAATAGTTAACATTGAAATCTTCTCTTCGTGAAATATTACAGTTATATACTATAACAGGTGAGGAAGATTTTTAAGACGATACAATTAAAAATGTGACTTTAATGCGATTTTGAAATATTCTTTACTAATTTTTACTTCTTTTATAAACAAGTAGCAAAGACTTTTGTTATCAATAATCCCTTAACATCTGAGTGACTGAGTTTCAACCTTCTTGCTATGTAGTTCGCGATTTACGTGGGTTAGAAGTTAGCTTTATTCTCCTGCGCCCTACTAGTGCATTTAACCTCTTAATAATATAGCACTGAATCAGATTATACTGTTATATCCTTGCATATAAATAATAATCGCTTCAGTTCCGAACAACTTGAATTTATTTGCAAACGTTACTTCTAAAAAAACAATTCAAAAAATTCTGCAGTTGGAGGATTAATGATTTAATTCGGGTTCCTTGAAACTTAGTGTCGTTTTAATAGTATTTCATCTCCGACGTTTTCGGCTTAATGCGTTCCCAGACGTGAATGCTACAGCATTCACTTTCATTGTGATGAAAAATAACACGAATGCTATATCATTCAATTTTTTAATTCATTTCAGTATATACATAAATCACAAATCGCCTTTCTACATTTGCAGATCATTAAACTGCTTACCTTCCGCAAACGTGCTAACAATCGTGATCATATTCAAAACGGATACGTGTTGTACATTATATTAACGCCTCGTTTCAAATCACACGAAGGCTGTTTTGGGACGGACATCGTAATTTTGAACCGTGGTCAGATGACAAGGACGACACCTGAGACAACAGTTCCCTTTCCAAACTTATTCACCACACCAACAAAATGACATTTGAACCTCGACAGATTCCACATGAAGCGAGTCCGTATACACTTATACACGGCTGTTCTTCCACGGAATCGATTTCGAACCCACGACCCTCTGGCTACGTACTCCGCAACTAGACTCCATATGGATTCGTAAAAAGCATGTTGCTGTAAAAAATATTCTACTTTATTATTAATGTCACCAAGCACAAATCACACAAGGCAGAAAAAGAAATATTTTTAATATTACAAAACATTTATAAGCACCATCATCTATTTACTTTCTTTCAATTGGGTTCTATTTTAACATTAAATACAAAATAAGATATACAAAAGAAATATATTTATTACACGGTAACCAACAAAGATTTAAGAATTAACATGACATGCTACCATCATGAAAAAGAATTAAAATCCCATATGACATCGTGAGATTTTTTCCCCCTCTGCTAAATAAAAAGGAGTTCTGTGATCGAAAGATGGCCACTCGCCATTTTAAGTCTTTTTGCCACGAACGGACTTTTTAACGCTACATTTTCAATTCTCTGTCACGCATCTTCTGGAAAATACTACACATATTTTTGAAGTTGAAGGCGTGTAAATTACTTCTTCGTGATTTATTGCTGCGTCAGCTATTAGCTACGCGAAGTGACTTCTTTGCAGCAAAAATTAAACTGTAGCTTAATATTCTCCTCAGTTTTCACCCAGAAAAACTCCTTGGCTTAAAAGACTTTATTCTTTAAAG
The DNA here is from genome assembly GCA_013235015.1 of Araneus ventricosus. Taxonomy (NCBI): domain Eukaryota; kingdom Metazoa; phylum Arthropoda; class Arachnida; order Araneae; family Araneidae; genus Araneus; species Araneus ventricosus. The sequence continues at coordinate 392,256 of BGPR01000393.1, read as the reverse complement.
CTATAAAACCGAAACTATCTCAGGAACCCCAAAACAAATAAAAAGCGTCCTTTTGAGCCCATTTTAGCTTCCTACGTCATTAATTCTTCAGTATGATGGTACTTGAAGAATTTGCGCGATGAACAATGATACAACGATTAACATTTCGCTACATTGAACAAAGATACTGACTAAGAGCAGGACCTCCTTTATGGCATGGCATGTCATTACTATACTATTCTAATGACGAAATAGCCAAGAGGAAATGGTTATTGTTTATAAAGATCCTGGATTTTATAATTTGAATACTCAAGCCACAGGCAGTTATGCACAAAGAATATAAATATACTTGTTTATTAAAGAATATTATTATAATTATTTACATAGTATGTATTATAAAGAATATTACGTATACTAATGACGAAATAACCAAGAGAAAATGGATATTGTTATAAAGATCATGGATGTTATCATCTGAATATTCAAGCCACAGATAGCTATGTATAAAGAATATTATGCAAGTTGAAAGTCAATTAGGGGGATTTACTATATATTTTCCCCTCTTCCCCCATTTTTAAATGTATTTTTCTTCTTTTTTAAAATGTTATTATTATTTCTTCTCTTCATAAATTCATGTGTATAGATTAATACTTTCTTGCCTTTTAAAAATATTTTATATTTTATATCTATACATAATATTTTGTGTTATGTAGATTCTTTCAATTATGATTATTTTGATAATCCATTCAAGTGGAATTTTGTATTATAATTTGATAGTTCCATAAATTACTCCATCTCACTCGTTTCTTTGAATTATATTCTGCTTCACTAATGTTTGTATTTATTATCATTATTTCCTTTAATGACTCTTGCTTATTTCCGTTTCCCTTTTTTGAAAAAAATATTGCTTATTACACTGATTGAACTGTTTAATATAGTTACGTCTACAAGTTTCATGTTGTACAGGGATGGAATACAAGGAGTAGCTCATGCTGAATGATAAAACAACAAATAACATCAAAAATAACTACCCAAATTTTCATTCTTGCTTATTTTTTAATATATTGGGTCTATTAAGAGTACATTAACTATTTATATATTGCATCTACTTTTATTATCATTGAAAATGTATCAATAATTAGTTTGAAATATAGTTTGAAGATGGGTTTCTAAAATATCAATGTAAACACATGCGCTTGATCGCATAATACTTTTACTTATAATACTTTTCATCTTTATATTTTTTCGAGGGCTTTTTGATATGAGAGTAAATAAGATTTTATTGCAGGCAAAAATTCAATAAATTCAATTCAATTTTATATAATAAAAGGCAATTTAAGAAATCAAATGCAAAATTATTCCCTACTCATTTTCCCTCCAACCTCGGGCTACTTTTACTTTCTATTTATATGTTCCCCTTGTGAATAGAGCCATATTTCATTTGTAACGAAGCGAATTGCTGCTCAGACGCAACATCATAATAGTAAAAGATAATTCAACTCTATAATAGTAATATATTGACTTAATACATTTATATATTATAATATATAAATGTATTATAATATATAGTAATATATTATAATACATTTAAATCAATCAATAATAATGTAATCTGCGAAATCGATGGAATAATTCCTACTCGATATTCATGTTGCCCGCCGCAAGAAGGTTGACAAAGGAAAATAATTTTATAATGAGAAACAATATGTAATAATAAATAAAATGCATTATATTGAAACAAAGAGGGTTGCGGGTTGCGAAGCAGATTACCTAAAATAAACAAGCAATAAAGCAATATATTTTGAATTTTATCGATACTTTCTTTAAATAATAACTGAAACAGTATGCTTCAGCTTTGTCTATAGGCGGATGAATATTTTCCCATCTCATGTATCCCATTTGACATTTGTTGAAGAAAAGCAACAGTTTTGTCACACGAAATGACAGACTAAGATAGAAAACATGCCACTTCTAAGGCAGATAGATGCTTCGTTATCTTCTTTGACACGATATGGCAGAGTTTCGTTTACGCAAAAAGGATCACGAAGCGAAAACAAGAAATATATAATTCCACGCATATGATGACAGATTTGGAAAGTGTTATATAGCGGAGATCGCAGAATATACTGTGTTATTTATTTTTCTTTCACAGTAGTTTTTAAAAATTGACACGAAATTTTTAACTTCTTTTCGACAGGATTTAACCATGCATTTTCAGATAAAATTGCAAAACTTTAAAGAAAATTGCCTACTTAATATTGTCACGAAGAAAATCGGTTTTATAAAACAATTAGATTTATTTTCAGAGCCCAAAATAAAAAGAAAACAAAGAGAGAAAGAAAAGAAAATTGCTTACTTGTTATTGTCGCGAAGAAAATCAGTTTTATAATACAATGAAATTTATTTTCAGAACCCAAAATAAAAATAAAAAAAGAGAAAGAAAAGAAAATTGCTTACTTAATATTGTCAAGTAGAAAATCAGTTTCATAAAACAATAAGATTTATTTTCAGAACTCAAAGTAAAAAGAAAGCAAAAAGCTCATCTTAAAGCTTGAATATTGTAGATGATAATTGTACACAGTGTTGACAATAAATGTTCAATAATATAAAAAAAACTAATTAAATAAAGAAGCAAAACATTTTGGTTCCATGTGCATATAATTTTATAATTTCAACGATAGAAGAATGAAAGTAGAGAACTTTTTCTCCCCCCCCCTTTAAATGTGGTAATATTGTAATGGAGCTAATGCATGTTCACGTAATACAAATCAAGTGAACAGCACCTATTCAATTTTGAAATCCATTGAACTTTTAGCACGAAAACGGACGTAATGTCCTAGCTTAGGGTAAAGTAATGTACAATTAACCCGTGGCAATCCAAAGGTTTTTCAAAAGTGTTCTAGCAAGTCTAAGTAATGTTCAGTGAATTTATTAATAATTGCATTTTAAGATAATTTAAGGGAAAACACAACTTGAGTAAAATATGTCGAGTTCATCTCGTCATAGGTCTTGCCGTTAAAAAAAACTGATGCCGAGCCCGCCTCGTCATAGTTCTGCAAAGTATTAAATGTTAGAAGGCATGACACAGTTACGCTTATCATGTGACTGTGGTATCACGTGATTTGATTCCATTGATATTTCGACTTTTATTTGGTTTGGTTCAAGTCATCGTTATATAACTTGAAAATGAGGAGAAAAAATTTTAGCTGAAGTTTTAAAGACTTGAATTACTTTATTGTGTTTTAATATAACCGCTGAATGAATTTTAAAAGTTATCGCTTTAATATATGGGCTATACATAAATTAAATTCCGTTAGCAATTTACACCACAGCTTCTTAGCAATTGCAAGACTGCTCATGCGTGGAGATTAGTTCGAAGCGTCTAAAAGACAGAGACATCATTATCTGGGACGAGAGCAATACATATATTTCCTAGTCAGTTGCCCTAATGGTTAAGAAAATCAATACGGTCTCCTCGTCCCCATACGGTGGGGACGAGGAACCCTCACATGGAAATATCCGCTCATCCCCCTTGCTGCCCAGATCTTGCACCCTCTGATTTTCATATCTTTTTCAAACTTTAAGCCTTCCTTGCCTTACAAGCTATAAGACAAGCGTTATCACCTGGTTATCATCACAGGTGGCAATATAGACAAAGCACATATTTTAGCTGCCAATAAAGTGATTTATTCCATTACGTTTTGTGTACTTTTAATTGTCCAACGTAAAATTTTTAAATACCCTTAATAGCGTATTTCATGAAAATTCCAATATTTATTTATTTGACAAAGACGTTATAGGTTCTAAAAACGTACCGTAAATAAGCAAAACGACATCACAAGTTTGCTTAAACATTTTGCAGTTATTCAAAGAGGAATATAAGGTTATGGTTGAAATTAAAAGGAAAATTACATTTGGAGAGCTATGTTTAATTAGCCCCAGTTTTCTATATTTGTGACCAATAAAAAGCGAGATTCGTTGCTTCAATTTTTTTCTCTGAACCTGTTTCCTCCGCTTTTTAAAATGTTTGGTGTTATAACTGTAACACATGACAACATTGATTTTTCTCTTTTGGTATTGACACTCATTTCGTATTTAATTTATCTACCTGAAACCAAAAATAGCATTAGTTTTGTCCTATAATCTAATATTCTTTCATTTCAAGTATTTACACAACATTTTATTTACAATCACAAGCATAACATTTTATTTCAAGCATAAACAATATAATAAAACATACCCATCTGGTTTATTTTGTTATCCTATCTAACAAGACTCCTTCATTTTTTAACCAAGCGCATTTTCTTAATGTACATACTCTCTTATCCGAAGTCCAAAATTTTTCTACCTTTATTTTATAAATTACGCTGTTCTGTCCCGAGAAGATTCAGCAATTTAGCGTTAATGTGAAAGGGCATCCATTCTGCCCATTGTTGTGGTTTATTGTTATTGCATGTCTACATTATTTACTAATGTACTGTCCCAAATCAAGTTGCCCAATAAATAATGAATATAGTGTATGTGTTTTGTTCATATATATGTTTCGAATGCTCTTTGTGCAGTTAATTGTTACAGTTATTCGCTCTCAAGAGGTCATTGTAACTATTCGCGCCATAATGGTCTCTTAAACATTGTCGTTATATTTTATTCAAATGGTCTGTGGAAATTCTATGGAATTCATAGGTGAATCTTTCAGTTTTGCTAATCTGTGGAGATTCTAAGGAACTTGATTGTGAATCTTTTGGTTTTGTTATAATATAAAGCTTTTGTCATAAAACAAAAGTCATGCACAATGGGTTATAAATAACTTAAACGAAACACAATGTCTCAGTTTCTTTAATCAACACGTATTTTCCTTTACTTATCATATTCAGATTTTTGTGGGCTTGCGGTTATGGGCTTCGGGATAGGAGGATTGTGGGTTCGAGACCCGATTCAACCAAAAATCCACCTCTCCCATCGTTGGTGAAAGGCCTTCAAGTTGATGTGGGGTGGGAGATGACACAATGGAGTCCTACCTAGCTCACGTATCATTCTTCAAAAACATCTCTCATTTTGTTTAGCAGCGGAAATATTAATCGAGGTAAACTAAACTGAAAGACTTATTCATCGTTATAAAATATAATTTTGCGTATTTATCACATGAATATCATTTTTTCTCGTAAATGCATTTTCGCCGCATGTTTCGCATAAAGATTTTCAAAGATGAGGTTTTCTATAAGCTACAAAATAAATATTTTTATATGTGTCCAAACTTATAAGTTTCCAGACAGTTCAAAACGTTCTAGAACAACGCATCGCTGATGTTCATAGTTTGTGACTTCCTCGGCGTTTCAAAAGTTCTTACGAGGACGCCCCCCCCAAAAAAAAACCGGTTACAAGAGTAATAAAAAATAATTTATTAACAATAGACAGAAAATAGAAAAGGGAATTAAGAGCCATACTTGTCGAGCACTTTCCCACATAATCACCAAATCTATTTATGCATTTATCTAAACGCAGGACTAACTTGTTTAACCCGGCTTGGTAGAAATCACGTCCCTATCCATTGAGCCAGTTTTCGGCAGAGAAGAGAATCTTGTTCTAGATAAGTGTTTGGAACCAAGGTTGATATCAAATCTGGGCTGTATGGGGGGCTCCAAACATCCCACTTGAACTTTTGTAACAATCTTGAATTTTGCGAGCAGTATGGGTAATGTCATGCAGGAGGATGATACCGTCACTCAACATGCCATCGCGTTTGCGTTGGATGACTTCGTGATGCCCCAGTGACTATTTCCTTTCTCCGAAATGGAAGGAACACTTATCTGGAACAATATTCCCTTCAGCCAGTGATGTGAAAGCAGCTGACGAAAACTGGCTCAATGGGCAGGGACGTGATTTCTAAAAAGCCGGGTTAAACAAGTTGGTCCTTCGTTCAGATAAATGCCTAAATAGATTTGGTGCTTATGTGGAAAAGTGATCGACAAGTATGCCTCTTAACTTTTGTATTTTCTCTCTAATGTTAATAAATAATTTTTATTACCTTTGACAACCTTTTTTTGGATCCATCCTCGTGTAACCACGTAAAGTAACATAATTGAAAAAATAATAATGCTTCTATTGCTTAATCTTCTATATTTTGTCTCGGTGATGCAAGACTTATATTAATGTCTTGCAAATATGAGAAAAATATATTTGTTTTAGATGTACACAAATGAGCCCACATGAAGACACATTTTAATTAATATATCTTAGAGGCTCTAATAATTCATTCCTTCTGACTTAATACCGTCACATTCCTTATTTCCTCCTTCGCAAAGAGTAATAATAAAATTCACCATTTTCCAGCATAAGCATGTTCGTGTTGTAGTAACAACTCAGGGCTTGTAATATTCTTAAATCTTTCGCGGGCAGATTCTCATTTGATCCCGAAAAAAAATAATAATCAAGGAAACAAGCTGCAGATTTAACAAAACTGTTGCACTACGCAGCACTCAAAGTAAGGGGAGTACTAGTAGCTATCTCCCATCTGAGAAAAATGTATCGCGCTTTTCTCTCTATCCTGTTCCGCGATGGAAAGTTAATTTTCTTCGGGTCACGCTGCCTCTAGGTAATAAAAAAAGTAGTATCGCCATGGTCTACTACGGAAGTGAGATTAAATTAAGGATACACAATCTTCAAGGGTTCTTCCTTGAAGTCAAAGAGTTTCTTCCTCTGGGATCTTAGGTGCAAAGAGAAAGTAAGTTGATTGACGCTAGAGCTATCTCAAATTACTCTAGATCTACGATCTCGTGTTGTTTTGGTTATAACTTAGAAAGTGGACCTTACTTCATTTCCCTAAATTGTTTACGAATACTGGGCTTTATTTTATGCTATTCGTAAACAACTGTTGTCATTCTAAGAAATTAATGTTGCACATTAATATAATGAAAGAATTTCTGGGTATTCTTGGAGCACAATTTTCAACTTATATTGAAAACATTAACTGAATTTAAAATATAATAATATTTCCACTTCAATATACAAATGCACTTTTTCATTTTCAATACAGTAGCCCATTGCAATTAGACATAAAAATGGCAAATAGGAGAAAAAATTTATACAATTTCTAAACTTTGGTTAAATAGTCCTTTGACCTCAAGGATATGAGAACAGAAAAGTCTCCACCCCTCAGCTGGGAACTTCCCTCCCCCCCCCCCCCCCCCCGAAACTTCGAAAAAGTCAAACCGTGAAATAATCCGGTCGGTGGGGAGTTTGAATCGGAAAGGTTTTATTGCTTTAATCAATTCATTTAGGGACCTGTATGACTATCCCAAGTTTTCTCCTCCGGCGAGGTGAGCATCGGATACTGGGGGGGGGGGGGGGGATTGAAGTGAATTGGGGTATTTTGTCACTTTTTCCTAGATTACTCCCAAACTACACATTCAATGTTAATAATGCTAGAAAAATGTCATAGAGCATAAAACTCTGCATTGAATGAATACAAACACTATATATTTTGTTGCAGTAGTACGATTACAAACTCTTATCAAAGTTGCAATGATTTTCCTATTTTCGAAAAGAAAATTCGTCATTCGTCCATAAGACAACGCATACAATCAAAGAAGTCGTCTAAATAAAGTTTGTATGTAAAAGTATTCACTTTTGTAAGCATATACATAAGTCCGTGCACCAATACCAGAGTGCTAGTGTTATGGTGTGGATGTTGTGAGAAAACATACTAGATAAGGTGGTATCCTTTTTAACTTGACCAAAGTTAAAGTTTTAAAACTTTATAAATTTTTTTCTCCTATTTTGTATAATTGCAATGGACTACAGTCCTCAAGGCGTATGTTGAAACTCTAAATGTCTTACACACCTCTATTATTTCTCTGTTAATGGTTTTATAATAAAGAAGTGTTTTGTACTAAGCAATATCTATAGCGCGATAAATTCTTGTTAAATAATGTATTTTTAAAGTGAATTGACAGGACATTGAAATTTCCTCCATACATCAAGGTAAGTGTTCCTTCGCAGTATTCCGCATATCAATGTAAGATGAGAATCTTGACTAAGACAACTTCTGTTCTCGGTTATTTTCTGTACGAAACATGATCTGGCACAAGAAAAAAAATTTCCAACAGCCGGAATTTTGCATTTTTTAATGTGATATCGTAAAAGCATTTGTAAGAGAGACTCATATGAATATCATTAAATATTTCAACTTCAAATTATTCATTCTTTGATAGGTATAATAAATATAAAAGTTTTATACTTGCTATAATAATTTTCCACTTTGAAACTACTCGAGGGCAATCTCAGAACGGGTCGCGTAATTTTGAACTGTGGTCAGATAATGCCGACCACACCTGAGCTGGCAGTCTTCTCTCTAAACTTAGATGAACAAGGCGTATGCATATGCAAGGCAGATCTTCGGTGGAATATAGTCTCGAGCTCACAATCATCTGATCCTGGCTCATTATTAGCTGTTCATGCCCGCTAAAACATAAATTTGAAGTTTGATTGTCTGTATTTTAATATCATAAATGATATATAGTTCGAACCCCAAAACTAAAATATATCTACCCTTAAAAGATACTAAAATTATGTACAACTACTAGTTCTCGATTCGTGGCAATCCAGGCAAATAGAACAACTGTCAAAATGGCTGATTAAATGAAAAATATAAATTGGAGATGAATAATGTTTTTCCATACTCGAATAATATTAAATAATAATCTCCTGAAGGAAAGTAGTATGTCTAGAAAAACATTTGAGGTTTGTGGAATTGTAAATAAACGATAAAGAGCGTCAGCCTTGTCACAAGGACTTACGATAAGCTTGAATGACAGGACAAGCGCGGATAATGATACGGGTACTGTGAGACCCCTAATAACTCTATTAATAATAGACCCCATTACGAGAGTCACATGCGCGGAATCTTCTCAAAGATGTGCGTCCCGTCATCGGCGATAAGGCCGTTATCCAGTTTCAACATCATTATTTTTCAGCCAGGGAAACCGAGAACCTGCTTAGTTAAGCTTCAACTTCTCATCCTCGTACTTGAGGTTGTCCACCCCCTTAGGACAAACTGTAAATAAAAGCGAAACTATTTTTAAAAGATCAAAAACATGGTTCTTTTCACTAGCGGAAGATTTATTCTCTACACAAGAAACATCTCAATCATGCATTTATGCCTTTACCATTAATGAGTTATTCGTCCTTCTTGTAAATCGAGAGTGTACAGATTCGTAAAAAGCTCGAACCTATGTAACGCGAATCAGCTAATTGCCATGGCACATTGAAATCATTAATGTATCTCATTTCCCCCTCTTTTTATGTTCTATAAAAATTATCACTCTAACTCTATGGGAGATACGTCTGCTCAAGTTGCAAATTTTTATTTCCAGAAACGCAGTTATGTTCATTTCTCCCTTTCGAACTACAATTACATAACTAATTTTTGTGGTCATTTAATAAATGAAAGAGTTTTATGATTTTCTTTAACCGGTTAATCGTCGTGCCCGTCTCTCATAAGGGCAGACAATTAGAACAAATTTTGTCGCTCCCGTATCATTTTTATTTACACACCTGCTTCGTAGAATTAAGCAAGATGCTTGTTATTTGATTATAAAATAATTATAATATATAGATTTAGATTTTTTTTGTCAGAACTTGTTTTGAAAGGATCGTTCCCTTATCGTTTCTTTTGTGTTTAATTTTTGTAAATTTTGTGTTCCAAAATTACATATATTTCTTAAATGACTGAATTGAAACTTTTCTGTCTAGCTTGGATGTACGAGGAAAGCCAAATATAATGTAAATTAATGAACAATTTTATATCTTTAAAAAACCGTTAAATATAAAGAAAAATATAGTGTTTTTTATATTTATCGATTTAGAATTTCATAAGCATTAAAAGTATCAATAAAAAAATTGAATGATTTTTGAGCAAACTTTGCCAAAATTGTGCGACGAGTAAGGGGTTAAAACTATTGAAAATTAGATAAAATAGAAATCCTAGAAAATCAAAAGTTTCAATTACTGTATTTATAACTTTATATCTCGAAGAAACAGCTGTAATCTCCCAAATCTGTAAATTCTGATGCATTTGTTCATACAAACTTATATCATTTTCAGACGAATTTTTTTGTAAATATTCTTGATTCCAGGAATTTACTATCTTCAAATTCAGTTCTTATAAAAAGCACTCCAGGCGGACTAAACAATCATGCCTTTGGAATAGACTTTTCACTACAGTGAGACTGCAATAGTCTATGAGCTGCCTTCTTACATTCAATCTCAAGCTTCAGACTAAAAAATAGATTTTGCAACGCTATACTTTCCACACTATACAAGAATTGTTGTAAGATTACTCAAGAATGATATGTTTGTATTGAAAGGAATCCCTTGACATACACACGTTTCAGCAGGCGAAAAATATAGGCTCAGTGTTTCAAAATATAGGCTTGCCGAGCTTTTACTGATACAAGAGGTAGCAATTCCTTTTATTGCCTTCTTTTCTAAAAATAGTTTTATGACCAAAGATTTCCTTCTACTACGCCATTCAGAATATGTGCATTTCTATACATGCATTCAATTTGAAATTCAGAATACATATTCTCCAATAAAATAAGACATATGTTTTCACTTTTAAGTTCCTTTAAAGTTTATGTACTCTACCTAAAAATAGTTATCTTCGTTCGTGTATGAAGATTTTCTCCAATTAATTTGAATGCAAGGAATAGTTTTATGTTCCAATAACGCAAGGACTTTACGAAAGAAAAATTGAAACTATTTATTGCAAGAAGTTTTTGCTAGCATCCTGTGTGTGTTTTTCTCCTGATCTTATATATACTTCCTTTTGATATCGAGAAGAGTTTTTGAAGAGGTCATAGGCATTTTTATTTGGCAACCATAGAATATATTTTAAGTTAAACAAAACTTAAAATTCATCTGTTTACTTTTTTATTTTTCATCGCCTTTTTAAATTCATATTTGATTCATTTGTTGAATTTTCCCGAGTAAAATCGGCAATATAGGTTAGTTCTTCTCCAAAGATAAAAACTGTAGCAATTTGAATGTTAATATTTAAATAAAATATTTGCAGTCCCCTATTTTAAAAAATTTGTCTGTTAATATTTCTAATAATATCTCTAACGCTGTAAGGAATTTCCGTTTTATACTTGTCAGTATTATTCTTCGGTGTGTAAATTATCTTTCTTTAAGAATTGCAGAAGCATAATATTTAAATTTGGACAGTAATGGCAATCCTTCGCATTTTTATATAGGTTAAGATGAAATACTCTAGGCTCCTATATTTCATTATCAGGAATTATTTAACAAAATATGAAAAAGCAAAATAAGCGTTAAGATAATCGTAACAAATTATTCGGAGGTATTAAAGTTTAGCAGTCATAAGTTTAAGCCCTGAATTACCGTTTATTTTTCAGAAAGATCAGGCTTAAGTGATAGTTTTAATAATTTCATAAGTAGTTAAATTTGACTTATAAATATACAGGGTGGTCAAAAATTATTGAACCCATTCAAAAATTAATTTTAAAAAAACTAATAATGTTACAAATGGCGTTTTTTTTAAATGAGAGAGAAAATAAATTTTTTTCTCTATTACGACGTTCTAAATTTGTTACATCTAGAGATTTCCATACGGAATGGCTACAGATCAGCAGAAGCCGATGCGCATTTTCTGTTTTTTTTTTTTTTAGTTTTTCTTGAATATCTCGAAAACTATTCAATTTTCGAATTACAATTGATTTAACAAATTAAAGAGCTTAAAATTCCCTACAAATACAGGCTTTTATTTTTTCTTCTAGCTTTAACAGTTTTGCAGATAATATCTTACAAAAATGAGAGATGTCCAGTAATTTACGACCACCGTAGTGGCGCGTTACCTATCTGAAAAAAAACTTTTTAAAATGCTATATCATTCAAGAAAAACCGTAGTTGTAACATTATTAGTTTATTTTATTAATTTTTGAAATGGGTCCAATAATTTATGACCACCCTGTGCATTAACACGTTAAGAATATAAAAGATGTATTCTTATGAAAAAATACAATTATATCTAGAATATATATATTCTATGAATATCTGTATTTACACCTATGGAGATCTAGATGCTATATTCTAAATGTATTTAGATTTTACAATACCAACCATCAAAAGTAAAGGAAATAATGAAATAAAATCGAATAATCTAAAACGTGTTTGGTCGTAGTGATTCTTTTGTGCTTATTTTTGTAATGTGTCCGTTAATTTTCACATAAAACGACTGATATCTTAATCTTACATCAGGGAATGAGGCCCTCAAGAGCTTTACTCACAAACCACAACTTGACCAATAAATTTAATTCTGTTGGTGTAATGCCTTTAATTTAAGCTCCAATGCCCTTCAAGAAGCACTCAGCCATCAAGTATAAAAAAGAAAGTTGAACCAACGAGACTTTTCCTAACATTCCGGCGATTCTTTATACAAGAGGAATTTATTTTTCACGCAGAACTTCCCTAACTTGAGCAAAGAAATGAAAAGGCTTCTAAACGATGTGCTTATGAACATCAAGAAAGAACTACACAAGCTACGATTCAAAAAATTTAATTCTTTAGAAGAAGATTCGTATTTTTTGATTGACGAACCCACAATGCTTCTGTCATTTTAACAAAGGTTATTCGTAAACATGATGACATTTCTCAATTCAATGAAAAGAAATTAAAAATTAGAAAAATGTTTTATTGGATGATTTAAATGATAAAATAAACTCTGAATGCAGAAACGTCACACATTTTGACAACAAATATACGCCATTGATACTTATGTAAAAGTTTAAACAATCTTTTACAACAAATCACATTTATAAAGCTAGTTCCCGTAATGTATTTATAATTGGACAAAAACATGCCTATAAAACTTCTTATGCGCTTAGTTGTTTAAGACATAATATGGCATGGCTGAGGAATAATCCACTTTTTTTTATTTTCTCTAATTTGTTGAAGATTAGGCCAGTTATAGTAACATCCCTTTTTGAAGCAACGCGAGGGCTATTTGGGACGGGCCTCGTAATTTTGAACCGCGGTCAGATGACGGGGACAACACCTGAGATGGCAAACCCATCTCCAAGATTCCGCATCACGCTACCCAGTGGCAGATTAAAGGCTAGGTGCACCAGGAGCGTGCCGAGGGCCCCGAGCTGAAAGGAGGCCCCAAAATTCAAAGGTTTTTCCTCTTTTTTTAAATTTCGCGATAAATTCACTTACTCAAGAAATTCCCAAAATTCATTTCTATCTAACCAGATACAAAATCTTAGTTCAGATAGATTGGTGTTCAATTCTAGATAGAAAAACATTATTCCATTAAAACTTTTAGGGATATGGAAGAAACCCATTCGTTATTAAAAACATTATTCACGAAGCTGTCATTTAAATGATTAGACTGAATGGTGAGATTTCATTTACTTTGATTATCAAATAATTCAATTGTCATTAGTACTAGTCATTTCAGTTTGTAATTTTTTTCCAGAGTGTTAATTGTATTCAGTAAGCTACTTCGAATAATTGCCACGGTTGAAATGTAAAATTAACGACTTCTGATTTCTATTTATTTCTTACTCAGTTTTTTAAACGCCTATTAATCCTCTGAGGACGGCTGTACGCTTAACGCTACGAGCAGCTGGCACACCCGTGTGACAGTCTTCCTCAAAAGGTTAATGGTCATTTCACAACGCTCATCACCGTAGTCCCCTAGCGTCTTTTATCTTAATCTGGCCACGAAGATACATCCCTGAACGTTGGAAATCTCTCAAAAGGATGAAATTTCTTAATGATTCTGGTTACCATTGGAAAATCTATTGTTATTAGAGATGTGACGCTATTCAAAGCTGTGTGAGGCTTGAACCCCATTATGACGCAGAAATAAGCTCCGACAAATTATGGTCGCCGTGGACTCATGCAGAAAGATAAAAGGGATGATGTTATAAAATTCGTTATCCAGTTTTGGGTGCATTCTGGTATTCCTGTGACACCTATCAGCGCGGGGCATATCAAAGCAAAACTCAAAACTCAAGATATTAATTGAGCAATAGGAAAATCTTTGGAAGCATAAAACAAGGAAAAACTTCCCAGCTGAGAGTGAAAGCTTTCTCGAATATCTTCTTCTACTCTTTGAGATATCACATGACAATGCCATTTCTATTATAGAACATGTCAGATGTAGAACTAGAAAAATGATTCTGGAATATATGCAATTCTTAGAAGATCAACGATCATGTGGAAAAATGGAGTTAGGTGGTCTTGATAAGACACACTTTGGAAAGGTTATGAGGAAATTAGCTTATAATGAAAAAGAAATTGGGCGTGCTGCGATGGAGAAGCGTCGTCAAGAAAAAGTTTCAGCCAAGATAAATATAAGTACTTGCCTAGAACTTGATGAAGTTGGTAGCCTTGATTCAAGTGATTCGGATAGCTTGGATGCTGACGCTGATACCGAACCTTATTCAATTGAAGATCCTGATTTTGTGTTTCCTTCAACTAGTAGTGGTGTAACAGTGTCAACACGACTTCATAGTAAAAATCCAAGTCCATCAATTGCTTTAAAACTACCTAGAAACCTTTTACAAGCAAAATCATATCAAACTTGGGAGACAGGCTTATTCTATTAGCTGATCAACGAACAGCATTCAGGGAAGCAATTCTTACAGAAGGTGGAGTTCCACCAGAAAAAGCAACTCTTTCAAATAAAAGCACATGGACAGCAGGTAAAGAAGTTAGGAAATCATTAGCGCAAGTAATTAAGTATACATTCACAGCACCAAAGCATGCAACACTACATTGGGATGGTAAACTGGTTCCAGACTTCAAAAAAAAAACAAATAAAGACTGGCGATTATTGGTATCTGGTATGCCAGATGTTGAAGAAGGCAAAGTTTTTGATATCCCAGTAATTACAAACACAACTGGGGAAGAACAAGCAACAACTACGTTTTCCCTTGCAAACGAGTGGAAGATTTCAGATAATCCCAGCTAAATAAAATCTGCAGAAAAAAAAGATTTCTGCAGATTTTTTGAAGACAGAAAAAATTTGCATTTTTTCTTCAATTTAATCTGCATAAAATCTGCAAAATTTCTTATTATATTGTTCTCTAAATGTTCTGCAGATTTTTGTAAGACAGCAAAAAAATCTGAATTTTTCTTCAATTTAATTTGCAGTTATTTAGTAGATTTTCACAACATCATTAAACTTGACCAACAATCTGTTGATTTTTTGAAGATTTAACTGCAATTTCACAATATCTGCATTTCTCTAAATACATATTTTGCACCATATTCACTAATACCGCAGCTTTCTTTTCCAAAGGATAAAAAACAAAATTAGAATATAATTTTCAATATTGTTTAATTTTACAGTAGACAGGAGTTTCATCAGTTCCTTTTTCAATTAGTGATATCAACCATATACTTGTATAGGAAAGGAATGCATCAGCAGAAAAACTTCTCCAATCGAAAATTGTCTTCGGCACTAAATTTTTTAAATATGCCACAGAAAAAATGAATTCTAAATTAATCTTTAAAATAAATATTTGAGGTTTTACCATTTTAAACTTTTACCCCATAATTTCATTAATTTAAAATTACTTTTCCAACTGTATTTCTGACTAGCTATTTTCCTCCAAAAAGAAAGGAAAAGTGGAGCTTGCGCCCTTTGGATGGAGAAAAGGCTTATCAGGAAGATAAATGGTGAAAACGAATTTATTTAAACAGAGAATCTAAATTATTGAACAAAAATATTACTAATCTCATTTATTACTCATCTCTACGACTTTGAAACACGTATTCTGACCATGGTTGATTTTTACACCCATAAATGGCGCCAATAGAGGTATGGTGACGCTAATTAGATTATATAAGATTGTTTTACCTCCATCCCGTGTATTCCGATGTGACCACGTGGTTAGTGTTTCTGCCTGGCAGCTCTATGAACGCGGGTTCGAATTCCGGCCAGGATGAGTTTGAAGTTTTGTGACAATCTGAATCGACATCGTACAATTAAGTTGAATTGCAAGTTAAATTAATTGAAATTAATAATTAAGCCTTGGCTGCAGAAAATCTGAAGGTATTTGGAACATATTTTTCTTCAGATATTTTACATTTTTTCTGCAGAAAATCTGAAGGTATTAGGAACATAGTTTTCTTCAGATATTCTACATTTTTTTTTGCAGAAACTATGAAGAAAACATGTTCCATATACCTTCAGATTTTCTGCAGATTTTTTTTAGCTGGGATGTGAGATCCCTTGTTTTTTACTCTACAGCTTCAAACTAAGGATGGAAAAGTGGAGCTTGTGTTCTGCTGGAAAACCTCTTTGATAAGAAGTTATTTATGCTGTCTTGTCGGCATCACATATTTGAAAGAATCCTCGATTCAGTTCACAAAGAATTGCTTGGTGCAACATCAGGTCCTGAAAACACTAATTTCATTGAATTCAGAGACTCTATTTGGTCAACTATTAAAGCAGAAACTTGTTTTACGACCCTATTAATCAAAGACAGGAGTTTGAAATTGACTAAAGAACATTCTATACGATCACTGAAGCGAATACTTTCTACTCCAAATAAAAAGAACTTCCTACCTCGCGCTGATTATCGGGAGTGCGCTGAATTGATGTTGATACTTCTGGGTGAGACACCTGAAAGAGGAATACAATGGCTGAAACCAGGAACAGCGCATCATGCTCGATGAATACCATCCATTTTGTATCCTGCAAAGATGTTTGCTTTCAGAGCTCAAGCAGGATATGACAAGGGCATGATCAGTAAACTAGAAGTACTATGCAAATTTAATGCACTGTTCTACGTTAAAAACTGGCTTTTTTCATCCATTGGGGCTGATGCTCCATATAATGATCTTAAACTATGGAATGACTTGAACAAGTATTGCAGGCATGATCCACAAATTTCAAATGCAGCCATGAAAGCCATGGAAAGGCACTTATGGTACTTAACCGAAGAATGCGCTGTGTTCGCTCTATTTTCAAACAGACTTTCCTCTTCAGAAAGGCAGCTGATTGCTCGAACATTGCTCCGAACTCCTCCACCTAAGGACTTTGAAAGCGAAAGGGGCCATCCAACTTTTCCTATTCTTAACCACAGTACAAAACTATCATCTCGTAGTGCGCTTAAATCCTGGTTCTTGTTTTACAGCATGGGAATTGGCGCGTACTGGCTAGGAAAACCTGTTAGTGAATATAATGATCCCAATTACCAAGAAGCTGAGACATACGTTCGCCATGTCAAAATAGTGAATGATCTGTCAGAAAGGGCTGTGAAATTAATCCAAGACTTCTCAACTAGTGTTACTGGTGTTAAAACGCAAAAGCAGTTTTTATTGCAAGTGGTCGATCATCATCGCAAACCAATCCCCAACTTTCAAAAAGAGACATTAAATAAAGTTTGATATGATTGTGATAGGATTTCAACTAATTTATTGTATGATGTTTGTACAATCTAGACAATTACCAAACTTGTTAGTTACTATATAATGTACTGTCTTATATTAAAAGCATTCTTGTCCTGATTTTAGTGTGTAGGAACGAGATGGCTTATTGACTAAATCAGTTAATCATGTTGGACGGGGGTCAAAACATCAACAAATGACCTAAAATTTTATATACATTCATATTTTGCCAGTAAAAACAACATAGGGAGGGTGCAACATAGAATTTTTTAAATTATTTTTTCTCGTGCATTCATACAATGACCTACTACAAACGCATCCCTCATTTAATATCTTCAACACAATTTTCAAGTAAAAGTAACAAGAATCAATAGTCTGTTTAAATCGTACATTTCCAACAATTGATTGCATTTTAATGGGAATACATTGTGAAATATTTATTATATTAAAATATGCTCTTAAATTGAATTTCTAAATTTCTCAATTCCTCGAGTATTCATTTTTTAACTAAAATAAAAAATATATAATTTTATGTCTTGAAAAGACTCAAAAACTATTGTAGAAGTTCAAGGCATTGAATTAGTTAATTAAATAGTATGACACTTCTATATGTGGAAATTGAAGAACTAAAAAACACTTAAACTTAATAATTAGTTTATAAACAGTCATAATCGTCTCGTTTCGAGGCAATGGGCACGAATTTTGAAAAATTTTAAACTTTGTAGCTTTACAAGATATTCAACAAACATGGAGTACTTCAAAAACTTAAAAAGTAGTTGACTTTTTAGAATTAATGCATAATTTTAATTCTTATCAATTATTAAAGCATCGTGCTGATGTCTCAATGAATGCATAAAAATTAAAATTATATTATTGTTGAACTTATGTGCTTGTATTTCATAATTCGCGCGTTTTTATCAAAATCAAGTTCATGTTCTATTCAAACTGATCTCCGACACATTTAAAGTTTGGCGATAGTTTTAGTGTATGAGAAAGGTATTTATAACTTATTATGAATGATTAATAAAAGTAATCTGGCTCTATAACTTTGTTATATATTGAAATAATCTGAAAATTGCCAGAATGAGTCTGTTGGCTTTCAGCTTCAGTTCAAAAATGCGTTTGGGAAAAGTCAAAAATGAATTCATGCCTCATATTTTTTCTAAAATGATCAAATGGAGAGTCAAAACGGTTTATAGCAAATTATTTCTTCAAGAGGCTGATTAGTTCTTCAGTGAAAACAAGCATAGATTGTATCGCCGTCGTTCAGGTAGAAGTCCAGAAGTGCAAAACTGTAGTTTCGAGATGTGGTCAGTTTAAACTGATTAATTTTGAGTCTTTATGATAAACAGCGAAAATTATTTAACAGATTTTTAGCTCCTACGGTTGATTTATTGATGTGCAGGTAACAAGATTCTATCACGAAATAATTAATTGCAAATTCTAATTGACTGCAATTGTCCATCAAAAGGCTTATTGTGGACATAGTGACTTCTGCCTGAACGACGACGATATGTTGATTTAAATATTTAATATTAAATATCAAATTCATTTGCATTACCACTTTATATTACTTAAGTATTTAGCATTAAATTAATTCTTTAGAGTTTTATACCTCACTAATGTTAAAGGAAAATAATAGGAATGTATTCAGTAGTAAAACAAAAAGCAATTATGCTAAGGAAAAGTTATATACATTTTTTTTATGCAGTGGATTCTGAGTTTATTTCGATAATACTTAAGGTTGCATTTATGTATGCAAATTCAAAACATCTTAATTTTATGATGAATTAAGTCGTAGATCGTGACATATTCGTAGTCGTATAATTAAGTCGTTGATAGTTGATTAAATGTGCTGATTATAAAGTTACATAGTGTAGCTATTATAAAATGCAAATATTATTAATAAAATGTAGTTTTCATCATTAAAAGTATGGAAAATTTTATTATTTTAAAATTTAATAGCTGGCAATCAAAATTTAAAAGTACAGTCGCGGAAAAAATAAACCACCCAGCATTATTCTGCCATTGTTCATCCTAGATTAAAACAAAAGGTACCAATTTTCAGGAAATAACGTCTACTAAACGATTCCATATTCAAAAATTTCATAAGGGGTCATCTACATACTTATAATTGCACTAACTTTAAAATTTTCAATGGCAACACGCACTTTTTCAATGGATTTCAAAACTACCTTAAAAGTTGTGCTCGGATACCAAATTTCATCACTCTAGCTCTAATTGTTTCGAAATTATAAGTAAATAAAACTTGGAGCCTCTAATGTTGAAGTAAAATTTTGAAATTTTTTGTTGATATCTTGAGATATAATATAGTTATTGACCTTAATTTTTTTTGATTTAATAGTATGAAGTATTGTGCACATTCTGCACCTATACTTTTGATTTAAAAACATTTTGAGCACAGGAAATATTTTATCAAATTTGATGCTTAAAATTTTTGTATGCCATCAACCCAAATTTTAACAATAATCGATGCAGAAGGCTGTTTTATAAGCCCATGCAAAATTTCAGCTTATTCGAACAAGTAGTTTTGAAGTTACATTGAATTTTCTATTTTCGCTGTAAAACGATGCCCTTAGGGGGCCATCCACATATCTAAAAAAGGTAGCACCTTTCTTTCACTTAGTATTGTAATACATATTGGATATTTATAACATTACTTTTCAGTTAATTGTTATTTGATATGAATTTTGTCTTTAAAAAATCGCTATTTTGACATTTTTATTGCGGCCGAGATAGAAAAAATGAATAAATCCCCGCCGGTAAGCCGGAAGGATAAGGTAAATCCCTTTTGTCCGTAGAAATAAGAAAGATTCGCTTTTTAGCGCATAACTTCTAAGCAATTGCAGCTATCAAAACACTTTCTACAAAAGTTGTTCGTTATGATAAGGTGACAATTCGGCTAATTAAATGTTTTTTGTATCTTCAATCATAACAGAGTTATGGGGAAATGAAAATTTCGGTTAACCTGGAGTTTAGGGTGCGTACTCACTTCGTTTCCCTTAAGATCGCCAATTGTTTGTCGCCAAGAGAGAGAGAGAGAGTGCCAGAACATTTATTTTGATGTGAGTTGAAAATTTTTTCGTCGTCGTTTGCTCATGTACCGACAGTGATTTGTTACCCTTAATTTTTCCTCATCTCTATTGGTCCACTGTCTGCTTTCTCGATTTGATTGGTCAGCGTACGAATTTGAATAATACTTCGTTTGGAACTCTTGATGATTTACCAAACGATGTTTTTCAATAACCGTTCACTTCTCTTCTGAAGATTTTAGTTCATTTAATTTGCTGATTCTCTTTCTCTGTGTTGCTGATTTTGGTTTCCAAATATCGAACAAGGAATGCTTTTTCCGGAATCAATGGTTCCCTTGCTACGTTTCATCGTCTTCAGACGTAGTGTTTTTCCTTTGTTCGTGCTTTTCCTGTGTGTTTCGTTTCTTAATGAAAAAGCAAAGCTACGAGGGGCCGCTTTGCTAAAAGCGAAGCTTCTGATGTTTTTTCAAGTTAAAAAAATCTGCCTAGTGCACATTTGCATTACCGGAGGTATTGAGTGCTCAATCTCTCGTTTTGAGATGCCGTAGACATCGAATGCGCAGGAGACCTATAAAAAACTCACTGCGCGTCGTAAACAATATTTGGCGACGGCAAATAAAATTGCGCCATTAAAATTGGCGAAGAAATAGCAAAAGAAGAAGCAAAATTTCAAGCCCCTTTGGGTCGAATAGCCCATCTATGAATTCCACCAAGATTTTAACCGCCCTTACAACATATTCCTCGCCGATTAAAATCTAACCACAATTACTCAAGCTACCGTGAGCGACGTAACTTTTAAGATGGTGTTCAGAGTGCGAAATAAGTTAAAATTCTACCACCGACATTTAAATTCAAGCAGCGAGCTTCATTATCTAAATATGGAGACGGCCTCTTTTGTATCGAAAACACAAAATGTCGAATATCTTCCGATCTATTAATGGTATATTAACCAAAATTAATATCTTGGATAATTTTGTGAAGAGGAATTGATTTATGTAATCAAAAATGGATTCTATTGAAAACTTTGAATTTAGTGCAATCCTTAATATGTAGATGAACCCTTATGAAATGTTTAACTATATATTCTTTTAGTATTCGTTATTTTCTATAGAATGATACAATTTTTTTTAATATACGACGACAGAATAACATTGGGTGGTTCGTTTCTTTTCCGCGATTGTACCTATGAATGATGCTTTCAGAGGGCCTCAAAAGATTCTGCGCCAGGGTCCCCAAAGAAGCTTAATTCACCTCTGACACTAGCGGGAGGACGTTTGGCTCCTTACACACGCGTTGGCGTGCGGCAAGACCACATACACGACGGATTTCCGGTGGAATCGGATTTCGAATCTGGAACACATTGATCGCGAAACCGAGACTTTGCCACTAGGCCACCGCAGCCCGCTAATTTATACAAACGTATCTCTTTTCATATTCTTATATTTTTCACCTTAGAAGAGTGAATTTAGCAGTACAGTCCTTTCTCTATTACCCTTGAATTTGCACCTATTGATGTCGGTGCGAAAGCCAAATATTTTCTTTTCGTAACATTACCACTAATAATAGTCTATCACTAGAATTAAGATCAAGGTTCTTCTTTTAAAAGATTCCCTAACCTGTTTATGTAGACATCATAAATGAAAGATGAAACTATTAAGAAAATAAAGAAAACCTATTAAATTTTCTTTTTCTTTTCATATTATTGCCGTAATCATCTATCATGATTCTTTTATAAAAGACTTATAATATAGTTTGTTATTATTTTGATACATTAGCAATGTAATGGAAATGGTTTTAAACCTTCTTACAAAAAATTACATGCAAAATAAAGCTCTAGAAATTTATTTCAATAGGAATTAAAGCATATGAATTTTTAAATGGATAAATTATATTTGAAAGTTTACAAGTAGAATTTTTGTCATTCGTTTTAAAGTTAAATCTATGCAATCAAAATAATATCGTTCATATAAAAAGGATTGATTATCAGATATTTTACGTTATAGATAAAATATTTAAACGATAATAATTTAAATCGTACTGAATTTTATAACTGTCATTCCATAACAGATATAACATAACTGTCTTTTCAGAATGATTTTAATACTGATTATAAATGATTCAACATTGAAACAAATTGAACAGATAATTCATTCCGTGAAAGCGTTTTCTTTAAATTTAAAGTAATGTGGTGAAAAATCCTCCTGGGACAATTGCATGCATTAAGTTTTATTTTTACCTGTTTTAATAATTTATATATTATGCAGTTCAACCATCTTTTCTAAAGGTAAAGAAATCGATATGGAATGAAACTTTACTTCACTAGCATCTACGCGCATTGATTAGAATTTTATTGGAGAAAATTCTCCCAATAAAAACGAAAAAAATAAAACTCGAACGTACTAGAAAACGTTAATGAGTTCTGCTGCTATATATTAAAATTCAGACAGTGTCTTTTAGAGTAATGGTAAAGTTTTATATTTTTTCTATCCATGGAATCTAACATTTTTTAAGCCCCTATATACTTCATTATCAAGTAATATGTAACAAATTATTTTTGGATATTGCTTAGCAGCTATAATGACCTCTGAATTGCCGTTAATTTTCAGAAAGATTATATTTATTTATTTCTACAGATGAGGGTTTTAATTAATTCAATACTCATTTAAATTTAACGTATAAATATGTATTTCATGTTAGGGTTATAAAAGCATGTTTTCAAGAAATAACATGTGTTGATAATATATCAACAATTATTATGAAATTTTATTGTAATATATAATTTTGCAAATTAGTTTTTGTCGGCAGAGAAGGTACAGAAGGTATCAAATGTCATAAAACAATGAGTTGATAATATTTTTTTTCTCAAGGGGCGAAATTAAAGCTTTATATTTAATATTTATGTGTTTAGAAAAAACAATTTTCCCAGCAAACTTGAAGCCAATATTACAAATACATGTCATTAAGTGTAAATTAAATGGGTTTTTTTCCAAAATTCTGAACAAATAAAACTGTTGGAAAGAAAGTTCCATTTGCACAGGTGCATGAAATGAATTGGGATAGCAGTATTATTCCTGTAGCACTGTGCGCTACAGGATTACAATTAATTAGGATTATTAATTACACTGATAAATAATTGATGAGTGTAATTAGAAGGCTGTTTTGCAGATAACTCGAACTTAGAACAATTGAAAATGAGCGCCGCAATAGAAAATCCCGTCAACTAAGAAGTGTGTGCAGCAATACGATCTTGGGATACGAAAGAATTTTCGGGAGCTGGGATTCATCGCAAGCTGTGTGAGCAATTCAGAACAAGCTTCGGGGTACGTATGATAAGTTCCCGCGTAGTCTTAGTTCAAGATAATGTTTTCCCGATCACCGCTTGATGCACTTAATAAATTTTACAGCCGCTTTATTGAAATATTTTTCGTCACCCCTCTTGTAACCAAATTTCGAACCGAAAGAATACAGAGGGTGTTCGCACATTTTTAGAACGATTTCGTTTCGCTGTAGGGAAAGTTCGTTTGTTTGGAAAAATTCATTCGTACAACAGTTACATTTTTAAAGCTATAATTTATCATTTGCAACATAGAATTTTTGTTTACATGCAAAATGGCTCTGTTAACGAAGCGATGGATGGAAGGCTACGTTTTTGCTCTTTCGAAAGAGAGTTAATCTTATTCAGTTATTTAAAGACGCTGTGAAAGCCATGTTTTTTTAATATATAAAGCCACAATAGGTAATATTGTTAATTAGAAAGGAAAAAATCGTCCAATTTTGGTTTCAAGTGGGAAAATTGTTCCAAATACCAATACAAGGAAAAAACGCAGTTCTTCGAATATTGCAAAGTGAGATCTTTAATGCTAAAAGAAAATTCCCTAAGTCAAAGATTTGTTGCAATATCTCTAAAATGCTCAGAATTAACTGTAAACAAATTTTTAACACTGATTTGAATCCAAAAAAGGCAAAAAATACTATTTTCATCGTCTTTCTCCACGTCATATCGCTGAACGCAGACCACGCCGCAGAATTCCTTATAAAAATCATTTATCGGTATAAAAATGGACAAAATGTTGTAACAATAGATGAAGCTTGAGTCTATTTAAATGACCGCAATTAAAATTCAATTTATTATCATCAAAGAGGAGAAAAAAATAATCTTAATACATGGTTCATAGAATGTAAAGAAAGTTTTCCTGAGGAGATTATGAATGTTACTGTTTTTTTATATAATGTCAAATTTAAAGTAAAGAGAGTGGGTAAAAATGTTAAGATCAACTCCACATATCATCAGGAGC
The DNA here is from genome assembly GCA_013235015.1 of Araneus ventricosus. Lineage (NCBI taxonomy): Eukaryota > Metazoa > Arthropoda > Arachnida > Araneae > Araneidae > Araneus > Araneus ventricosus. The sequence continues at coordinate 367,505 of BGPR01000393.1, read as the reverse complement.
ATCTACAATCTCCAAATATGAAATAAAATCATTTTAACCACAATGACATCACTGAGTAGAAATGATCTAAAACGAAGCAAGCAGCAGCAAATCACAATCCACTCTTAAATTCCTGGAAAAATTAGAACAAGAAATGGGTATTAAGACTGTAACCTTCACTGATATTTCTGGTAAATAGTTCTGTACCAATCATGAGTTTTTGAGATTTTGTACTTTTAAAAACCGCATTATCCAAACGTCGACCTACAATCTTTTCTGGACTTTGGAAAGCCGTTTAAGAGAAATGGGACAAAATACCTCCTCCGATACCACAAAAATCATTATTGTCATAGAAGTTACGATGTAGAAAGATGGTTAAGAATATGGGCTACTAAAAAGAACATTTCAAACACAAAAAAAACTATGTAAAATAGTTCTAAAATACCATAAAAATTGTTCTAAAAATGGGCAAACACCCAGCGTACTACCTCTTTAGGTACATGAAACAGTGGCTTGAGTCGTACAGTTGCTTCGATGGTGACGAAGTTGTTACAGGATGTCACAGTGTTGTCAAAGGGTCGTTTCATTCCTTGGTGGCAAATTTTTTGAAAACGAATCTCTGATATTGCAGAACGTTATGACGTCTCAATTTAAATGGCGATTTTGTGGAAAAGTAACGTACCTACTGCTGCATTTTTTAAATGTATATAATAAGAGATCTGTATATATGAGTGTCTCACTGTGGATGTCATGATTAGAACATACTTTCCCCATTGCCCTCGTATGCATTATAGTTGTATGTATAAATAAAAAAAGCCCTGAGGAATCTTTACTTTTTTTGCTTTTCTTTTGCATACGCGTTTATTTTAAATCGAAAATTGCTGACACAGAACAAAAATTGATGGATTTCTCTATGACTTGGAATTTGCTTTTAACACATAGTTTAGTGCCTATCTTGAATTCACAAAAAGTATTAAATATTTACATAATATAGAGGTAAACAATAATACGGTAACATTGATGTCATAATTGCACCACTTTCTGTTTTTTAATCAAGTCACTTCTATTGAAGAGATCATATAACTTAAGAAATTTTTCTTTGAATGTCGATTGCAATTTATTTAAAACTGCAAAAATATAGTGCGAGATATATTTTTTAAAAAATAATTTGACCGCCCTTTCTAAGACCGTGGGAAGTACGCTTCCCATCAAGTTCATCAATTTCTAGGGTTGACTTAAGTTCTCGCCAAATTTTCGATGAAACAAAGACCTAGGTGTTTCAATTTCTCATCTCAAACCATAACAACGTGTCTTGACTTGGTAATTAATTATAAACTAATAGAATTATTTAACCAAAAATTATTGTCATCCAATAAGCTAATTGAATTTATTTTTCTTAAATTAATCTCAATGCCAAAGTTATTTTATTTTCCCACTACTAGAAAAAAATGGCCCTTTAATGTGTAACTGTTTAATGTGTAATAACTCAAGAAATGCAAATATTTTTAGTTTAGAAAATATTTGCCTTTAAGTCACATTTTCTGTGCACTTATTAAGGGAGTGAGTAATTTGTAAATATCAAAATATAACACTTGAAAAGAACATAGATGTAGTGATGTGCTAGCCGTTAAAAAGGAAATCGAATCTCCAGCTTACGAGAATTATCGATTATCCGAATAACAATACATTTTACGCTTTAATTTTAAGAAGTTATATTCTGTACCGTTTCCTTTATCTTTAGTAAAAATTATTGCAAAAAGATTGTTGTAACGAAAGGCAAAATGCCATAGATAATCTGTATCGAATTAAAATTTCCTGCATAAACTTAAAACTTAAAAATTGCATAATAATTCCTCTGAAGCTCCAGCATAAACCAAGTGTTTTTATATCCAACTTGATTAGCATCATACCAATAGTAAAACTTTTAAATTTCCAATACCTTGAGCAAAGTTTTACATGCATTCTTACAAGCAGATATTATATAACCACCGGCTGCATATAATTGGGCATCATTATAATATTTTTCAGAATTTTGATTTTTCTTTTTCATATAATACTTTTATCTCCATTGCATAGTGAAAATCTATCTAAAGCATTGATTGTTGGTTTATTTTGTGCTCTAACAAATTTTTAAGGCAAGAGATGGAAAGAATCCGGGAAAATGCTAAAAATTTTGATTTTGAAACATTTCATTGCATAATTATTCATCCCGAAACTGATTCTATATAAATCTTTTCCGAAAGCATTATCAAATGGCAAGTGATAGGAGATATTCCTTTCATTTCCGAGGGCATGAGATTTGAAATAATGATGTTCCAAGTGTATACAAGAAACAAGTAAAGGATTCGGTTTCAATATCTTTAAAAATGTATGCTCAGTGATTTTCAAATCTTTTCTGCATTTTGTTGGAGAGAAAAGTCGTGACGTCAGCACATAATGCAAGTTAATGCGCAGTTTCATGTTAGATGATTTGCGCAGTCTGTTGGGATGCAATGTCTGTGTTGTGATTGTAATGCCATCAGATTTGACACCATTGCATCATTTTTATGATTATTTTTTCTTATTAAATCCTCTTCATTTTTAAAATGAGAGACAAAATAATTGCAGTGAATATTGAAAAACAAAATGATATCACTCAGAAAAATGCATAATATTAAAATATATATATAACAATTTCATATTATAATTATGCCATGTTAAAATGAAAAATATTTGAAATGGCTGTTTTTAAAGATTTTTCCCTAGAACAGTTAGTGCGAATTGCATTCTTAATAGGTAGTTAATTTATTTTCTAAACACTTGTTGCAATCAAGCCAACAAAATATATTTTTGTTGAAAAAATTCTAATCTATGGCTCATATATTTATATGGTAGAAGTGAAAAAAACTTCGCAATTTATTTAAGATTTCAAAAATTGTAAGATTTTTTCTTCAATTTTCGTTCATTTCGTGAGTAGCTGATTAAAAAGATCCATTTGAGTAAATTCTGGTAGTCAAAATCACGTGCCTTCGCAATTGCGCATGTCATCAATCATTTTACTGCACGTTGTATTTCTCTGTACAGATACATAAAAGTCCTTCTTCCTCCTGCAAGATATTAAATGGATTTCTGTCTGAAACTGGCATGGCACATTTCATGTATTACGTATGCGTTAATGAATCCATTAAACTTTAGAATAATGCATCAAAACTTTAGTAGATTTTATCAGTGAATATAACGATCATATTAAAAGATTTTATTTACCTAATTTATATTTAATCACGAAATGCACTACTTTAAAAATCCCATCACGTAGTCTAATTCAGTGAGTGAAAGTGAGCAAGTTAAAAAGTTGCTATTCAATAAATTTTCACATCATATTAATATAATCTTTAAATAAATAAAATAAACATGAAACCCATTTCCTTGCCATATGGATACTATGGATATTGGATAGTCATGAAAAAATAGAAAAAGGTTTGGTATATTTAGTGTTATTTCGAACTGAAAATGTCAGTACTTTTGGACGACGAAGACATCCTAATATTCTATCAATCATGAGATCATTTTAAGCGACAAATAAACTTGGAAAAAATATTTTCTTGAAATACTTTCGCTTTTAGGAGTATAAATATGAATTGTGTTCCGACTTTCAAATGAAAAAATATAACACAAGTATAATAAAGAAAATTGTAGCGCAATTGTTCGACCAGATTATAACTATACTTCCATTTTAAACTTAATTGCAAAATTTCCTAGATATACTTTTTGAATTGCTTTCTTCAAGTGTTGTCTTATTAAATAACTGGGAGTGAGCAATGCAAACATAACAGTTTTGGAAATTATTTTTTATTATGATCTATTCTAATTTTAATGTCTGAGATATCTGTATTTCATTTGAAAACCACTTAAAAAGATGAGTGACATGTACAATAAGATGTTTTTATTGCTTCAAGTATTAAGGAGGCATACTACTCTTAAACCTCGAAAAAATGGTGGAAAACTGTCAAATTCGATACATTATATCTCCGAAACAATGCAATTCACAAACTCACTTTTTTTCTAGAAAAATATCTGTTCTTTCTGTTATAGTACACATATTTACAAACCTTCGTATTGATATGTAGATATATTAGAGAGAGTAATAAATATGGGTATAATTTTTAGAGAAAAAATGAGATAGTCACCTTGCGCGCATGATTACGAATAAAATATTTATGTAAATACAATGTTTTGGGCATCTAAGTAATCCAAACAGTCTTTTTAAGAAACTTAACATCAATTTATTAACATTTAAATTTAATTTCTATTTTATTTAAAATAAAAATGTTAACAATAGTTAAAATTTCAACTTTTCTACCCCTCCACAAAAAAGCTTCTTTGGAGAAATATGTAAAAAAATGTTCAATTTGTAGAGCATAGCAAAATACATATTCGGTAAAACTTTTATGTAAAAGTATGCAATAGTTCTTGAGATATCGTGCGCGCAATATCAAAAAAACACATTTTGAGTATGGCGCTTTAAAGAACTGGCCATATTCAATGTTTACGTTGAAGAGCTGATACATATTCCTTCATAACTTTCATAATTATGGGATTTTTTTTAACGCGGATTGTTTTATATTGTTCAGAAAAGACAGGGAAATAATATATAGTTTCTTCATAAAATTGAAAACTTTCGAAGTTTAACAGTCGTATGTCCCTTTAAAACTGAAAATTACTTGAGAAGAAATTTCACCGACTCCTATCACAATGTGTATGTCAAAAGCAAAATTTGGTGTATAAATAATTTTAAAAATGGAATAATTGAAAAGAACCAGAGTGGAGCAGAATGCCCAATAACTCTCATACCCCCAAACCAAACAAACAAACCGATCAACAGACTAGAGATAGTTAACAACTAATTTTTACTCTGGTAGCTGTGAGAGTTTTGTAATTGAAAATTAATCTAGATTAGAAGTAAGTGCAATATTAAGCTTGATTTGTTCAAGAATTACAATAATTATATTTAGAAATTACTTCAGATAAACACACACACAAAATGTTTAGTAGCAGATATTATGCACCAGAGAGATAAATTAATGTCTGAAAACAAATTCTTTGCAATAAACTGGAGATGGCAATTAATTAAATCAGAAAACACAAACAGAAACAATATAAAAAAGTAATATTGTAATGAAAGTTTCTTTTTATACAATACTATCCCATTACATCATTACAAATAGTTTTTCATTAAAACACAATACATACAATCGGGCATATTTTTAAAATTGGAACTGATTATCCCTTTTCCTACTTTTATCACGCGTTTTATGTTTTTAACCGTAGGTATGGCGCAACATAGACAAATATGGCTCTTTTGCCACTAAAATATAATATCCTATCCTAATATCCCTTTTTCTAAACTTCAAAAATTCTTTTGAAGATAATAGTATTTCGATGAGTCCCAAAAATTCAATATGTCAATCTTAGACCTCTCTCTCCCTACTAATGATTTTTAAAAAAGAATTAATTCAATAAGAGATAGAAGTTATTCTACACTCGGAACTTTCATTGATGATAAAAGACTTTTATTGAAGTTTCCCAAGAGAAGTTCTTCGTCATGAGAAGATAAATTTTTTCGAATTAAAATGAGAAACGGGCTCAGTTCTTGTGAAGCACTCTCGTCAAATGATATATTCTTATGGATTTATAAATAACGGAAGAACAAAATCATTTAAAAATATTATTATTCTGTGTTTGACAGTAACCGTCTCTTAGAAAACATATATTTAACATTAAAATGAGTGGCCTGACAATTATTACGAAAAAAAAGAAAGAAGTTATAGTGAATCATGATGAGACAAAGACGATGAAGTTAACGGAGGTTTTTTAAAACTCAGTAAAGCACCCATTTAAAATCTACACACATCACTTTGCGTTAACAATTAATACAATTGTATCATTAAACACACGATCAAACGGGAATCAATTTTAATATTTGAAACCAAATTGCATGTATATACAGATTTATGTTTGATATTTTTCCTTAGCAGAGATTAAATATTTAATCATAAATTCTGTCAGATGTATTTATTTTCTGTTTAAAAGTAGTTTCATCTAGATATCAGTTGTTTGATATTAAAATGAAGAATACGTAAACAAATGAGCATAAAAACTGCACGCTTAAAAGAAACCAAAGGATGATTTTTTCCTGTTACATTTATGTTCATAGCCATTATGCCATCTTTTCCAACGAAATATGTATTGGGGCCGCTGTGGCCCAGTGGTAAGGCCTCGGCGCTGGGACCAGAGGGCCCCGACCGAAATCCCGATTCCACCGAAGATCAGCCGTGCATGTGGGCCTGCTGTACGTTAAATCAAACTCAGGGGGCCAAATGCCCCTTCGCTGACGTGGCACGGAAACTTGGCCCCAGCTCAGGTGTCGTCCTCGTCATCAAATCGCGATTCAAAATTACGAAGTCCGTCTAAAATAGCCCTCGTGTTGCTTCAAAACGCGACGTCAATGTAACTAAAACTAAACCAACTAAATATATTAATTTTATTTAACATATTTCTCCAACACTTAGATTCTTTAACATTCGTAATTGTCACAAATAGCTCTTTTATTTTCTCATATCTCAACTGTCTTTTTTTGCTTTGTTGGCCCATAAAACGTTCAAGTAAATGCCTTGTTGAAATTATTCGTCTCAGCTTTCCCTTAGCTATTTCCACCCGTTGATCACTTTATACAGTATAAAATTTGGTTACTTATCAGTCATCAAAACCTTCATAAAGCTGACAGCCACATTTGTGATTAAATCGGTATTACATTATAGAAAATCGTCAAAAATTTGAAAAAGGGATAAAATGTTTCCTTAACTTTCCGCGGTAAGTTTAGAAACTAATTAGCCGTAAATCATCAATAATTTTTTTTTATTTTAGGAACAAGAAATTTGGATCCTTAAAGTTATTGGCGATAATCAGAGAAAATTACTCTAATAATATAGTCAAATAGCACTACAGCATAGTGAAAGAGAAGTAAATTGATCTTATAGTCAGATAATATAGTCAAAAGGGGCAGCCTAGATTTCTCATTCCCAAATGTCCTATTTGAACCCTTAAAATTTAACTGCAGACTAGCTTTCACTTTAACTGTCTTGTTTACTTTATTATCTCTTTAGGAACAGTAAGGAAACTAGTAGAAGTTGGGAAGAGAAACCAAATCACTTCCCCGCTTAATCAGCTCCTTTTGTATTCAAATTGTTTCACCTTGTAGACAGAGAGAACTTAACGCGAATTTGTTAAAGTTTTGATAACTCCGAAATGATTTTAACAGAAGTAAAAGTTTTTACTCAAATCACACCATCATTTCTCTTACGAGAATACTGTAGTGAGTTTATAAGAAATCTCTGCTTTTACAGATTAGAAATGAATCTTAAATTGCGAGTTTTCAACGTGCGTGGGAATGCAGTTCTGAAATGTTTGGAAGGAAGTAATTTTTGGTTTTGATTATTTTTAGCAAGATATATGAAAATATCTCTTTGGACTTTATTCACCTTATCTTTGTTGATTCAAATTATGCTACAAGAAAATACGAACCGACTACAGTATATTGAAAACTCTAAAAAAATAAAATCAATAAGACAGAGAATGAATTTTTACCGCATTACTAAAACTGTGCTTTAATCCTTATTAATACTTTTGGAAATTATTACTATCTTGATTCTAGCAATGTACTTTGCAATTGCTTTTATGTTTATAATCGATTTAATTTCAAATAGCAACAGTTCTCTTTTAGAAAACGTATTTTATCAAGGCCATTGTCAAATTCCATTTTCTTGCAAAAAAAATATTATTTTTGCTTTTTTATTAATCTAATGGTTTTGGGGACAGTAATCGCGCCTGGAATTTCAACTGCTTTACGATGTCAACAACGTTAAAAACGACAATGTCGCTGAATCGTTGAATTTGTCGAATCCCTCCTTTTCTTTAACGTCTTTATCCTGTTCACCTATCGATAAATTATATTCCATACTAATAATTTTGAATCTTAGGTAACTTAATATCCATACGGGATTTCCTAAAGCTTGTATTGATTTTTTATACTCGCTGTTTTATTATACAAATATATGGTCAAATCTGAGAAAAAATATAATTTTTTCCACTCTTCCATCAATCATCAATTTTGGACTAAACGATTTGGGTCATTAATTTGAAATAAACTTAGCCCTAAATTTCTCATCCCTAAATGTCTTACCTCTACAAAGATACCTACAGCCAGTTCACACTGTATCTGTCTTTTTTGCATTAAAGGAATAATAGGCCTCGGTGGTCTAGTGGTAAGGTCTCGGCTTTGGGGCTCGAAGGTTCCCGGTTCGAAATTAGATTCCTCTGAAGATCCGTCGTCTCTTGTGCCTGTTGAACATTAAATTAAACGTAGGGGGGTTGCTGGTGTGGTGCAGAAGCTTGGAGAGGGGCTCCTAGCTCAGGCGTCGCCCTCGTCATCTGACCGCGGCTCAAAAGTACGAGGTCCGTCCCAAAATATCCCTCGTGTTGCGTCAGAACGGGACATTAATGTAACTAAACTAAAACATTATGGGAAAAGAAAGGAATCTTGGTAAAATTGGGACAAGGACTAAACGCACAGCTCACCTAAGTTCGTTTTGCGTTCAAACTGTTTCATGTCGTACATAGGGAGTGCTTAAAGAAATGCATTAGTGCTTATATATCTTCAAAATTATTTGGCAAGTCGCAAAACTTTTTAATCAAATAATACCACTGTTCCTCTTATGAGGATTCGAAGAGAAGTTTATAGGAAATATCTGTCTTCATTGTTAGAGATAATTTCATTGTTAGAGATAATTTTTAAGTCGTCAATTTCCAATGTAGATGGCCGTGTAGTTTTAAGCAGTTTGTAAAGAAGTCATTGTTGGTTTTGATAATTTTTGAGCAATTCAGAATAGAAATGTTACTAATACTTATTTATTTTTCGAAATTTTAAACCATCTTATATGAAACTATTGTCAAGCCAAAAAATAGCAAGAGTTTAAATATCTACTTGAATGTTTTTTTCAGAATTTGTGTGACAAAATAAAAAGAAAAATATTACACATTTCGGCTTATTAATATTCTATTTCTAGTTATATTAATGACAATAGTTTGTATTATCATATTTCTTATATGTTGATATTCTCATGCTGTGGTGTGCTTTGTCTGTTGATTTAGACTAAGCGCGTTAGTTCGTTCAATGAAGCTGTTAAACGTGAAACCATTTATGTTTATTGCTAAATGGCCATATGTTGCTTTTATAAATATAAAAAGCTCACAAAGTAAGATGGACGACAAGGTATGGAATGAATTTTTGTAGCATAATTGTAATCAGGCTTGAATTGTTTGTAAACATTTTGCCAACATACTAAAAATCTGATTTAGGAAATTTTGTTTGTAAAATTGGTGTATGTTTATTATCGATTGAATTTCAATTAGCAATCGTCAAGTGGCTGAATCGTTTCAGAACGGTTATTTCGTCACGATGCTAATCAAATTCCACGCGATTGAAAAAAACTATAAATTCTGTGCTTATAAATTTGTTTTTGATACTGTAGTCGTTTTTAGGCATTCGAACTGCTTTACAATAGTTAACACCTTAAGAACCGCTAAGTGGTTAAATTATTGAAACTGCTGTATCTGCCCTTTCGTTTACCGTTGTTCGATCACTGTATAAAATATATAGTTCTTACTAGCATAACTTTCAATATTTAGTGACTTAGTATCTATTTAACACTTTAGTTAGTATCTATTTAACACTTTATAAAATTAAACAATTACATTCTTTTCTTAATCGTTGTTCCATTAAAAATTTTTATGGAAATATCTGAAGAACAGAAAAAAATATTTCTCCAACTTTTTGAGGTAGATTGTGAAAGCTAATTAACCACCAATCACCAATCCATTTTCTTATTTTAGGAACAAGAAAGTTAGCGCATTGAAGGGAAGGAAGCGTATTCTAAATCTCTTGTTCCCAAATGTCTTTCGTAACCCCTTAAAATTTACCTACAGTCTTTCTTCCACTTTATTTGCCTTATTTACTTTATCTCTTTGGGAACAGAAAGGAAACTTGGTAAAGTTGGAGGGAGGAGCCAAATCACTTCCCCTCCCAAATCAGTTCCTTTTGTGTTCAAAATGTTTCACCTTGTAAATAGAGAGCGCTTAACGTTCGAGTTCAGATGTCTCCGAAAGGATTTGAAGAGAAGCAAAACTTTTTAATCAAATTATACCATCGTATCTGGCACGAAAATTCTCTAGTGAGTCTATTGGAAATCTCTGTCTTTCCTCATTAGAAATCAATTACTAGTTTTCAAAGTGGGTGGATATACAGTTCTGAATTGTTGGTGAGGCAGGTTCTGTTAGTAGCTATGCAAGACAAAAACCCTTTTTGTTCGCGGTAATGCATTATACTCCTTTAAATTTTATTCATTCGTTTTTCGTAGTTGCGTATAATATTATTAAAAAAATTGAAAATGGTATGAAATATAGAAATAAAATATTTTACCCGAGCTTATTGACTGCAAAGAATTTTTACATTAGAAGGTGAAAGTATGACTTCTTTGAAATTTTCTTTAGTTTAAAATCGGGAAAAAAATTATGAAAAACTGTACATCAAACAATATATATAAACGCATCACGCAATTGTTTGAGACTGACGCAACTTAAATGTCGTGATTATAAACATATCAACTTTTTTAATTAATGTTTATTGTTAAACTTCATTTTTCAAATTATTATTATGATAAATGTAGGAGGAAAAATATACTCAACATTTGGCAATGGGAATCGTATTTTTTTTTTTTTTTTTATTTTTATAAGAAATTTTCCATCACTGCTATAATACAAAACGTATACCTTATAAGTATTTGTTTCTTTGAAATAAACAGAAAATTCAATATTTAAAATCTGTAAATATTGTGAAAAATTTATATTTTTTCTGCGAACGCACGTTACATCAATTTTATTCGTCATTTTTGTTACATAAAAACTAAATTTGTCTAATCAAGATAAATGATTCTCAGTGAAACCCGCATAAGTGTATAAGAGAAACAAAAAAAAGATGATTTCAATGTTTAGCGCTATTATTAAAGTGTCGAAAACATCCAACATAACACGTAATATAAATTATCCATGTTGTTTGATTGTTTATCAGGCACAAATGACATTTTTTAAGCAAAGCAACGGGTTTTACTACATTTTTTCCCAATGAATATCAGAAAACAGGAAAAGAAAAATTGTTAAATCTCCACCGCTACTTTTTTTTAATAAGAGTATTTTAAAAAAATGTAGCTTCAAATATTGAACAAATTTTAACAAAACTCGAAGATTTGTATGCCATAAGTTTTGATTTTGTAATTGAAATAGCTTAAAAGAATTAGATAGGAAAATTTATAGGTATTAAAAAATAGATAAAATAAATTAAATGAAAAAAAATTTAGAAAACATACTGTTATATTAAAAAGTATTTTTTTATTTTAATTATTTTCTACTTTTTAGTCTTCAATTAATTATTCAATGTTATAAATATTATGGAATCTCGTAATCAATTTTCTCCCGAATTCTCAACCAGGGTAACTGCTCGTATGAATCCAATTTTAACAGAAGTAAAATATATTTTAAAGGATGTCATACCGTAATACTAATCGGAGAACGGTTCCCTTAATTAAAAATCAAACGTAGTAATTTCAGGAATTACAGTTACTTATCTATGTATTTGATGTTTTAAACTTTTATGCAACTATTATTTACTTACAAAGATAACGATTCAAAAATCTGAATCGTTTTTTTCTATTTCCACTACAAAAATAAATTGAAAAGTCCTTTCTTGGAAGCTTTTAGGAGCAGATGATAACTTCATGCACACATCCTCATAAATCTTTAGGTCATCAGAAATTGATTCAAAATCAGATAAAAAAAAATTTCAAAACGTTTTATTTTAATGTGACAGTAATGGATTTTGAAGAGCTTCCCGAATTCTTGCTTGAGAGCTCAGGATTTACCTTCGTCCATCATCATTCTACGTCGCATAAAACGGAAAATAAAAAATACTCCGAAAAAAAGCTTCCCTCTTTAAAGTTTTGAGTTTCTGGTCAATGTATCCTAGAATATATTAGCTGCAAGTTGCAGAGTTCAAACTGGAGCACTGCCAAAGAGCAAAATGCTTCTTGGATCATTAAGTTGAGCGTGAATTTTGTTCACGTTTATGAAAATCAATTGAGCACGGGAGTGGATCAGTGAGTTTATTTAAATTTTAGAGTTTTGATAAGTATACAGCGGCGTTTCTCACCACTTTCCTCCAGAAATGAGTGGTGTGTGAAAGAATTCTGGATTCGGACAAACAAAACGGGATTCTGTTTTCAAACAGTTTTGTTTACAGTGTATCAACTTGCAAAGAATTTGTAACATCTGAGCAAAAGCATTTAAATTAGGATGTAAACAATAAAATAGAATCATATGGATTATTGAATATATCATTTTCACAACTGCATTTTTTTTCTGTGTGCCGACAAAATGTTTCGAGTACTTCCCTTGTGGATATTTTTTATTACATCTCATTAGGCGTTTATTCTTAAATATCAATAATTTTTCTGAAATCTAACCATATAATTTTGCAACATGTTAATGCGGAAAGCTTTTGGAAATTTTTTGAAATGAAAGATTTTGCTATTTTTTTCGGCTTTCATTTGATTAATTTTCCATTTTGAATCTAAACCACGGGCTTTTGTGAATCTACCTCATAATTCCCCGAAGTAGTCAGATGATGAAAGTGACAGCTTCATTACATTATTTCATTATATTATTATATTATATGGCATTATATTATTGCGCAAGATCGTTTCTATACATGTATAACTGAATAGATACAAGAAAATTCAATATAATAATTTTTACATTATTATTAACTTTAGTGTACAATGTAACATGTAAAAAGTTTTGAAATTTTATTTTAAATTTCCTTTGTATATTTATTATTTGACATATTAAATTATAATTTACGCACTAAAATGGAAACAACTTACAGAAAAATGATTTAAGTGCATAAAGTCTTATGAGTATATACTTAGAACAGAAGATTAACGTAAATTTATAACCTTGCTTAGAGTTTTGATCCTTTTTGAAATAAAATCACGCTAAATGAAGTTCTGGTAAAGAACACAAATTATTTATGGGTTATTAATATTTAGAACAAGAAATTTATTTTGAGTTGTTACTAACTTTAGGGATATATTCAGCTTCCTTCTTTATTTTAAAAAAATGCTATATCTTTAGCCACATGCGAATTCGGATATATAAAATCTGCAATAGAGGTTTTTTTTCGAGTTTGAGCAGGAAACTGATTTACCTCTTGAATCACTAAAATACTGTTAGTTACATTCCGATAAAGCGTACAAATAATTTATTTTCTAATAATTATTTCAACGCAGTAAATTCCTATTTAAATGTTGCCTGCTTTAGGGATATATGCAACATCTTTCTTATGATTTGAAAACAAAAATAGTATACTTTAGCTATAAAGCGTGTTAACTCATTCAAGTTTCTAAAATCTGTAATGGGGTTCGTAATAAAATTAGAGTCAGAAATGGATTACATCTTGAATCACTATATATTACAAGTTATTCCTAGTAAATTACAGAAATAAATTACTTGTTATTAATTACAACAATACTACAAATACCCATTTAACTGTCGTCAACTTTAGGGATATAGACAGCATCTTTCTTATGATTTGAAAACAAAAATGGAATACTTTAGCTATGAAGCGCGCTAACTCATTCAAGTGTCTAAAATCTGCAATGGGGCTCGTAATCGAATTTTAGCCAGAAACGGATAAACCTCTCGAATCGCTAAAATATTGTCGTTTAGTAACTGTTAATTATTCTTCGGGGGACTGATAATCACTCTCTCCCCACGAGACGTTTCATTGGTTACAGCTTAAGTACACCGTTGTCATCAAACTCTTAATACTTCCCACTATCTAGGCGAAACTGTACGAAAACTCGATAGATTAACCGAAAGCTTCATTGCTGATTAGTCATAACTCAGATTCTAAAGACCTCTTTTCGCTAAGCATATAATCACAGGGGAATATGAGGTTGGGTAAACACGAATTGCAAATTCTCAGTGGTCAGCAAAGAAGTAAAGCAATTGCTGAAACGAAGCTCTTCAAATTAGTTAGCGAAATGTTGCAAAATCAGAAATAGCTCTTTTATTGCATGCGATTACGAATGGCGAAACTAAACAACGAACGTTTTGATTGCTTCATTTCCGCTAATTCTTTAAGAATTGCTGACTGTTTATTTCTCTTATGTGTGCTTTTAGTCTCAACCGCTTGTTATTGCATTACACTCAAGAGAGTCGTGAAGCTTGAATTGTATTTAATTTTAGATGCTCACAACGCTGCATGTGTCTTTCCGAGTATGTAGGACCGCAATTGGTTGAAGCTGGTATGTCTCGAAGGCGTATGAGGAAAATGAATCTTTAAATGCACTAAATTAAGGATCTTCACAAAAATTTATTCCTGTTTAGTGGGTAATTATACAGGGTGGTCTTAAACTATTGAACCTATTTCAAAAATTAATAAAAAAGCTAATAATGTTACAAATACGGTTATTTTTAAATGAGTGCTTATTTTAAAAAGTTTTTTTTATATTGGTAACGAGTCGTTACGGCGGTCAAGGTGGTCGTAAATTATTGGACTACTTCCATTTTAGAGGGCAACTGTCTGCGAAACTATTAAGGCTAGAATAAAAATAAAAGCATGTATTTACAAGGAATCTTACGCTCTTTAATTCGTTAAATTAATTGTAATTTGAAAACTGAATAGTTTTCGAGATATTCAAGAAAAACTGAAAAAGGAAACCAGAAAACGCGCATCGGCTTCTGCGGATCGATAGCCATTACGTATGGAAATCTCTCGCTGTAGCAAATTTAGAACGCCGTAATGGTAGGCCACCTATCTGAAAAAAAATTATTTGCTCTCTCTTGTAAAAAAACGTATTTTTAACATTATTAGTTTTTTATTAATTATTGAAATAGATTCAATAATTTATGACCACTCTGTATAATGAATTTAAAATTGACATTTCATGAATATAAATTATTTTATTTTATTTAACAGCAAATATTCAAGAATTTTTTCTTATAACCGTCATAAAGCAATACCTTTTTCAAAAAGTTTTTTTTCCTTTACACATTTGGTTCCTTCACTGTAATTGATTTTGGCATTCCAGTTGAATTACCAAAACAAATACATGGTAATGCAGTTATATGTAACAGTGATTAAGCCCACTTTCTGTGATATTTTAGTCGGTTGATCCATCTAAAAGAATTACATTTATTTTTAATTTTCTTTCATTTGATTTAATTTATGTTGCTGAATGTTTGTTTCCCAATACGTGGTTTCGAATTTCGATAGAGCTAGAATAGAAGGATAGGTTAAACAGTGTCCTCCACCGTTGATAATAGATCATCATCCGCGATGTTTCGTACTTGTAGTGTGATACTTTCTTTTAATTCTTCTTAAGTTATTAAGGGGTATACGACTGTCAAATCTCGAAAATTTTCGATTTTTTGAAATAAATATACATTATTCACCAGTTATTTCTGAACAATTTAAAACAATCCGTATTAAAAAAGTTCAATAATTATGAAAGTTATGAAAGAAAATGTATCAGCTGTTCAACGCGAATATTGAAAAGTGTCATATCTTTAAAGAGCTGAATCTCAAAATGTGTTTTATTGATATTGCGTGCACAGTATCTCAAGAACTATTGAATATTTTTACATAAAATTTTTACTGAATATGTATTACGCTATGTTCTACAAATTGAACAACAAATTTTTTACAATTTCCCTCCAAAGAAGTTTTTTGGGAGGGCTAGAAACATTGGAATTTTAACTATTTTTAACACTTTATTTTAAATTGGTATATAAAATAGAAATTAAATTTATATATAAATAAATTGTGGTTCAATTTCTTAAACAGACTGTTTGGATTACTGGAATACCCAAAATATTGTGTTTAGACCAATATTTTACCCGTAATCATGCGCGCAAGGGGACTATCTCATTTTTTCTCAAAAAAGTATATATATTTATTACTCTCTCAAATAAATACATGCAAATGTTAAGGTTTGAAAAGCTGTGTACTATAACAGAAAGAACAGATATTTTTAAAGGAAAAAAGTGAGTTTGTGAAATGCATTGTTTCAGAGATACAATGTATCGAATTTGACAGTTTCCCCCCTATTTTTTCGAGGTTTAAGAATCGTATGTCCCCTTAAGTGTTTGAAGATACACCGCATCCTTTACGTGCTCAGGATCTTTCTATCTGTATTGTGAGGTAGATCTAACTGGCGTAATGTGCATCGGACACTAATGAAACTTGAAGATTCCTCACACGAC
This sequence comes from Araneus ventricosus, assembly GCA_013235015.1. Lineage (NCBI taxonomy): Eukaryota > Metazoa > Arthropoda > Arachnida > Araneae > Araneidae > Araneus > Araneus ventricosus. The sequence continues at coordinate 351,113 of BGPR01000393.1, read as the reverse complement.
TGTTCAACCATTGATATGGAAACATTTTCAATAGCTCGTTCATCTATGCGCTTTCGCCTTCTATTTTTCCAGATTGAGCATTTAAAGATGTGTTCATTTTTTTAAAATTTTTCCACAGCTTATAGTAGAATCGACCCATGCCGTAATATTTTAGCCCACCAAAATTCAGGAATTGTAGTTACAGCATTACCAGGGCTTTCTAAGTAGATAAAAAGGGAACATTAACGTATATTCAAGTATATTTGCCGCTGGTCTTAGTAATAACACCATTTCATTCCACACGAATTATTAATAGATCAATAACGGCAGTGGTTAAGCAAATTAAAAGTTTTATAAAATATTTAATTTTATTATAAGTTTAATTTAATTATTTTAGCAAAAATCGACCTTTTATAAGGTGACGATTGAACTATTTTTTATTGGAGATCGTTGAAACGCATGAATTGATGTCGATATTTTGGTATCGATCCTGGTAGAGGTTGTAGCTGCAGAATGCTCTAAATAGGCCATCTTATTTTATACTTTCTCTGTATTAATGATTTCGAAGTCTTATATAGAAAACACAGGTATTTTCCACTGTATTTGATAAGATAACAATTCAATATTAAACTATTATGGGATCATTTGGTCTACGCTGATTGGTTTGGTCTTGCATGACTCCGAATGCAGTTTAGTTTAGTTATATTAACGTCTCATTTGAAGCAACACCAGAGCTATTTTGGGAATAATCGTAATTTTGAACCACGGCCAGATGACGACAACTGAGCTGGCACCTTCTTTCCAAATGTCCGCACCACGCCAACGAGAGGATTTTAGACCCCTACGTATGATTTAACGTGCAACAGATCCACATCAACGACGAATCTTCAGTGGAATCGGGTTTCGAACCTGGAAACCCTCCGGTCCAAAAGTCAAGACCTTACCTTCGGGCCACCGCATACAGTTTTTGAGAGAGGTAAACAACGGAAATCTCAGAGGATTATATTGATAATTTCTTATCCAAATAAGCTATATTTTCATTTAGTACACACATATCTAGAAAAATATTTCAACCTCATTTAATGAGTTTTCAGCAAACTTTGAGCAAAAAACTTTGTCTGAGGAAAACTCTCTTTTTATTGTACTATATTCTGCACATAGAAAAAAATAATATTCCGTAAATCAAAAATAATCCTTGTGGTGTGACTTATTTGAATAAAATTTTTGTTTTATAAAATCTTTCTTTGAAAATATTCATCGTTATAATGTCATGAACGCACTTCTCTGAACTGATCTTGTTTTTCGTCCCATAGTGTTAGAAAATATTGATCTAAAAAGTCAAAAATTTTGCAGACGTGTCATATATCATAGCTATGTCATACACAGTTGTATCTAGGTGAATGCATGATGTGATTGTGCTGTATAAAATTTGAAAATTGTACTCGCAGCAATTTTTTCAAATAGATTATATAAAATATACTTGGATAATATGAGGTTCAAATTTCGTGTGAAAAGTAATCCATCACGGCTTTCCTTGTGTGCTCACTGTTTCTGTTGTTTTTTTTTATCTCAATTGACTATCTAGGAACACCAATATTTAAGTTTTGTAAAGAAAATTGCAGGAGTCTAAAACTATTACATGAGAAGACTCAAAATGAGCACTTCACCTTATCACAGTTTAGTGCTAAAGATAAATCACAGTAACTGAAGAAAAGAAACCATTCATTGTTTTAATTCTATAACATTAAAAGTTTATTTGAGGGCATGGTAGCTTGGTGGTATTATCTTACAGGGTTAGACAATCGTGGGTTCAAGACCCGGTTCCACTAGAGATATCTCGTAAATGAGCCTAGCCTACTTTAGCCTGTGTATAAAGGAGAATTCCTTAATTTCTATTTAAGATAGAATATTTGACAGGAAATAGGGAAATTCTTTCCCCTTTTTTAAATTCATTAGAATTCACGACCTGTCGTTCTTTTCGATCACTGTTAAAGTTATTTTTCATACTGTTAGATTGCAAAAAAATGCATCTACATCATTTTTCGGTTTTATCAGTATTTTTAATTATTTAAATCTTCGCCACCAAAGTTTATTTAGTATCTTGTGGCATTTCTGGCAACTTTTGAAATTTAATTTAATTTAAACGGTAATTTTTAACAGTTTTATTAAATATCTAAATTTTTCTTCATTATTTGCTCAGTAATCAACTTAAATATTATTTGCCTTAACTTTTTATGTTTTTTCATTTAATGTTTCAACTTTATTAAGTTATAAATCAAATTAATTTAACGGAACTATTTGCTCGCCATCTTGTTCCGCGTATGAATTTTTGTGTAAAAAGGTTTAAGCGTTGCCTCTCTGGAAGTATTCCTTTGTCTGAGTGAGATTGCTGTATTACACTGAAAGTAACTGACGCACGTCTGGAGGTTTTCGAGACAGTTGGGATTTTTTTCTTCGGTTCTCGGCCTCTCAGGCATGCATACAGTAGAATAAATCTGCTTTGTAAAAAAAATCCACTAAGGATCTACAACATTGGATTAAAAAGGAATCAACAGGCGGCTTATGCTGTGAGAACCAACTTCCCTTTGTCTAGGGCGAATTGAGTTCGTGCTGAACTGAAGCTGATTTCTTACGTTTGTAACGGCGGTTTTTATTATACATATGTCTACTATTCTAAAGAAGTTTGCAAAATAACTGAGGTATAATGTGCATTTCATATGGTGAACAGCAGTGATGACTTCCAAAAATGGAAAGTAGTGTGATATGATGGAGTAGGGATGAAATGACAATATTTCACGACACTGTTTCGGATTGATTTTATTAAATCACCTGTGGATCATTCCAGGTCTGTTGTTTGCGATTTTGCATTTTACCATTTTTGTTATTTGAGAAGGAGAGATGTTACTTTTGAAATTCGTGTTCCAATTTTATATGCAAGAAAGTCTGTCGTGCCAAATGCTAATCAAAGAAAACTTGGTTTTCTATGCCAACATCAGCTGCAAGTGAAAATTTAAAAAAAATCTTTAAGTGTGTCATACTGATTCAATATCCCTTTTTGTGACACAGAATATTACATGTGAACATTGAATATAATGAATAAAATTAGTTCAGTTCATACAAGGGCACTTCATTGTAAAACTGTCTTATCTCTTGATCAGTATATTTTGAATTTCATAATGGCCGTTATGGAAGGTATTCGGTTTTGCATTTACTAATTTGTAAAGAATATTGCTAAATATGAATATATATATACTATCTGTTTTATCATTGTGCGATTTCATAAATTATATTATGTTGTGTGCATCAACAGTAAAGTTTGTTATTTTAATATTCTTATCTTAAAAGCGTTAGCAGTTTAATATTCATAAAATTGTTAATAAAAAATATTTAAATTTAAAAACTTTGTTTTTCTTTAATATTTAAATTGTTTTGTTCAACGCAATGTATAAAATTGTTTTCAGCTAAGCCTGCATCTTCTGTCAATATACAGTAAAGGTAGGTGCTTTCTTAGGTACAGCAAATTGTATATTGTTTGTGTTTCATTTTTTCAGCATCAAGTATGCATTTCATAATTGAATAATAAATCTAAATCTAACCTTTGGCACCTATCAATAATTAACTTCCATAATTAACATTCTCGGGATTAACACATACCTTATTTTCTAGCCACCATGCATATGGTGATACAATACAACAAGGGAATAAAACTACGGATTGTTAGAAATTCTGTAGATTAGCGTAGTTCGAGATATGAAGCTTTAATGGCTTAGTGGACCGAAAATTGTAACAGCTCATATGCTTACGATTTTTTTTCATTAGAAATTAATCTAGCCATCCAGAATATAATGATACTGTAAAACAAGTGAGTAAATATCTTTACAAAGGAGTTAAAGATTCGGCGAATTTCCTAGCAGTATGACAAGTGTGGAATTCAATAGGGAGGGGAGTTAATTTTTCCTTTACCTAGCTATCAAATATATGGCTACACATTACAATATAATATTGCGGTAAAACTATTTGAAAGGTTATTAGAGATTCTACGGGCAGGTAGTAATGCTTTAGTGGCACGACACTTGTAGCACCCCATACGCAGAGGAAAAATATCTTCCATCAATAGCAGTCAATCAAGCCTGTAGTGATAACAATAGAACAGAAGTATAAACTATTTACGGGATAGCTAAAGATGCTATTGTGTAGCTACGCTTAGGGAGTAGTAGTAGTCCAACAAGCAGTGAAAAAAATTCCTTGGTGTAACTTACGTCAGACTCGTTAGGATAAGGCTAAATTAATCGTGAAACAAATGTACTGACGTTGGTACCAAAATCATCACCAAACCATAGTTCAAAACTATAAAGTGTAATCCGAATAAACACTCATGTTACTTCTAAACAGGACGAATATCGTAATAAGAAACAAAATTCCGATTTCTGCCCAAGTTGTTTGAGAATTTAACTATGTCCATATGGAAGAGATAAGTATACTTCTCCTTGTAACAGCTCAAAAAGAGTCGCAATGACTCTAGGCATGGGGACGTGTAGGTAGTGTTATGTATCTTCAACTCGTTTATTTCACTCGTCATAGAAGTGAGTAGATAAAGACATATCACTGTAGCAAATTATTCGTTATTATTACTGTAGCGAACCAATGATTATATTCGAGGATAAATGTTTTATACAATTATAGTCAGTATTCTCTATCAAATGTGATACTACTTATAATCAAGGATCATTAATTCGGTTTTGAATTTGAAAGCTTTTTCATTTTATCATCAATAAAACATTGGTATACTACCTGTTTTCAGTATATCTGCTTCAATTATTTGTTGCACTTAAAGAAACGTACAATACAATTTTTAAAAAAATGGCATTTTTGTTCAAATATTTAAAGTACCAGGTGATATTTTATCCTATTTTTACAATAGATTTCTTTTTTATAAATTTTAGTGACAATGTAGTAACAGTACAAGAGTAAAATTTGATTAATTATTATATAATGATATGCTATTTCCTTATTATTCCTTATTAAGTTTTAAATATAATCCTACAAGAACACTTTTAAATGAGTCAAAAACCTTCAAAGACCATCTTTAATAAACCGGAGAATTTCTTTGATACGTTAATTCTCTTTTCTTCAGACATCTGAGATGCACAAAAGTTCTGTTCGGGGACTGAAAGAAGGTGACAGTGTACAAATCGTCAGAGATATTTCCACTTTAATCAGAACCAGCACCAAAATTGTTTCCATTACAATAGGACAAGATTCCCCAATTTCTACGAGTGGCTTTCTTTGGAACTGCTTATGGGAGGTTTACTTTGTGAGGAGGCTAAAGCGATTGATTTTCCCAGTGGCAAAATTAATGATGGTAGTGTGCCTTCTTTCTGTTGTAAATAAAATGACTGAAGCTACAAGAACTACTAACGTTGTTTGGATCAAAAAAATTAAAATTAATTCTTTAAGGCAGTGTGCTATTTAAATCCATCTTTTTACTTATATTTAAATGAGATGACAAGTCTGCCTATAATATTTAATGCGGCAAAATGGCAAAATTTGTGTTGAATGTATTTCTTTTAAATTTTAGCACTTTGTTAGTACGAAATATTTCTAATAGTTTCGTTTAAAATTTATTTATTTAATTTTATTTTAAATTTATTTGTTTAATTTTATTTCGTGCTTAGAAACGGTTTCAATGAGATAATATCCAATTCAGCCTAACTTCCATTGTTTAATTTCATCCTATGCAATGCTTAGTTTGCTTTTATAATTTCTTTTCTGTTGCGTTAACTAAAAATATTTTTGTATTAATGAATACTTACCTGATTATTTCTGTGGCGTTTCACCATTATAATCACCAAACATATTGCAGTGACACCCAGGAATACAAGAGCTGGCATCTCATAAAGAACACATCTGAAGCTGATTCATTCAGGTGTACAGAAGTAGAAAGACAAATAATTTGGCGAGAATTGGTGCAAGAGCCGTAGAATTGGAGAAGATGAATAGAACAGAAATTCGTCTCTGATGTGAGATGAAAACAATCTGAACCTGAATCTTTGGATTAAGGTAAAATTCTCCTTTCTTATTTTGTAGTACGTGACGTTTCAGTGTATCGAAATTAATATGGAGAAAGCTAACAGGACATTTTGCTATATATTTGTTATATTTGTTACCTCTCAGTATAACTGTGAGTTTTTAGGTATATGCATAATTAGAATAAATATTTTTGTTGTAAATTTATCTTGGAATTTCTATTACAAAAGCAATTCGAAATCACAGCATCACGAAAAAATCTGACACTAACATTAACACATATATTTTATGGCAATTGTTTCCATTGTGTTAATTATTTGTCAGTTTATCAGTTCACAAGGATTACCAATTTATAGCAGAGACTATTAAAAATAACTTACTCAAATTGACAAAACCACACACGTATTATCTTTTGGCCAAAGTGAGAAAAATGCTTTTTATGGCAAATGTAACAAGCACAGCATCAATGAAAATTGTGGCACCTTTATCAACACATATATATTATAAATGAAAAATGTTATATTATGTGCTAATTATTTAATAAGTCCACAATGAAAACTATTTTAAAACAAAGACAATATCACACAACTTATTCAAAGTTAAAACACCCCACACATATTGTCTTTTCGACGAGATTGTATAAAATTATTTTTTTAATCGGTAAACATTTCTTTATCCCCTTGGATTTATCACTCTCAATAGAAGTGACACAAGTCAAAATTATGAAATATTCTTCTGCTAACAGAAGCCAAGCTAGCGTAACAGCTACAAAAATCGTTCATAAATGTGAACGTGGTATTAAGTTTTCGGGAGAAGATCGAAATTTATAGCCAAGCCTATTGCCACTTAGTAATCATTCCTTCAACGTACTTAACATGTCAGAACAGCCCGAAAGAGGCATTTATATACCAGAAATTGTCTTTTAACACGAATGATATGTATAGGCTATAAATTTTCAGCTCTCTGCCACAAAGATCGTTCTATGCATGCAGATAAGTGGTGACATTATCTTAAGTATGCTACTCTTTAACAGCCTATGTAACACACGTTTCAAATATATGATGTATTTATGTATCGCGTTTCTAAAGTCACGGAAAAAGGATGCCTATTTTTAAAAGATTAATGTGTGTGGGAAAAAAATGAACCGACAATTTTATAAAGAAGTCTTTCAAAGGATTTTAAAAATTGAAATATTCTTGGTTTCAAGTAGAGCGAGCTAATTCGAACGATTTTATTCGAATTTTTCGGTAATTTCCCTTTTTTGACTGGTACTTTAAACTTCTTTTTATCATAATATTAAAATATCGTCTGTAATTCAAATTTTATTTTGGTTTTAAAAACTATGAAAAAGATATTTCTGAATTGTATTTTTAGCTAAATGCTTGTGCATGTTGTATTATTGTGCCTAATGTCCACCGTTTGGTTGTATTATTGTATTTAATAAAAAAGCAAATAGAAAATTGACACGTTTTTAAAAATCACTATACATGTTGGATGTGAATTGTACTGCTTTTCATCGAACAATTGTTGTATTCGGAATGCTGTACACTCATTATTTATCAGAATTACCTATTTATTTATTAATATTATTATCTTAAAAATTATTCAATTTTTTAAAAATTGTAATTATTATTATACCAATTATTTAAATTACTTACTGTTTACTTATTAAAACTGTTAAATAGTAAAAATAAGTATTCATTGCAATGTTTTGCTGGAAAATTTTTGGTTTCGCTTGTTGTACTCATTTTTAGATAAAGTTTTCATTACTTCCGAATTTGGGATAAGTTTGTTACAATCATGGAAAGTCGCTTCCCAGCAATGCAAGTCTTATGGTTGGGAAGAGAGTTTTACAAGGTTAAGCATGGAGTGACCTCAGCGACTCTTTTGGCGACCTTGGCGACAAATAGATGATTCCCGAAAATGCAACCCTTTTCTCGATATTTCTACTAGAAAAAGAATACGCGAGAAAACACCATGTGACGTCACGGCCTGTCGGAGAGAATATTTAAGGACGGTACCTAGTTCAGCAGAGCGTCTTTGATCGACTGGTTATTTCGCTTTGAAGCGTGAACGTCTTCGGAGTTCTATCCGCTGTGTGAGCTAATCAGCTGGTGAGCCGAGCTGTTATTGTCGTTACTAGTTAATTGCTGACTGTTTGTGTTGTTAGATATCAAAGTGCTGAACTGTCATTACCTGGGAATTGTTGTCTATTTACATTGGTAATCTGTGCAAGGACTATTGTTTCCTGTACCTGTGCTACGTGTTTTCCTGCATATTTGTAAATAAATCTTCATTCTCCATTATCCTGCGTGTTGAACTGTTTACACCATACACCCACAGTAAGACTTTGTGCAACAAGTTTTATTTTTATTGTGGTAACTGTTTCGAATTAGATGAGTTGCGCTATACATAGGAATGATTGTCTAATAGATTTTTCCTTTTTACATTCTTTAAGTACTTTTAAGACTCTTAAGACTTTTACAACATGCATTATCACAACTTTGTATATTGGATAAAATATTAAAAGGGAAGTAATATTCCTTTAAAAGATATATTGAATGCTTTTTATGATTTTATGATTCCAATGGAAGAATTTGCCAACATCATATAGAAGATTTTTTCCATAATCAATTCAGTTTCAATTTTCACTTTCATTCCCATGCTGAAAGTTAATGACACATTTAAATTAACGAAAGCAATTGCGATGAGTCTGAAAAAACAAGAATATTCGCCAAATAAAATTTATCTTTAGTTTCTTAAAATTGTCACATGATTGTAATATTTGAAGTTCTCCTATTTCAAAAAATTATTAATTTCACACACTTCATTTTACTTCTTACGTGTTTGTTAAAATGGAATTTTGTAATCGACTTTTCACTCGCTTCCTGATGCCCCAGAAATCTGAAACTTTCAACAATTTTGTGTTTACTAGGACAATACGATTATTTAATATCTTCAGAACTTAATATCAGCTAATTGATTAATTTTAATTACATTTTTATTCCACGTGAGACTGGCAATGAGTATGAGAAAAAGTTGATTTCAAGGTTCCATAATATTTAAAATAATGGATTATGAAACATTTAAAGGACTAAATAGCAGAAGATAATAAAAATAAAATAGATTTGAAAAACGAGCTTTTATCAATACATTAAAACATAGAAAATTATTTTTTTTCAAAAATATGGAGGGAAAAAAAACACATAAAAGCTTGAGTGGCTGAAAACCATTCTACAGAAAAGTAGCCAGAAATGCATATCATACAAAAGAAAATTCCTAACTATTCATTAAAAATTTAAAATATATTATAAATGTGATAAAGATTCCGATTAATTGATGTATTTCTACAAGCATCAACGGCTCACGCTTTTATGATTTTGTTTGGACTTCCATATTTGTGATAAAACAATTATATTTTAGTTATCACTACACTTAGAAAGCCGCGTATTTAATATATTTTTTTCGTTAATGGTTTAATATAACTTTAAAACAGAAATATTTGTTCATTTTCTTGAATTAGCAAGGAACTGATATTTAGTTTGTTCTATGCGCTCTATTTAATTAAAAGTTCATGACAAGATTTTGCGTAATTTGCATTCATTTATTTCAGTATTTTTCTGATTACTGCCTAATTTGCACAGTTACAGATTCGATAACAAACTAGTTAATTTTCAGTCTAGACTTCAATTAGCTTGTTAACATAATTTTTTCGCCTTCTATTCACTTTGCTCATCGACCTCTCTGGTATGCAAATATTCAAATGGTTATTGAATATAAACATTGCCATTGTCAGTATCATCTCAGTCAGCAAATTTATTAAACGGAAAGCATTTAACAGTTTCACGGGAAATCGGAGTGAAAATGTAATAAATTAATTATTTATCGACATCATTTCTGAGATTAATCACATAGTCGTTTCGTTCATCAGAAACTAAAAAAGAAGTGTAGCTAATGTTTGGCGTGCGAAATATAGCTTGGAGAAAACCTTGTCTTCAGAGGAGCAAAAGTCTTTTTGTTAATTTTTTTGGGGGGATTATAGATAGTTTCAAAATTCTTAAAAAGACATTTTTTTGTAATTGGGAGTTAATTTTTTTTCAAATTTCGCCTAGCAGGAATGCTCTCTATTCGACTTTCTCGTATACTTACACCATATGTATAGCTTCATCGTAAAGTGAAGCAGTACTTCTGTGTATGGATTTGTTGTATAGTGAAGAGAATCGAGTATGAATTTTGGTCCTTTTCTGATGGTTTTTTTTGTGATGAAATTTTCATACAAATTTGCATTTTGGACGTGAAAAACCACATACCAAATTTCATGCATTAATCTTGTTGTATTTTTGGATTATTGCGTTCACATACATATAATAGATAGATTGACAGATATTCAGCCCATTGACGGATTTGAACTGAAATGTTATACAGATCTATAATTTCAGTGTTAAAAACATATCCCAAATTTCATCAATCTAGCTTGTTATGTTTTTGAAGTATAGTGTTAGATGCACACTGATGCACAGGCAAACAGATTTCCGTTGCCGGATTTCACCCCATATTGGATACAGATAGGTAGTAGTGTATGTTGTGGGGCTGTAGGTCCCTCCACCAGTGATAGTACGTACCTCCTTCGGGAGGGGTCGGGCCGTGGCCAGGTGATTGGCTATTAGGACTCCGGCCTCAGTACTCGAAGCTATTGCAGCGACTGTCATTCACATGACCCGGATGCCAAGGCAGGGCGGGGTAAACCTACTTTTGAGGTTTGAGGTATTGACCACATACCTAATTTCATCCATGTAGCCCTCTCTATTTTTGAATCTCAAACTATTTTCACACTTTAGATCACGCCTTCAGGGAGGTCCATGGTAATTAACCAAAATCTCGAGGTACCGAATTTTTGGACGATTACAGTATTTTCTTTTATATAATTCGTGCATGAAAAACTAAATAATATATAATATTTAATCTTCATTCATACGTATTTCTCTAAAGCAAAACAAAACATAATCATAATTCTCAATATGTTGTTGAAATGGACCCAAACAAGAAATTACCACTTTAATAAATATCGCCTTTTCACTTTCTTTTAAACCATATACCACGCTTTATTCACTTTGTACGTTTCAATAGCCTGAATGACCAATAAATGGAAATGCTTGAAATCCTTTTGGTGAATTCTTGTATCAACGATAAAATGAATTAGTATCTGTTTATTTTAAACATATTCACGGTATTCAGTTCCTAAACGTGTCATTACTTTCTAAACTCTAAGGACTTCACAATATGTCCGAAATGAACGCCATGTATTCAGATTATCTCCAGAATACCGTATAATCAAACATCTCATTAAAGTCTTTGAGTTTTAAATATACTTATCAAATCCCTCTCTGCTTGACTGACAAGCTAAATTTGCATTATCGAATTTCAGGAAATGATTGTTTGTTCACCTATTTTAAGCGTTTTATTCATAGCTCAACTCGGGAATTAATAAACAGCTTTGGTTTGCTCCGAAGCTTAAGATCGTTTGATTGAAGTTTGTATTTGCATTTTTGTTTTTAAATCGTTTCAGGCAAAATGTTTCAGAATTACTGGTTGTGAACTAGTTGGTGTTGAACAGATGTTTACTTGCAATTAAGATTTCTAAAGTACATTTTATCGTCACAGTTTATTGCTCATTAAAATCAGAAGACAGCCTAGACATTTTGAGGAAATGTTTTTAAAAAGTGTTCGCCTTATTTCGAAAGCTTAGTGTAAGCTTAAACTAGTATTCAGACAGCTTCTCGGAACCGTTGATCAATTAGTTAATATTTTTATTCTCGCTGATAAATGCGTCACGAAGATAACACTTATAAACGCTAAATTCTATACTATAGAGTAACTGTTTTGGAATGGCACTGTAAATAACTATTCAACGAAAGAAAAAGCGTAATTTTAATTTAAATATCACTATTCAGTTTATACATATGTTGAAAAGCTTATTCTATTTGTATTAATTTAATAAATAAGCCTAATTTAATAATTAATTCTTTGGCAGTTGAAAAATGTATGTACAAAAATGTAAATGTATGTGCGAAAACAGAATTTAAATATTTTTTCCTCAAATTCTTGATTTTTAAACTGGAGGTTCTAACTACTGCTATGGTATACTAATGGAGGTACTACTATGGTATGGCAGAAACAAGCAATGAAGAAAAAGTCGTTTCATTTTAGTACTTTGCATTTTTAATTTATAAATTTGCATACAAATTCATCTATTTTGTTCTTTTTCTTCATTTTGTACTTGACATGTAAATATCAAAAACAATAAACCAAGGGATCAAATTATTTATATTGATATTTGTATATTATACAAAATCTTGAACACCCTTCGTTTTATGAAGTATTATATAGCCTTATTTGTTGAAATAAAAACTTGGCCATTAAGTTCAAAACGAACATGCATTTTAGTCTCTTTAGTGCTGCCGAATGATTTAAATAAAACTATCTCAGTTTTCATACATATTTGAAAAAATTAACTAACTAATTAATCGCTAAGAAACTGGTGGAACTCCTCAGAAATCCATTATACATTAATTGCAAGAAATCATGAATTGCAGAGCATGCATGCATCAATAAATATTGATATTTCCAACTATTGAAAAACAGAAACTTAAGTACATAGACGTATCAAGCAGAGAATTATATCAGTTCTCTAAAAGAGATAGTTTATGGCATGACAGCATGCCACCCCACACCCCTGGTGCCTATAACCCCAAGGGTTATACAACCAGTTGGCTGGATTCAGGATGGATGAGTACAACCATTTCCACCACAGGGCCCTGAGATCCCACGCGTATGCCATACCCCGAACAACTTTAAATTCTCCCCTCCCCATGATTTAAACTTATGAAAAAAACCACAAAAGTTACACTGCAGCAATTACAGAATCAAAACAAATAAACGCCTTGTCTGGGCAACACACTCTTTAAGAGTTTGACATTTACAGACGGAAATGGTAATAATAATTTAAAATACAGAACTTGATTAAATACAATAACACAGTCTTTCGGTACAATACAATAACAAGTTTTTCGGTGACACAGTCTCGGCCTAGTGCTCGGCCGAGACTGTGTCACCGAAAAACTTTCGCTGAAAAAACTGGCCGAAAAAACTTTTTGAGATGCGCTCTTATTTTAAAAAAACAACCGTAGTTCCAACATTTTTAGTTTTTTTAAAATTAATTTTTGATATGTGTCACTCCATTTGTGTACACCCTGTAGAAAACTCTTCCATACTTACACCATATGGAATAATGGAGGAAATCCAGTAGGTATTATAGACGTCTTCCTTCCGCCTGATCGCAACCAAACATTGATACTGATCTACAGTTTTGGTTACAAGAAAATATACGAAATTTTATTTATCTATTAAGACCATTTTTTAAGTTATCGAGTTCGCTTTCACACGAATGAACAGACCGATAAATGGCCAACCCTGGGATAGATTAAGCTAAAAGTTTCATACATATCTGCAATTCTGGTGATAAATCCTTATGTTAACACTCAGTTTTCTAGCTCTCTGCGTTTTTGAATCATGTTCACATGCATAAGTGCGGACAAAAAGACTTTTCGTTGACGGAATTCGTCGAAAAATTGATGTAAGCCAAGAATTTTGGTTAATACCAAGCATCAAATTTCATCCTTCTAGCTCGTTGCGTGTTTTAGTCATCGTGTTCACAAACAGACAGTTATAATTGAGTCGCTCAGAAGCCAATACGGTTAAGACCATTTTTTGATATTTTCTGATTTTTGGCAATTTCACTTCTTGCAGATATCTTGTTTTGTTACAGAGCTAACCCTTTGAAAAAAGATTCTAAATACTTTTCAAATCAAATTAATAAATCAATTAATTTATACGTTAAATCTCCATTTTTGCTTTTGGACTAAACCGCATTGGCTTCTGAGCGACTCAATTCTAAAAATGTTTTTTATGACTCAAAGAGGTCTAAAACACGGAGATTGATCTTAATATCGAGGTCTAATTTTTGACTGCCATAATATTTTCTCTTTGGATATTCCGTGCACGAGAAACTTAAGATTAGCGCATTGGAAATTATTAGCAGCTCTAAACTTCTTTTGTGAAGAAGTTTTATATTTAACCCGTAGGTATGCACTAATTTCAATTGTTAACTGCAAACTGTTATTGACATCTGGTTTAGAGTTGAGAGCTTCTTCGTAACATATGCGTGCATACAAAAGTACTTTAAACTCCTCGAACATACTATCTAATTAACTCTTTCCTTTGTTCAAAATGTACTAAAAAATATCATTTTTTAAAACTTGATAATTAAGGTGAAGATGATGACAGCTATAAAAGAAAAGAAAAAAATGTGGAGAAGAAGTCTTCATGAAAATAATTTATTTTAGCACCATGGTAAACGATAAATTGCTTCATTTCTTTCCAAGACTGCATTAATTACGGAAAAAGGTAGTAAAAAATTATCTTCACTAGCTTCTATAATGAAGTTTCCTTATTGAATATAACTTTTTTTAAAGCACCAAGGAACTTGAAAAAACTGTTGCATCATATGAAGGTTTAGTCGCTGTTAATAAAAGAGTATTTTTAATTCGGAATATGTTATTTTCTGTTTACCATTGGAATGTCAAATTTATTTTGAAAACAAAAATGACTCCATCAATCAAGATGCGATACAAAAAACTAATCCATATTTCAAAAACTTTCAGTATGTGATAAAAATGCGCCATGAAGTTTTTTCCCCTCCATATGATAGTTGTTTGACAAGCATGTTTTTAATGGAGTCATTCATTTATTTCATAGAAATAAAATACAATCGTTTTAATTCTGCTTCATTTGTGGTAATGGCAATCGTTGTTATGCTATTTTTTTATTTATTACACTATTCGGATAAAATCCAGGCAGCAGGAATTCAACAAAATTATTAACCAAATATTGCATACTATCGATTAAATGTTTTAATCACTAAATCATAAATATTTTAATACAAATTAGGTCAAGAGTTAACTTGTGATTGAGCATTTCCGCAGTATTGTTCACAATGTGCTATTAAGTATATGACTTGAATATATACAGAACGTGTAAGTGTTTTATATTTATTTTTTTAGAAAACAAGTTTCCTCAATCTTCATCGAGTCTTTGACATATCATTTCAATTTATCAAAGTTTATTTCAGTCATGAGATAATTTTCTATGATTCATTGCTTAAAACTATTACTTACTAATATGTAATACAAAAATGATATTTAATTAATCAAAACTGATCTTCATTAAACGACATAACTGTAAGTTAATTAATAAGATGGATTTGTGGGGATTATGACCCAGATACATTTATAATGTGCTGAAGATGATAAGAGTTGAGAAAAACGATACGTTTATCGGTTCCCCCTTCCATTAGAATCTTCAATTTAGGTTTTGGTAACAAATAACCTTATAATATTGAACCAATATCAAATGAAGAGACGGGTAATCATTCTCCAAATTTCACAACACGACTACGAGAGTGATTAATAATTAAGTAAATCATCGAATAAATCGGGCTCCGCATGCAATGTCTTTCACCCGTACACGTAAAATAGTCATATCAAATCACTACTTCCTTGTATGTGATAGAAAACATGAAATTTATTTCATTTTTCACGTACCTAAAGGAAAAATATATTTATATAGCAATAAGCATGAGGTACATAATCTATATAAATAAAAGTGAAAGTTCTTTAATATTTTGTATGCTATAAAAATCCAAAATTCTGAATAGATTTTCTTCAAATTTTGCTCACAAATAGTATGAAGCATTGGGAAGGTCTTAGTGAAGATTTCTTTTTAATTAAATAAATAGTAAGTTTTTTATTAATTGATATATGAGCTTCCCTACATGAAAAATATTATTTTAGCTTTAGTGTTCCCCTTCCAATTGAAGAAAATATTATAGATATTCTAAGTCATTTTGTTTAATTCCTTCCGAATTTCTACTGGCTGCCTTAGCTGAAAAAGTGCATTTTTCGACATGTATACATTTCAAATATTTAGAAATATTATAAATGTTCAACCGTTTCAATAATTCATGATGTACTTCTCAGGACTCCAATAATAATGAGAGGTGGAGAAAAAAATGACCTTCATTATCTATAACTGAGTTCCTTGCTATTTTATATTTGCAATAATCACAAGAAATTAAGAAAAACAGTTGTCTAAAATCACGCACCTAACAAATATTTAAGCCTTATAGAACATTAAACTTAACATATATTGTTTTCTGCTGACCACTGGAACACCGAATTTGTTTTGAAAAGAAAACAGGCACCATCAATCATGATGCATCAGGTATGATGATCACCACAAAACCCGAGCTCATAACTCAAAAACTTTCAGATGTATAAAAACACAACCACAAGAAATTTCTCTTCCAGATGGCAATCGCTTGATACAAACATGTTTTGGGAAAGGTCATTAATTTATTTTGGGAAAAATGAAGTAAACATTTGTTTTAGTGCTGTTTTATCTCTTATTCCGTTTTTTACATTCGATATATAACTCGTGTCTTCCATTTATGTCGTTTTAAGAAGCAATTTTTGATTAAAGCAGAACTTTTTATTCTAAAGCTACATTCTCAATGTTGGGCATAAAATGAAGTCAATTCATTTCCTGCTCCATGCAGTAACGTAACAAATATTTGTTTTGGAGCGAACGTCTCTGTCAGGAGAATAAAATGCTGGGAATATTGTGAAAAATGATGACAGGATGTCATTTAACGTCATCTCTGAAAGCAACATTTTTGTAAAATGTTTTAATCTTTCATGTAATCATTTGAAATAAATCACCAATAAATATTGAAGTAAAAATGTTGAAGTTCCAGCATAAAGTTGAAGGGTTATATCAAGGATATTATGTAAAAAGATATACATTTGAAATTTCTATATTTTAAATTGAACTACAATCCCTATCTCCAGTAGCACAAAGATATTGTACAATATTTTACGATATTGTACAATATTTTCAATATTGTATAATAATGTATAATATCAGAAAATATTATATAATATCGAACAGTATTGTACGATATCGAACAATATTGTACAATATCGAGAAATATGTTGTGCTACCTGGAATTAGCAGGAAGATATTGTATGATATTTTTACTGTGTTGATCGATATTCTGAATCCTGGAACAGCTTATTTTATTTGGGGTATTTTGTTGAATTTCTTGCTGTGCCTGAATATAAATCATATGCATGCGCGTGCGTGTTCCAACAGCACTTCCGAACAGCTAGAGTGATTTTGATAAAACCTGGCTCACATATTCCTCATTGACTGACTAAAAATATAGTAGCGGTAAATACGTTCCAAGGTATGGTAGGGAAGTGGTTTAAATACATAAAACAAATAGAACGAATGACGTGCAAATTAATTCACGTGTTTCAATTCTCTGTACGAAGAATATGGAGAGATTAAATTTTCTCTAGTGAATGCTACAGGATGATAACTGACCCCAACTCACACCCTACTGGATAGGATATGGGCAATTCGTTTCAATACATATAAAATATTAACTGATTGACATGAAATTTCATTCGAAAGTTACAGTTTTTCCAAATAAAAATAATATGGTGGAGTTAAATCTTCTTTAATGACCCTTTATTATAACTACCTCTAAGGTATCTAAGTATGTTTAATCAGAACGGGAGTCAGTGGGAGTATTTTAATGAAGGTAAACATTTCTCTGACTGTTCAACTAAAAATACTGTAGTTGAACATGAGCCCTAATTCACCCACCCCTTTGCAAGGTTGGGTGGGGTTGAGCATTAAAAGACGTTTAACAAATTTACCATTTTGCAGGAAAATTTTATGTCTAGGGGTTAATGAGAGGAAAGATGCCCAAAAATGGGCCTAACGATATAAGAAATATTTGAAATGCAGTTCACTGTATACTAAAACAGAAGAAAACTATAATACTTTTAATTAGTGTATTCTTTTATTAGAATTTCAACAGTATTTCGTCATTAAAATAATATTAATAAACACTTTGCTATTTATATATAATATTGTTCCATTCCCTGTATCTCACAGGGTTTTGACAAGAAAATACTCTCCTTCTGTTATTCTCTGTCTTATATCACTTTAAAATTGATTTAGTATGCATTTAAGTTATTTATTAAGCATTCAAATTAATAATATTGGAAATAAATTCAATATTTTGAGATGAATTTTAAATATTGACTTACGTAGGAAAATGCAGATTTTCCTTTATTTACTATAATTAAAATAGATTGATAGAATATTAGTATGGGCATATTTTCGATAAAATAATTGTTTTGCACTTTTAATTCTTCTGAAGCAATTTGTATAATAATAGTTATCAATACTCCAGAGAATTTTGTCGAGAACAATATCTATAAATCAAAGTTAATATAGAATCTTTTACTGAATAAAAATTTTGCAGATGATCACACATGACTACTTGGCATGATAAAATGCGGAGTTAAAAGTCCATTCAAGCATTATAATTATAAATCTTCGCATCACACATTTTTGAATTAATACCTATGATTTATACTTTAAAAAATTACACAAAATTATTCCCATAAATCCCACGCTTTCTTAAGAAAAACACTTAATTCTACGTAAGTTTTAATCGATATTTTAAAAAAAAAGCATATTATATTCTCTTTACTAAATGAAGAATATTTCACTACGACATGAATTCAGATTTATCGAGCAAACAAATATTTAGTTGCTTTATCTACGAACTGCTTATGAAATGTACAGAGCTAAAGTTTTGGAAAAGCATTTGCTTTAATGAATAGATAGTTTTTCTGCTCCCACCTTTTTATTCATCCAAATGGCTGGCAAATGACTAATTAGTGATGTTCACGTGATAAGGTAGGAAAGTTTGTTTTATAAATTTATACGTGTGTATGCATTTGCCTTCTAGAGAGGCGTTTGCCATAATCAGCGAGGCGAAGTACCTTTTTCAATCTGTTCAAAGTATGTTTTTTTAGATGCTGGAAGAAGAATTTTTCTATCTGAAAGCGTTAAATGAGTAATTCGGCTTGTATTTTCATTTCCCAGTCTTTTTCATTACTCAAAACAAATTACTTTCGTTCCGTCTGAAAAGAAATAATTTTTGTGCAGTAGGTGTTAACGCGTTCGATAGCTTTAAGAATTCAAGATTAGGATTGCTTTTCTTCTTTGGAATGTTTTTTTATTGCAAACAAAGTCATTAGAGTATATTTTCTAGTTTGAATCTTAAACTAGAAACTAGTTTCATAATAAAACGGTAATGCGAAACTGTAGCATTTTTAATAAACTATTTTCTTTGAATCTTTTTGTGATTTTGGATGAAAATTGCTGGATGGGTTTCATTAATATTTTCCTGAAGTCTGTTCTAAGAAATATAAAAATGGAAATTAAAAACAAAAGATTTCATTCTTATTATCAAGGCAGAATGCCTAAAATTGAAGCCATTCGTCTTGGTTCTTTGGCAATGAAACGAATTATTATTTTTTTCTGGTTGGCTGGTGTGTACTTTCTGAATACAAATTTTTATTTCGAATTTCTAACAACCCGAATCATTATTTAAAAATCTAAAAAGACGGATAAGCTTTAATTTGCAGAGAAGTGAATTTTTAGTAAAGAAAAACTTGGTCAGAGTTTTAAATGGCACGTTTAAAGCTATTAGATATGTTTTTATAAAGTAAATTTCAGGCTAGTTACATAAAATTTGACATGAAGTAAATTGCTATTCTTTTTCTCTGATCCTTAAACACTGTATAATAAAAAATACCTTAATAATGTAGAAAGATAAAAAAGAAAAACTACTAGGAAAAGATTATTCCTAGAGTTTTGTCAGGAATTTTCAGAGATATTCATAAATAGGAAATAGTTTCTGTTCGCAAATATTATATATGCAAAAAAATATGAAAACACAAATATTATTCATATTTAGGCTTAACACTTTTTCAAATGTTCGTTGACCAGTTGTTAATATGCTTATTCATCTGTGATTTTGCTTTTTCATTTTCCTAAACAGAAACGAAAATAACTATTTATTATTAAGACTTTTTCCGTTTTCTACATAAAGCGAATTTTCCATTCATTTTCTTCTTTTTTGCTTTTTATTTGCTGGCCATATTCGCTTGTATAGAGTCGTCAAGTTCAGTATAGTACCGCTTGTATTTATTTCGTTGCTTACCCCAGAAGCACAAAGATATTGTACGATATTGAGCAATATTCGCAATATTTTAAAATATTATACAATATCATATAATATTATATAATATCGAACAATAGTGCACAATATCAGGCAACATGTTGTAATACCTGGGTATGGCTGCAATATGCTTGTTCATGATGATTTTAACTTAGAAATGATTAAAAAATATCAGTACTCACAAATACGCCGTACAGAACTTTGATTGGCAAATCTTACCTGCAAAGAAAAGAAAAATATATTAAAATCTTTAAAAGATTTCAAGATTTAAAGTTAGCAGTGGTTTCTCAAATTTTTATTCGGAAGCTAATGTTATATTGTCACTACGTCTTTATATGAATCAAAATATAATACATTGTTATTTAGAGAAGTTGTTCTCTCTGAATATATGTAAATGCAGGTAATCATAAAATAATTCTGTTCTTGTCTCTGTTTTTGATCTAATTTTTTTTCATGACCACAACTGTATAAATAAATGGAAAAATATAAGGAGGAAGAAACATTAATTAATAATATGTAAAAGAATTGGAAGCTAAATATATAAGGCGTTTTCACATGTTCTGTTTCACTCGACACACTGTCACTAACCGCTTTATACCAAACTTCTTCTTAGATTCATAACCGTCTAACAGAGAAACCTGCTACAAGAAGAGAGCGTGGACATATAGAGAAGTTCTACTACATGGAATATAGCCGCTAGAATCACAGGCTCAATTTCATTTGGATACCCCTTGTACATTCATTTGTTAGTCCTGGTCGGGACAATTTAGTAAAATATGAAATGACTGAAATTCAGATAATTTAAGAAACTACTTCTACTTCCGAATGTTCTTGAATCTACCAAATACAAATGCTGTCAGTTTATTAAGACCTCACTCCGTGTCTAGTCAAATAATTTTAGAATCCCTAAGTTAAAAACTTCTCCCGACGAGGCCGTTCAGAGAATGCCTGAAATATGCTCTGCCATTTATTCGGATAGAGTTCAGGCCAGTATTATGAAAGAATTCTGACGTGAATAATAATTTTGTAGTATAAGATAAAATACATTTTACTTAAGAATTATTATTATTTTATTAAAAATTCTCAGAATTTTTTTAGATAATAGAAAAAGCCTCGGGATATTGCAGCTGTCAGTTATGTTGAATATACCTGAGACTTATTTTCAAAATTTCAAACTAATTTCAATTCAATTCAAACTCAATTTCAAGTTACATTTACGGTATAGACGATGTAGATCTATGCACTCAAAATGGTTGCAGGCGAATAGGGAATGGTTGAACTCGGGGCTGATTGAGTTTCAAAAATGAAGGCAGTACAGCACTTTATATACTACTATACTTGAACTTCATGCATAAATATCGACGTAGTTGGATTCTTTTGAAGTTCTGAATCAAAACTTATGAAAGATAAAAGAAGAGATGGAGTCGTTTTTTGCATTGTTCGGCATAAAATAATTACAAACGTTGTTGCGCCGTTTGGAACACTTTGGCGAGATTTTCCAAATACTCCTTAATATCAGGATAATCATTGATCTATCTAGAAGGTTCAAACCCATTTAAATAATTGAAATAAAAATGAATAATTAAGAGGTCTTTATTCACAAAAATAAGTGCACTTTTCTTTGAAGTTAAGTGGAATGGTTTTCAAATTACTTATACTTATTAATATTAATAGAAAAATTGTTTCGAACACTACATATCAAGTCAAAAATATTAAATAAAAAAAGAATTATTTCTCAACAATGCCGAGAAAAAAGAAATACGATAGATAAAAGATGGAAACAAGAAGGATGAAATAAAGTACAACAAAGTTTTGATTATCTAAAAAGAGTAAAAATTCCTATAGAAAGACATTTAATTCAAATCTTTAAGCTATCTATCTCCATAGAAAACTAATATTTAGGAAATAAATCAAGATGAAGCACTACAACTAATGTCTTTTTTTGCTCAGATAAAACTGGAATATAGAACTAGAATCAATATGAAAGATTTATTACACAAGAATATCAGCAGTATCTCTGTTACTACATTTGCCTCAAATCATTTTCCATATTGATATGAGCCTACCTTTGATCTTTCATAGAAGCTTGCTCTTGATCCATAGGCACGTGTGGCTAACCAAGAATCGTTTTTTAACCATTTTGCGAAAATTTTGCGAAAACCACATA
Organism: Araneus ventricosus; assembly: GCA_013235015.1. Taxonomy (NCBI): domain Eukaryota; kingdom Metazoa; phylum Arthropoda; class Arachnida; order Araneae; family Araneidae; genus Araneus; species Araneus ventricosus. The sequence goes on along the minus strand of BGPR01000393.1, from coordinate 328,716 downwards.
TTTCGTTCATAAACCAGTTAATTCTTTTGTTGAAGGATATCTTTAGTACTTGAATATATTCCAATAGATACTCTCGTCTTAAAATTTATAATGAATTATATAAACTAGCTGATACGTTTTCTTCATATGTCACTCAAAAGATCTCTGCAAAACACAATCTACTAAAATATGCGTTTCTTCTGTAAACTAGTTACAACATTTATCATCTAATATAAATTAACCCTTAAAAGCCCGATGTTTTAATATTCGAATTTAAAATGTTTTTGACTTTCATTTCTTGAATAAAACATGGGAAAAATACTTTTAAAAATCCTATTTTGTTTGCAGTATTGCTAAAAGACAGTTTGTTAAAAACTGACAACACTTGGCTTTATTTCAGAAAAAATTTCCTTAATAAAATTATATAATGTCGAACACAGATGAATTTTAATAAATAATAATACGGATAAAGAATTTCCTTCAACATTCTAGAATAAAATATGGTATTCTCAAGCGTGCAATTAATGTAAAAAGAAGCAGCCTCAAGTGAAAAACATCAATTTATTTATATTTTTTTATCAGCACTCAGGCTGCAATCTATATGTGGTAAATTTATTTAATAAAAATTTCAATACATATCCTATTGGCAACAACAGGCATTAGAGTTTCAGTATTATTCTCAAAATTTTAGAAGACAAAATTGGGTATGTTGCATAAAGGCAGCATTAAGTCTTTAAGGGTTAAGATTGCTTAAACAAACATTAAAAAAATTATACAATTTAGTAAAGAACTTTGAAAGACCAATGACTTGTACGAAAGAACTTTACTTAAAAGTCAGCTTTTATTCCATACGGAATTGCTCATAAATTTTGTGTATGGTGCGATGTGTGAAAGTACGCACTTTTACTGTAAACTAGTTAAAACATTTTGTAATTAACTATGATTGTTTATGTAGAAAACCAAAAGCAAAGAAGAAGAAAGAGATTCGGATTGACTTAAGAAATTTAAAGGATTTTGTGTATGTTTAATGACTTTGTGAATGTGTCAACTTTTCAAAGTATTTTACATCTAACATTAACTATGATTATTTAAGCAAAAAAATGGGGATTGAGTTAAGAAAGCTCAATGTCTGGCTGCTCGGAAAAATAAACTTTTCCGAAAATGAAACTTTTAATACTCTGCATCATATAAATTTTATGCATCGCACAATGTGTGAAAAATATGTATCTTTTGTTAACTTTTTCAGCAATTTACATTTAATATTATCTATGATTTTTTAAGCAAAAAAAAATGGGGATTGAGTTAAGAACGTTAAATGTCGTGCGGATCGGAAAAAGAAACTTTCCAAAAAATCAACTTTTTAACTACCCTGTATCACATACAAATTCTGTGCATGGCACAGTGTTTGTTATAAAAAAAATATGTTTTCTGTTAACCTGTAAAAGCATTTTAGATCTAACATTAACTAGGAATGTTTCAACAAAGTCTATAAAAATAGGAAGCTGTTGAGTTAAGAACTTCGACCGGCCGATGACTCGGATAAAAACTCTTTCCTAGTCAGTCAGACTATTATTGAATTAAAAACTTATCACAGACCTGGTGTGTCATGGACTTTTTCTAAATTTGTGACACAGACCAAATACTTCCAGGTTTGATAAAATCTGATGGAGTTCCGTGTGGCAAATAAAAGTTCTATATGAAGATATAAAAATATTTTTATCGTTGTAATTTTAAATATGCAATTTTAACCAATTAATTAATTAATTTAATTTTGGGATTTGGATTAAAATGTTTTTAAATATCGCAGAAATGCATGAATTCATTGTTAAATAAAATTCTGTAATAATGACTATAAGACCTTTTTTAAAAAACACAATTTTATCATTGTACTTAAAAGCAGAACTTAATTTTTAATTAAAAATCTGGTTGTTAAAACATATACGTAAAATTATGAGGCGCTGACAGAAATTCTGTGAAGAAATTTTAATTTTAGTCACATGCATACTATATTTTAAATTTTATTGAATATTTAAGAATTTTCTTTCTTATGATATTATTTGCTGGTTAATTTCGATATCGATTGTTTTCACCCACCTCATGATGTTTTTGTTTCGCTCCCCAGAATTTTTTAAAAAATATTTTCTACTTTTTATTACACCAGTAGATTTGTTTTTAAAAATTAATATTTATATTATTTTCAGTGTTTTAGTTTTAAATATATTTCATAATTCAATACTATAAATATTATGAAATTTTGTAATTTTGTTTTTCCGAAATTTCCTACTAGGTGGTGCCACTTGTATGAAAACAAAATTTAATTAAAATGAACAGATTAACTGCTATTTCAGCTCCAAAAATATTAAATTAGTGTATCATCACCGAGAACATCAAGCTGTACAAAAACAACTGTTTTTTCTTTTAAAACATGAAACAAATCAAGTTAAATTAAAGTGTATAAAAGAAAAAAGCATAGCAGAGTAATAAAATATGAAAAATGTTCCTTTATTTTGACAACAAATGTAAAGATTTTTTGTTTACTTGCTCGAAAGTGCATGTCGCAATAGCTTTGGTTCTATTAAAATTATCTTATATGAAGTATCTGGAAGTTCCAACTAATTTTTTTCTTGTGAGCAAAGAATAACACTTTCTTCACATTAAATTATTATTACCATGACAATGGCAATTAAGCAGAAAATGAGAAGAAAAACGGTTTCATGTTTTAATGAAATCTGCAAAAACACGTTCCTTCTAAAATTATTTATGCTTAAACATAAATACTGTCAACAACTTGATATACGTATAACAGTGAATATCTGCAGCATTATATATAAATGTTTCTGCTTTTGTCGATATCTTTTCAGGGGTGGATAAAATAGCAAATCAAATCTTAATAAAAGAAGACAAAAGTACTATAAATAAGCATAATAAATCTGTACTGATAGAAAAATGCAGATATATGTTTTTTTGGTAGATTTGACAGTGGGAAGGGAAAATTTAACTCCTTCAGCTTCACAATTTGCATATCACTATTTATTAACTAATCTATCAAACATTTACAATTAAGTTAAAGGCAGATATTTGCTCTTTTAAATTTCTTAATTATCGTTTTACTTAAGTACACTCAAGGCTAGTTTCATATAATTTTAGAAACGTCTTTATCCAAGAGAGGACATCGATATTTACTAGGCTGGAACATAATATTTCGCAACAAATTTACTGCTGTTTTGCCAACAGGAGATAAAGTGTCTAGCAATTAAAATGTTTCAATCAGTGTGTCATATAACTATCACACATTGATGGGCCGAAATAAAAGTGTAATTGCGGTTCCAGAGGCATTAATCCATGTTACAGTTTGAGATTCCCCTGGTACATGATGGTGGATGTCAGGAGATATCTCGTATAGAACGGTTAGTGGCGTTATGTCGTTGGGTGGAACAGAAACGACAGAGCAAGCAAAGTCGTGCCATGTATTCCTCTAAACAGGATTAGTGCGCAGTATTGCAGTTTTTTTCGACAGAAGGTGTTAGAGGAATTAATGTTTGCAGTGGGATGTGTACAAGACTGAGTGAGTGTCACTATGACATGTTAGCTGTGGTCTTATGTAAATGATTAAAATCACTACACCATCAGAAATATGCACAACGTGACATACACTCAGTCTAATACACACTCTTCATTGGGCTGTAAATTTCGATTCCACTAACTCCATCTGCCGACAGAAACCGGATTACTGCGCGCTAACCTTGTTTGAGGAATCCATGTCATAAGGTTACTTGTTTTGTCGCTTCTGTTTCATTCAACGATGTTTCGCCACTAACCATTTTATGCCAGATTTCTCCTGACATACACAACCATCTATCAGAGAACTCTCAAAGCTCTACCACGTGAAATAATACCTCTAGAACCACTTCCCCACTTTAAATTTGGTGTAACATGTAACTTTGAAACAAATTTGAGAAAAATTCTATCATTAGCAAGGAAGAGTTAGAGCGGGTCGATTGCTCCTTGGAAAGATTCGGCATAACTTCACATCCAGGACTAATGTACTGAACTTTATGTATTGCAATGTGCCTAAGTAATATATCTCCAAATTATTTTAAATCCGTACAATTCTAACCGAAGAAAGTTTATTATGAATGCTATTGGTAGGATGATTGACGTTATTGGGTAGTTTAAAAAAAAACTCGGGTGTTTTTAATTGAAAGCGTGAATTTAATGCTATCCTTAATTCTTTGCCTTAAAAATTTTCTTATTTGTTTCTTGATTTTCCTTTCTTGAAAGAAGTGAATGGAAAGCAATTCCCTATTATTAACAGCATTTATTAACAGTTGAGTGTTTCAAATATTTTTCAATACTTTGATTTTTTTTTATTATTTATAGACCTTCTAGAGGATTAAGATCTTAGAGTTATCCTTAAAAAATACTGAAATTTATATAAAAATATTTCTGTATATTTTACAATAAAAGTACAATATTTATCATTTACAACATTTTCACGTATATTAAGGGCCGAGGTGAACTGGTGGCAGAATCTAGGCTCCGGGACCGTATTCCGTAAAATATATCCGGAGTTACATGGAAATGGAGCACTTCAAACCCCTTCCGTTCTGTGTGGTGTAGAAGTTAGAAGTAGGTGCTGCTGTCTCAAGTGTAACATGCTTCATCTGTCCGAGGATTAAAATTATGAGGTCCATTCTAAAATAAACTTCTTGAAGTTCCAAAAGAAGACGTTAATCTAACTAAACATATACTAATATTTATAGAAAGGGAAATTTAAAAACATATTAATAGCTCTACCAAATAACTATAATAAATATAGTTACTTTCTGACTTTCTCAACCGAAATTCATGCTTTACCTATTATGCAGACGTCTCGTCTGTAATAATGAAAAAAAGAGGAAAAAACCTTTCCAGCCTTTTCAAAAGTTTCAAGTCTTTAAATTTATTTGAAACGAATATTCATCTTAAAGAATGTAATGAGGCTTGAGTTTCGAAGAAAAAAAAAATGCTGATTCGATTTTTCTATTATGACACATTTTGATAATAATCGCTCATTCAGGAGCTTTATGTCCCATTAATATTTTCGATAGCATCACAATTTTTCTCTATCTCATTCGGATATTTTTGAAATTCAAACCTTGGTAGCTTGTAAAAAAGATCAGATAACTTGATGAATCCATATATATTATCTTTATGATGATCACACTTTCGCATGTGATGGTTTCATCATTAAAACTTTATTATAATAACAAAATGATTTTATTTGTTCTCATTTGTCTAATGATGAGTGTAAAGTAAATTGATTTTTGGTTAGATTTATTGATATAAATTATGTTTCAGTTAAATTTACCGCATTTTTATTTAATAAATATGTTGTAGTTTTCTGTTGGATTGCAGCTGTAGTTACGTTGTGACATGTTTAGCATATTAATATACAGTTGCAACATTATAATGGAAAAATAATTTTACTCTTTGTAAGTTTCTCAGTAAATCATATATCTAATCATTTATTGATTTGGAAAATTTATTGAGAAACTTATTCTGCTAAGATTGTTTTTTACATTTTTATATCAGTTTAAAGTTTTTTTAAAAAACCAGACATTACATTTTGGTTTTTAAAAAAATTCACAATCCCTAAGCTTGGTTCTATCCCAAGTGTATGGACATATTAGAAAAACAGAATGAACGGAAATACAGTTTTTATCAATTTAAATTCTATCATATTATTGTTGTTTCTTAGCCTTTAAGGATATATTTTTAGTTTAACGTCACTTTTTTTTTATATTAAATAGTTTGAAGATTTTGGTAGAAAATCGAGAGTTTTGCAAGCGATTTCTGTGTCCATAGTTTATGAAGATGAATTATGTCGATGAATTGCTTATGGTTTATCAACTGATCTACTTTCTCGAGTTTCTACACTATTTAATCTTACACATTAAGTCATACTGTTAACGTAAAGTACTATAGGTACTTTTACAAATGCATTAAATGATCATAATTAAAATAATATAATTCATAGTTAACAATACCTTAGGAATTTGTCTTTAAACTTTAATTTACAGGGGAATAAAATCTTTCAGAACCTATTTAAAAGCTGTTAGAGAAAAGAATTTCCCTTTATTAACTCCTTCTAACGTAAGATATGTTGTACCACTCGGTTGATCGTGGCTCTACTTATTCTTATCTTCCCTCAATAGCAATAAGCCTAGCCATATATAGCAGGTTGGACTGTTGCAATGACACATTCACCGCGTTGTTGTGGGCTATTTCCACAAATTTTCATTGATTTTTATTTCGAAGGAATTGTCTAAGGTTAGAATCACATTAATTTTTAGCTGTTAGAGAAAAGAGAAAAATATTTCTCTTTTTTAATTACCTCGAACATAAGATATGTTGTACCATTCGGCTGTTCTTTACGTTACTCATTCTTATCTTCCGTCATTAGCAATAAACCTAACCATGTATAACAGTTTGGACTGCAGTAATGATTCATTCACCGTCTGGGTGTGAGGAATTTCCATAAATTTTCAGTGATTTTGATTTCGAATGAATTGCCTAAGTTTAGAATCATATCAATTTTTAAATTCTCCCGAAGTCATGCCATGAAAACCATTGTAATAAGTTGTGTTCCTTCAAGAAATCTATCTAATTCTACATGCAGCTCATGGTACTAAATTCTCTATAAAATGAGTCCGATTACTAAGTGTGAATAAAAAGAGTTTCATCACAGGAGTTCAAATCGAAGAAACGAATCAACACACTTCTTTTTTAATTTTTCTTATACAAAGTTATATAAAGTTATATTAACTTTATACAAAGTTATATCATCAAAAAATTTGGCTTCGAGATTTTGATGAATCTCTATGATTTAGAACCCCCTTAGTAAGAAAAGAAGCATTTTTAGAATTTATATTGGCTGTTCATTTGTTTATATTTGAACACTGTAACACAACACGGAAAGAGATGATAAAATTCAATATGTAGTTAAAACATCAAACTTATTATATCTGTATCAAATTGTGGACCAGATCCTTCATGGTGTACAATATTCGTCTATCTGTGTGAGCGATAACTCATAACTGCAACGAGATAGCGAAATAAAATTTGGAACGTGGTCTTTTCACAAAAATTGCAGAACTGTATCAAATTTTGGACTCGCATAATCGATTCTCTTCACAATATGGCATAGCTAAATTCAAACTGTACCAAATTGTGGAAATATATTAGAACTCCCATTTATTATTTTATCGATCCATTGCCTCATATACAAACCTTTCAACCCCACTCATGGTTACTGAAGATTACTATTGACTTTCCTTGAATGCATGCGGCAATTTCCATCATTTATGGAAATTGAGAGTGCATGCACATCCGTAACAGAAACGTAAGCAGTTCATCTTCTTTTTTCAAACAGCCTATTAAAGAAACCCACGTCTTACAAATTGTGGTTGAATATTTTTATGTAGAATCTAAAGAAGACATCCTTTTATATCTCCTTTAGTTCAATCCATTGCTTATTCCTTCAACATTTAATAATTAACTCCATTTCAGTTTCTTGATAGAAAAAGGTTTGGAAATTTTTACAATAATTTTATGCTTAAAGGATAAGTTGTAACACTGTTTTAAAATGTTACATTATACATTTCATCTATACGCGAAACTTTAAAACTTCTCATTCTCAACATTATTGATTTATTACAACTATAAATTTCAATTATACAAACAAACTTCATTTGTACTCGAAGTCTGTAAACTTCACATTCTAGAATACACGTCTAATTTATAGGGCTAGTATTATTCCCAACTATATCTATAACAGCTCTTATTCAATTCCATCACTGCTTTAAAATTATAATGAAATATACTCTCTTTCAAAAATATTTCGTACCGTTGTTTTAGAGTATAACGTTATAAATTCCATGTCTTCACAAAGTTTGCTAATGGGAGCATCTGTTGTTCAGAACTGATAATTGAATTTCTCATCACCTAAATTGCACATGAGAACAATCGCGATTTCTTTCGATTTCCTAAATGAATCGACTTAGGTGACAGAGACGATTAAATTTTCCTGTACTACTGATTGCTTAATCAATACTACCTAGTTTAATAGGGAATCGAGACCTCAGTTCGACCGTTGAACAAAGGGGGATTTTTAGGTGGACTTAAAATGTTGTGCTAATTGTTGCTCCACTTCCTTCCTTAATTTAAAGACATGTTATTGTAAACATATTTCACTCTATAGGTTTATTTAAAAGTAAATTTTCGAGTCCTCCCTTATTAGGGAAGATTAAATATGAAAAATCTATAATAAAACGAACCACGATAATATTTCTAGGACGATAACCAATTAAAACTTTTGTATTAAATTTTCGTGTAAAATAATGAGTTAAGCACTTGAAATCTAACTAGTTACAAACCGTTGTTTTCAAAGAAATGCAAATTTAGCCTTAAATGACAAGAACGTGGTAAATAAATATTTTTCCAACCAAGGTAGGTAAGCTTTAAATGAGTAAATTTTTGCAACCAAAGTATTATTTTAAAGAAATTGTTATAAATGATTTTTCAGTGTTAGGAAAACCTCAAAATAATAAATTCATCAGTCTTACATAAATTAATGACATTATATGCGTCTCCAGATGTATTTAATGATAAATATATGATGATATTAATTCTGTGAGTTTTTTCTCTGCAAGGGTAAATCTGTTGCTCCTGAAATACCATTTATTTTATATTAGTTTTTTCTTAGCCCCTTACTATGCTTGATATTATCTTCCTTTTTATTAATTTCTCACGGTGTTGAAAGTTTTACAGAAGGAAATACCAGCACAGTGCTGAGCTGACATCTCTATACCTTTAATCCCATTTGAGAGGCTTAGAAAGCTTTTTTTCACAAGTTAACTCTCCAAATTGAAAATTGTGAGTATGTTTTTCTAAATAACCTGACTTGATTTGCATAAATATTGGAATCAGGCGAAGGATCTTTTAATTTAGGATCGTTATCAGATAGCCAGGATAACAGAGTCGGCATTTCACACCTCTAACTTATATATTATACGAACTCAGGAACGTTTGTTCCATGACAACAAATTTAATTTACATTAGTCGGAGTATCTTCAGAGAAATCTGGTCTTGAACCTGAGACATTACAATCCCAAAGCTGGAAGTCCGGCAATATGCTAGGCAAGTTTGGATTAAAACGATTAAATCTCGATGATTTGACTGGATGAATTATAGTCTAGCTTTAAAATTACAAATCAGATGGGTACAGATATCGTAATTCTGAAACAAGGGCAAATTACCAAGACGACACGTAAGTTGGCATCCCTTTCTAAGAATTTAATAGCCACACTAATATAATTACGTTTGTCTCTTTTCAGTAGTAACTTAGCCACATATTTGACGCAGTTTAGCCAAACAATGTAACGTGCTTTATTGGAACACATAAAATATAACAAGAACACTATAACAAATTTTACGCGATTATAGGTACAGTGGATATTCAATGAAATTGGGTCTTGAATTTCTTCAGCGTATTTTTTAGCGATGATTCTGACTCCAGGCCAAAGCGACCGTCTCTACTTAATTGGAATAAATTTACCGATAAGAATATGCATCGAAATTTACCAAGAATCAAATCTTTAAGAAGATAATAATTATAATATAAACAGCACTTATACTTGCGAACATTTTTAAAAGATCTTCAAATAACGAAGCGAAATTAGAAACGCTTCGTAGAAACAAACTTCAGAGAAAACGTCCACCTCGATCGATATTTTTTCTATCCACAGAACCCTATAAATGCATTTCTCACATCTATTTTTGAGATCCATAACTGTGTGATATGTTTTCAAAACTCATCAGGTGAATGGGACCTCAATTTTTCCCGCTCTTTTACTGCCTTGTCCTGATATCTACGGGCAGTGGTTCTGAATCATTTTATTGCTTCTCCTATATCTCAGGAGGAAGATTTCTTCTTCACCTAGATCAGCATTCCAATGGATAACGGAAACAGCTTGATGGATGAAGCTGATGTCCGAGGATGCGTGGATAACCCAACCTCATCTCCTGTAGAAGGACTTCCAAGAGTTTTATTAGTTTTCAAAATCGATACTACTTAGTTTCCGACGAGGAGTGCCGACATTTTACTTTCGTGAAAATCAATCCCACTCCATATAAACAGCGTTGCCTCGGTTTTTACATCCTTCTAGTTAAGATTTCATTGATTCAGATTTCAGAGACCATCTACCGGGAGGATGATATACAGGACAGATGCATTTGGGAGTTGGAGAGAAAGAAAAGTTATGAATATATTTAGGAATAAATTTTAACAAAGCAGCTATAAAATTTTTTTATAGCTCATGATTATACTTTCTGCTGTCTGTGTTTATGTATAAGAAGCATGGTTGTAAAAAACTATGTGACTGTTTTTGTTTGACACTTCCATGAGGCAACATGATTAAGGATTGCAATAATTTAATTAATTTGATGCGAAACACATAAGTTCTGTTCTTTGAGTGAACCGCATTGGTTATATACACAGGATAATATAATTTGATGTCAGTATAAAGTCGAGAGACGAACAAAAATCTTTAGAGGCAGAGAGACAAATGAAGATCTGAAAAGGCAAACAGAATTTATGATATGTACTAGTACATGTTTATGTTTTTTCGCTTCATAAGCTTACTCAATTTTCTGTTTAAAATAATTGCAAAGTCGAATTAATTTTATTTCCAATGAAAATTTGATGATTTGTAGAAAACAGATATCTTTATTCTTTAAATGTTGATCACAATACTTATAATCTTACATTAATAGAAATGACAAAGAAAAGTATACTGTTATACATTGGCAACCACTTATATTTGACTATGGTACAGAACCAGAAGCAAGCACCTTTTCCTACTTCGGACTCAACTGCATGATTACTTGGTCGGCTAACTCCTCTCCTTGAGAATCCCAGAAATCTCTATCGGCAGTTGTCTTATCTCTGCTTCTTCTAGATGTCCATCTCTGATTATGTATATGGGCAAAGCTCTCATTACTCAAGGGATTATATGTGTTTTTCTGTAGGAGAAATACTCAGTCGTTTGCACCATCTGTTAATCTATCGCTGATCGTCTAGCGTGGGACATTAGTACAAGCACTCCTTATCAGATATAAACCATCAAGCTAGTCAATCACATATGGGCCTCTGGATCAACTCCCCATATAGGATTTGAATACCCTACAAAACAACTATAACTGTCTTCTAAATTCTTGCAAAAATTACGACACTTCTATTGGCAAGCTCAATAAATTTTTAAAGTAATTCGTAAAGTAGAAGACTGAAATGAAAAAAATAATATAAAAGACGTGGTATCTACTTGTTTCGACATGCAAACGCATTTATTTTACTATCAACTAATTTTCAAGAAGTAATTGATTGTCAGATTGTTGTAATTAAATTTGAAGGATTTGCTTTTATTTAATGACTTTCTTTGATCATAAAAACTTTTTTTCTAATATATATAACTATAAAGCCTTAAATAACTGTATATGCAGTCCCCAGGCTAGAATTAATTCCGAAAGCCTCCTATTTTCTCTCATATTGGAACCTGTGAAAATTGAGTCTTAAATCGGGTATTTGAAGATGTGAAAGTTGTTTTTTTATTCTTTCTATTTTATGGATGTATTACACATTTTTACTATTGGAAAAATGATAGAAAGTTGCAGGTTTATGTTTCTATTGAATGTTTAAAAGTGAGTAAAATTACCTGCTTATTACCGTATATAATTCCTCTGAAATTTATGATGAAATTTGATTATTGTTTCAATAAACAGACATGGAAAACCTCAAATAAATTACCGAAATATTAATCCTTGACTACTTAGTTAATAACCTGATCAAATAACAAGGAATGGCTGTTATTGGAATTCACTGTCATTGTAAAAAGTTGAATTCTATATTCTGACCACCGCTGTTTTAATACGCTTCAATTTTTATGTTTGTAGAGATGGAATTTTAAAAGTGATGTTTCACTCACTATCTGATGTATTAGAGTCTTGAAATCGTGTACAGTTGGGTGTTCCGATGAAAATACACTATTTTAATATTTTCAGAACTCTAATTTAATCAATCAATACATTTTTATTAAATTTTGATTGTATATCGGAGAGTCATCTGGTAGTGAATTTGATAAAAAAAATATGATATCATAGTATTTATGATAATGATTTGTAAAATGTATTAAAAACAAGCAAAAGCAAATAGTAAACAACAATCCTTTCAAAAAAGATGTTATTATGAGTTTCAAATGCAGAAAATATTTTTTTTTTTATCAAGAGTATGGAAGTCCAAACCAAATCGTAAAATTTCATAAGAAAAGAAATACCAATGCATTCATTAAAAAATTAAAAATATATTATAAATTTATTTAAATTCTAGTTTACTTAGTGTATTTGTGTCAACGCCTGACGCTTTTATGATCGTGTCTTGGCCTTCACGTTTTTGATTTTTAAAAATTATTTTTTACTTTTGGGTACAGTTATAAAAGTATGTTTTCAAAAACCTTTTTTTCATCTTTACTTATAAAAGGCAATGTTTGTGTGTGTGTGCCTGCGTGCGATGTCCAGACGAATCTATCGCACTTACAACCTTGAAATTTGGCACACAGGTAGTCTTATTGTGACTCAATGCACCTCGAAGCCGAAATTTTAAAATTTAATCTAGAAAATTTTTTATTTAATATTTTGTGTTGTTTTGGGTACTTTGTTTCGCTAATTTCTCAATAAAATCGGATTTTATAATCGTAGGAAGAAAAATATATACACCACCGGAAAGAACAAACATTTTTCTTTCTAATGAAGTTGGTTTTGAATTTCTAACGTAATTTACTAAATTTTGAGAAAAATTTTTGGAAAATAGTCACTTTTATGCTAAATTTTCATTTGGATTTCTTAAAATTCTTGCATCCGACGTTCTAATAACTCTATCAATTTCAATTTTTTTCAGTTTATAACTGGAACGCTTCTGTCGGATTTAAAACAAGAACCGTTAAATTACCTTTTTCCGATTTTTTAAATTAATTTTTCCCTGATCAATTCAAACAGTCTTTTGCTTGCGAGCTTCTCAGCGAGACATTCAGCGGAACGACATTCTCCGTTCCCAGAATATATTGTTGTAATTTCGTTGGCTGGCGGAGAAGAACGCAGGGAACGTCATAAACTTTAACTGAATGACTCAATAATTATTTTCGGCAGAGTCTTAACATGTTTCTTTGCCTCGCATATTTCGCTTGCTGTCTAATAATGATTTTCACGTCGCAATTTTTTAATATTGTTTTGGATTAACGTACTCGGTACTGTTTTCCTAAAAGTCAATAATGTGTATCTTTTGTTTTTATTTTGTTTTCAAAACTTTTTCATGTCATTGTGGGCGTTTTTTTTTTACCGAGTGTGTACTGCTAGTTCATTATATGGCTTAGATGAGCCATTTTGGGATTTATGCACTGACTCTTTATTTAGACATGAAACACAGGAGCAATGGAAATCCATCTAAACAAAAATGAACACTGAAGAAACATCTTAAGCTTACAGAACTAACTTTCATGTCTATAATGGTTTGGTTTGAAAATACTCAAATCATCTCAACGTATAAATTGGCGTCCTCTAACATTTTATACTTATTGATCTTGCTCTAATTGAGAAATTAATCAATATTCTTTAAACCTTGAGTACAAAATATTTAATTCTTAAATAATCAATAAATCGCTTTCTTTTAATTTTCTCAAGCAGCTCCTACAAGAAAATTGCGTTAATTCTTATGCATGCTTATGCATCTTATGTTTTGACACTAGTTATTGTTAATATCCATTATGGGTTCTGAAAAGTAATTTAACCACAATAGCTTTCGAAGTGTAGACGACGTTCCTAACTATACATCATTTTCTGGATTTATTTAAGCATCTTGGATGGCAAACTCTTGATTTATTTCCATCTAACTACGTCTTTTGATGTCCACAGGCGACATTTTCGTATACTTATTCTAATTGACAAATTTTATGAATTTTCTCTAAGATGATAATATATCAGCGATATTATAATCTCAGAAACTAATAAAGCATGCAAGATTTACTTAAATTGTGACTAAAAAATAAAATAAAAGTTCACCTAACAATTTGCGTGGAATACATATTAAGACATTAATAACATTATAATCGTTTTTATTTACCATTTTCACTTTTTAGTATTCTTATCCAAGTTTTAGACCTCCTTGAGTCCTAAGTAGCCTTTTTCTGAAATATAATTTTTGTCTTCCTAGTATACGTGCACCCGATAACTCAAAAGAGTAAAAAGCTAGAGGAATGAATTTTTTAAAGTGTAGTTAATACAACCAATATTATATATATGTATTAAATTTTGGGCCAAATCCGTCAGTTGGAAGATTCCAAGTCTGTCTGTCAGTGTTTATGTTGGCATGTTAACTCATAAACGTGACAAGCTAGATGGATGAAATTTGGTATGGGGTTCTTTACAATAAAATTATAGATCTGCATCGAATTTTCAAAAATATACATAGGAAAGATACATTACCTTTTTAATACTTAATTTTTTAATTTGTTAAAGAAAATCAGAAAAAATGCGCAATATGTACAAGGATTATTTTCGCATTCGCGTTTCCATTCACGTTGAGTAAAAATATTTTATAAATTTGTAACTATTTCGATTATTTACCTGAGCGTTATTACTCTATCAAGTGAAAATTTTAAATACGTTTATTTGTGTGCATGCCATCATGGCTATAATTAAAAATGAATCTTGTAAAATATTGTTGAAAATAATTACTCGAATGAAAAATTGGTATATCATATATATATAAGAATTTTTTTCAGTTAAAATTCTCGGAAGTTATTGCCAGAAAGCATCAAAATTTCATTATGAAAAAACGCAACTGACAATTTGTCAGTGGCATTGTATAATTTTTATTGATAAAATGAAAACAGTTGCATACCACCTAGATAATATTGTTTTCAACCATAGGTTATAAGTTACATACTTTTATGGAAGTATACGTTAATTTGAGGGTAGACATTTCTGATATTTCTTACGTAAAGAAACTGTTGTCGACTATATAAGAATGGGGATATTAGTTTTCATTTTCTTACTTCCTACTTATACTTTTATTCAATACCTTTGTTATTGATCAATATTTATTTATATTTAAAATTTATTCTTTGCTTCAATTTATGTTCCTCTTAAAAAGTTCTACAAGTATATGTGTATGAGATGGAAATAAGATTAATAAGATCAAATGATGAAGCTTCTCCAACTTTATTGAAACGAAGTTAAAGTAAACTGAGAGGAATAATTAATGACCATAATACGAGAATGAGCTCCTTTCTTTAACATAAAAGGCATAAAAGCTAAGCTCTTAGAAGAAGTATAAGATAATTAGAATATAACGAATGTTCTTTATTATTCCTAAATGTGATTTCGAAAAAAATTAAGGTTTTAAAAGATACGTTTGCCTTTAAAACTTACTATATTTCTATAAATTTCAAGAATGTCCAGACGATTAAATCCTCATCAACCATATATATTAATAGAAAAACGATATGAGCTAGTTAAAGTACTTTAAATTTATAAGAACTAAATCGCATTCAATCCGTTCAGTTAGTGTTATTTGATCCCTTTTCCAATAAAGCATTATATTATTTAATGTATTTAAGTTTCCTTCCCTTATAACCGTGAATCAGCCAAGAGACAATTTCTTTACTTAATCACTTTCACTTAAAAGAATGATATTCTTTCTTGTTATCGCTAGCCAAGAACAACATGGAAGCAAGGATCCAAACTAATTTTCAGACAATACAATTGATGTCTTCTTTTCTTTGTTCTCTTGCGTTACGGATTCATTAAACTTTGCCTTTCGAGATTCTTTCCGCTAAAGAATGTCGCAGAAATATTTTTTCATCATACTGCTCAGTCTTGAAAAGGCCACAGACGTGTTGCATGGATGTTGTTTTAAACTGATAAGTGTGCAGATCAATTATTGTTCTACCTTCTTTTGAAAGAAAAGATCATCTTTTTCTCTTTTCGGATGAAATGTTTCAAACACAGAGGCAGAGTTTTCGAAACAAAGCAGCTTACTTGTAGAAAACAAACTAATTAGAATTTTTTCGTTTATTAAATTCATTCACTCATTCGTAATTTTTTTTTTGTAAATCAAATTAGTAACTGGCGATTCGTGTTATATGCTTGAGGAGTATAGGGAAGCGGGTTAAGAAAATACTTCAAAACACATTTAATGTCAGATGCAGATTCTTTAAGAACCGTTTATTTCTGACAAAAAAGTAATTTACCGGGTACTTGGTTTTCAAAATACTTGGCTCTGTGCTTAACACTCTGACAACGTATTCAGCGATTTACGCCGGTTGGAAGCAAGTCTATTTTCTGCTGCATCCTGCGATTTTAACAGGCTAATGTGTTTACTTAGTACTTTTATAGCGTTCGATCGTATTATACTAATAAAGCTTTCATATAAATAACAACTCGCTTGGCTCAACGGCATTTGAATATGTCTCCAAGCGTTACATCTAAATAGTGATTTTAAAAAATTACACAGTTAGAGGGTTATTTATTGTCCAAATTTCACCATAGGATACATTTTGAATGTAAAATTAAATTTATGTATCAGCATTATTTATGCTATATTTCTTATTAATTAGTATTTGATAGATATGGCAAGAAAATTTCCAACCTAAGTATAAAAATATGCGGGTAGATTAAGGCAATCGATCACCATGCAGCTTAAGATGCAACATTCCCCCCCCCCCTGCAAAACGAGTCCATTAGATTTAGGAGGGAATGCACACTTACCAACTTCCACTTACTATCTGCGAATTGACCAGAAACCCACCGCCGAACATCCAAACGCACCATTTCCATATTCGTTGTAAAATAAATTAAAAAGGGTTTCGTCTTATATTTAAAATTTCAGATACATGCTTTAACATATAACAAAAACAATATGTTTAATAGGATAGTTAAAAATATACATATATTTAACACGCTACAATTATATAACAACTTTTCGTCTCATAACATTTTAGTATACGTTTGAAATTTTAACTAAATTGCAATACTTTTCGTAAAGTTTATTTTTTAAATTTCAATAAAATTTAATGCTTAATAATACTTTTAATAATACTTACTTTCAATAATACTTAATGAGTAAAACTAATGGAAGTTGATTATCTAATGTATTTGGCTTAAATGGTGAGAATGAAAGTTGCTTCTTGCAGTTTTTCTTCCGTCAAATTGACCGATATTTTCTAAATGACTTTTTTAAAGTGTACGTTAAACAGACTTTGAATTTTATTTCCATACTATTAAAAATACTTGATGGCTAATTATTTGATTATTGAATTGATGAGTATAAATTTCGAATTTTTGGGCTTTAAATTGATTGATTAAAATCCCATTTTTGAGCTACAATATTCATGGTTGAGAAAGGACCTTGTAAATATTACTGTGACCATTTAACAAAGACGAAACATGACACCTTCCTCCACTACAAACTTCTTCACCACAACAGCGGTTAGGCCTTTAATCTCCTGCGGATTCCACGCATACCAGATTGCGAACATGGCAGAATTTTGGTAAAATCATGTCTCGAACCCGCGACATTCTTAGCCTGAAGACGGGACTCTGTTAGCAGGCCATCACAGCCTTCGCTATCGTTAGATAGTCGCTTTTAAGTTGATTCCGTTTATAAGAGGGACATTTTTTTCAACCTTCTATGGACCATAAAAAAAAGACAAGAGTAGAGCGCAAAATGAATTTATTACGAAAAGTTATGTCCAAACATGGTTACTTTGGGCCTTAACGCTGCTCTGAATCTCCTCATTTTTCTGGAAGCTTTGGCCTCCTGGTAGATTCTCAATTCAGAAAAGGGATGAAAATCTCCCGTCGCTAAGTCGGGGCTATACGCCGATTGATCAAACACGTCCCATTTAAACTGCTCGAGAAGCTGTTGAGTTACAACAGCACTGTAAGGGCGGGCGTTGGCACGAATGAAGACAACTCCAAAAGTGACAATGGCTTTTAACAGTCATCTTTAAGTCTAACAAGAAACAGTGCATTAATTGTCCTCCACAAACCAACTTTCTGCTTGAAGAAAGCGAATAACATTACGCAACTCGCACTGGCCGGGAGCATCAATTCTACCAGCCATGTTTACGTGCTGACAGCTCTGCTCAAACTGGCCTGCTGGCGTCGGCAGTTATTGAGGTTATGGTTAGAGACATGCGCAGTCTCCCACCACGCATCCCCACCTCCTATCACTTGTCTGTCTGTTTAGCGGCTCGATCAGAGGTTGAAAAGAACGGCCCTCGTATATTTCAAAAACGTAAGGAACTATAATTGAATTGCTGACATAACTTTTAAATAAATTTACAAAAACAGTTAGAGAAATTTGGCTACTCAACTATTTTACGCTTTGTAAATTCTGCAGTACTTAATCAGAGGAAGTAAAAACTAGATTATATTCTACTAAGCGTCGTACATAAACAATACCATGAAGAAACTTAATATTATATATTATAAAATTCTAACACTCCGAATTAAAAAATTTCATAGAATTCTAGGAAAGTATGTAACGTTAAAAGGCAAGGATAAACTACTTTCACATTTAATTGCGGAAGAGAGCAACATATCGCCATCATATTTCTTCAACTTACCCTAAGGTTGGTTTTAAAATCAATTAAAAAAAACTTTCAGAATTTGGGTATTCTACATTTTCACTTTTGGTAAACCAGACAGCATATACTGAAGAAAGAATAAACTAGGTTAATTTGTGCTATTCGTTTCACATAAACAATACCACGAAGAATTTTTTTACCTTATTCTGGGGGGGGGGGCGCAATTAAAAATTTCACAGAATTCTAGGAAAGTGCAACATTAGAAGGCAAAATTAAATTGCTTTTATATTTAATTTGCAGAAAAGCAAAATTCCCCCATCTTGTTTCAGCAATTTACCCTAAGGTTGGTTTTAATGAGTTTCCATTCTTCTTAATAATCATCACAGCAGCGAAAATGAGCTCAGCTAATTTCTAAAAGATGTAACTTTTCTTTCTATTTCTTACTTAATTGTTCTCTTAACCCTTTTTTCTAATTTGATAAAACATCTTATTACAAAACACTATTTAGTGAAGTTATTAGCCTTTACTCCTATCATGCTGCAAAACGTTTGTATTAATGTGATTATCCAGTTGTTACTAAGGCTAGACAGCATGACAATTATGGCTCAGAACTATTTTATTTTAGTTTAACCTCTTAAACAATGTTGAGGCATAAGCTTCGCATATTTGAAAGTAATTCCTAGGTAACGAGCATAGATCAATAAACTTTCAACTATTGACAGATGCACATTTGTTTTTAAATGCATATTACGAGAAAAATTCTTTTTAATGAAAAAAATGTTCATTCTGATGAAAATGTCAACATAGTTTTATTTGTTATTAGCAAGAATATTTTTGTTTTAATGTTTCCATTCATAAAAATGCGATTACATTTTTGTTTGGGTTGTTCTCTTTCTAAATGCCTTCCTCATTATGACGCTTAACAAGGACTGTAAATTACTTTTTAATTTACAATAAAAATCATTTTAAAATTTTATTCTCTCTACGTAAATTAGATTCTGATCGAAATGCCAAAACATTAAATCATGTGTTTAATACTAAGTTTAATTACTCGAATAATAGAGATTGGGAATATATAAGAGAAAAGAATTATTATTTAACGTAATTGTTTAATCCATTAAACACTGATTTAAGCATCTAGTTAATGTTTATACATTTTTTACCGTAATCAGGAAAGAAAATGAATCATTTTCGATAAAATCTCTCTATCGTTTTCAGTTTAAGATGTCGTGGTGACTGGTGAATATACGTCGTACTTTCGAAGTTCAAAGTTTCCTTTACAATGTTGTTGCATTGAAGGTTGGAGAGTGAGGTACTGACGCAAGTGTCATGCTCTTATCTCAGCATGACTGAAAATCGCAAGTTGGGGTTACAGAGGTTTTATAACTTCCAAGAGGGCAGTTAATTCAAAGGACTTTCTCAAGTTTGAATAACTTAAATCATGATTTCCAAATGTACATCTAAAAGAGACATATTATTGATACCTAAGAATTTCATTTGTTGTTGAATATATGGATCCTTAAATGTACCCTGCATTTTGATTTAAAGCTAAGTTTTAACTAATCTACAACTCGGTTAATTAACCAACTGCAACCTCAAATAACTTTTGAGTCATTGTGCATAGTATACTATAAATGTTGTTTTTTGTAAAGAACGTGGAAAAGAAATTTAGTGGATAGCGTCTTCAAACTGGTAATCTTCAGAAGTAGCACAACAGCTCAATCTAGTTAAAAAGTTATCAGATACTTATTCAAGTGTTTCTTTTATGCTTGAAAATAAGTCAATAATGGTGTTTTTGAGGCTAACAAGGTCTTTCGGTTTCTTCTTGGAAATCAAATATTTCGTATGTCCTAAAGATATGAATAATATGGATTTTGAATGCTGAAAATCACTCCCTAGAAATAGAGTTACATTTTCACCACATGTATACAATTTTTTAACAATAAAACTATTATCCTATGTTGAATATGAAGATTTGGAAAACATTTAAAAAAAGATTTCAAGTGACGTCAAACAATTTCATTTTATGCTCTCTCTCTCTCTTTGCACGCATTCGTATTGACATCTAGAGACACTGTGAGAAGTTATTTCAGTTCAAAGTTGTAGGGTAATTAAAACTCATATTGTAATTTCGAAACACGTAGTTCGGCCAGTTTACAGTGTGAGCTCTATTTTAAATTAAAATAGCTATTTCTGAAACTTCCTGTATTATGTGATAAAAGGTTTTCGGAATATGCATAATTTCACTGCCTTCTTTTGTCATTTTGCTCTATAAGCAACAGCAAGAACGCTTAATAGCAGTGATCTAGCTTACTTTGAACTTTAGCTGTTGCAAGCAAGAACATGCTGAATGAAGTGGTTCAGAAAAAAACAGTTATGGTCTTTTCATAGATCGTAATTTCAATATTTTTCTAACTGCATAATGAAGTTTTTAGTTATGTAAACGAAAGATTTGGTGTTAGACAAAGTTTGCATAAGTCTGTAAATTCTTCTTAAGTAATAACGCCTAATTAGTGTGGTAGTGATATGGTGTTAAGAACAATTTCTGCCGTAAGTTTGTTTACCTTTCTTACCTTTGTATATTCTGTATTACCTATTTCTCTACCTTTTCAAACGTTCTTAAGGACTACTGTGTTTGTAAATATCATTAATGATCAGTCATATTTATTTACGCTGGGGCAGCAGTGGCCTGTTAGTAGTCTAAAATTCGGAATCAGAGAAGACGGATTCGAGAATTGATTCTACCACTGATCTGTCGTGGACACGAGCCTGCCATTAAGTGTCAAACCTCTTCACCTTGGTGCGACATGTAAGTTTTATGAGTTGGATGCTGAATCAGGTGTCTTCGACATCTAACTATGGTTCAAATTTACAAGACGTAGCTTCAAAATGGAAATTTGGTCAAACAAATCGAATCATTCCTGTTTCAAATAAGACAATATACTAGTGCGCAAATTTCAAATGACCATGTAAAAGCTAAACTTTCAAAACAGGGAACATTTCTTTATTCATTCAGTAATAAATTATGAAATTTAAATCCGTGAAACAGAAATAACTGCTTGTAGTAGACCATTGCAAGAAACGTATGCAACGTTCTGGCATCTACATCGGACATAATACTTTAATGTGCTTTAATCTTCTTATCGAATTAATCTGATCTGGAATAAAGAAGCAACAGCTTCTGCGTGACACTTAATATTAGTTTTATACACTTAATGTTTGAAATTCTTCTTGATGAATATTCGATTTTTCACTTTACAAATGATCATAAATGAAATGCACTTATTGAAGATGGAATACAGATTAAGTGTTTGAAAAATTCATTTTATGCTTGAAACCCTCGACTGAAACCTATAAAGTGTAGACAATTCGAAGGATCCTGATTATCCTATATGCTGCTCAAGACGGCTATCTCTATTTTATTCCTCAAAATTTCGAAGAAATGAATCCATGAGATATCAAAGAACGAGGCTATAAAATTCTATAAAGGGTTAGGATGTAGGGAAGGAAAGGGTAAAAGATGTTATTAAAGGTTATTACTGTAGTAAATATCTTTAATATCATCTTTTAATGTCTCTAATTTTGATTCGAAACTAAATTTCTAAAAGCGTGATAAGTATTTCATGCCTAAAGCAACAACTGTCGAATGAACACAAAATAATTTTACAATAAATTATTAAACGGTTATGACAACAATAGAGTATTTAGAGTGCTAGAATACCTATATCTTATTAATCGGTGTCTTTTATTTCATTTTAAAATTAATATATCATTATACTATTGATATTTAGTATTCTCATGCGGTTAATAAAGCTTTTATGAATATTTTCTCACTTCATTTACATCGTTAAATTTATCTTTATTGACATTCTGCATGTAATTTAATTTATGCCAAGGTTTCTTAAATTTTTTCTGTTCTAACGCCTTTCGGTTTAGGAAAACGCATTTGTGACCCCATCTAAGAATGAAAAATTTTTTTCTAACCCCAACTGTTTATGAAATGAAGTAAAATATGCAAGCAAACTAGTAAGTACTGATTATAAAAATATATTTGAATCAATGCAGTTATTTAAAGTTATTACAAAACGTTTCAAATCAATGCTGCTGACTTTTTCATCCTGAATTGAAAATTCTGACAAACGCGATTTTGTAACCTCAAAGTTTTTATATGAGACCCCATTTCAAGCCGGGATTTAAAACTTAAGAAGCCCTAATTTATAGGTTTATAGTGAAAATAAGACAAAACAACAGCAATTGTTAACGCAAATGATGAGTTTATTTGATTAAAATAGCAATAATTTTTTAACACTTTGAAAAGTCCTGTTAAAGGACAGGGTTAGCAAACTAAAGGCAATTTATTTTTAAATTAATTCTTTATATTTTTTGTTTTAAACAACATGAAAACTATTTTAAACGTTATACCATAGAGAAATTCATAATATGTGAATTAACTTAATGAAGGAGAATACAGTAGCAAAGCCAATGTCTTAGTGAAGTTTTATTTCGTTATAAAAACATATAATTTCTTTTTTTAATGTTATGTATTATCTTTGGAGTAATCATTTTTTTAATTCAGAAAATCTACCAAAGAGAAAAGAAATGTTTTAATTGTGTATGATAGTACTGAAAAGATGTTATCCTAAAAAATATATGATCCAAATAACGATTATATAAAATCCACGAATTATATTTATATTTATTTCAAATTATTTCATAAAATCTATAATGAAATTGAAATTCCTCTAGATCTTTAAAAGTTAATTGAAATCTGAATCAGATTTCAAGTGCTGAAGTTACTATGCAAATACGAATGCCGGAAGCAATTACAATTTTGTTGACTGAAAATGACGTGGTGAGATTTCAGATGAATGTTCCATTTAAATTCTCAATCTTCCAGAGCTTTCCTTCGAACCGATGAAATGCATTAATCTTTGCAGATCTTCACTTTCTGTATGGAGATTTCCAAATGACGTTTTTTTAAATATTTTTTTGCCATTTCTTTCCTGCTCATTCTCAAATGTTACTAACGGAAATACATTCAGAATATGAAGTTATCTTAAGAATTAAACTCTTTACAAAATAGTTTCAGGGCGTTAACTAAAATGCGTGAATATTAATAATTCTGATTTGATTTACTCCATTTGCATCCCAATCTGAAGGTGTCAGAGGGGTGTTTGGAAATGATCTGAATAAATCTGAACCAGTTGGTCAGATAATGACCAAGGCACATGAGGCTACTTTCCCTTTCCAGATTTCAACACTATATCGATTATAGGATGTTATCACATCTGCAACGTTGGATGAATTCCCAAGTAGAAATGTTGATAGCATTTTCTCGTAAAACTGGAATTTTCTCCATGCTAGCATTTCCTGCAACTTTGTCATTTTTGAAATGCTGCTCAGTATTTATAGACAATGAAGTTTCATTTAATGAATATCGTAGCTAAACCTAGCGTTAAAATAAAGGAAAATTGCGAATCTAAAAGCATCTGCTTACAGAAAAAAAATCCACTAAAAATAGGAATTTAAAACAAAACAGCAGAGTGTATAAACTCTATAGAAAAAAATATTTCATAAACACACTTTTAAATAATTTTAAAATTCCTTTAAAATATTATAAATGAAAATTTTCCAATTTTGTTCAGTTTTTATATAAAGAGACAGAAGAAAATAAGACAGGTACATATCTTTCCTTTAAATTTTTATTCTAGAAAACGGTCCATCTTCCATTATAAGTTGAATTGAATTTTATAAATAATTTAGCTTATCATAACGTCTAATTAATAATAAAATTGAAAAAGACACCTATAACGTACGATTAGGGTTAGAGAAGTACTTAAAATATACAGGAAACAGCATTTAGGTATCAAAATTTTACAAATAATTCAAAAATTTCTTTGAAATAAGATTAATGATGTCTTCGTAATTTCACTGAGTTCTTGCCATCAAGTGATATCGGGCAGATGTTCTTACATTATTTTTAAATTTTTATAACAAATGTGCTGAAAGTTGCAAAAATAAAAAAAAATTGCTGTGATTATTTTCAAAAATTATTTAATTTTTTTTTTATTTTCTCCGAAACATCACCAGTATCATGCTTTATAGAGTGCTTAGGAATTTTCAAGTATGATTGGCTGCAAACAGCCTAAGCTATGTTTTCGGTTTGAAGGAAACGTAATTTTAGTTCTGTGTAGTTAAAGGTAATTCATATTTATATTAAGAAACGCCAAATCATTTAAAAGTCTTCTTTTTTAGTCCGTTATAATCCTTACTGGATTGTACTCATGGTTTGGTTTCAAAAACATAAAATCATACATAACATACATTTGATGTCAACACACGTCCACTTAGTCGTCTTTTCACCCTTAAGCTGCTCCACTATAAATAACAACTAATTACCTGTTCATTCAATCTAAACAAGAAAATATGATAAGGATTATAAATAAATACTAGATATATGTTTATGAATACTCGTTCACTTGCTTGTTTTCTCATCTTAGGTTGTGGCACTAATTACCTGGTTATTCAATCTGAACAGAAAAAGATGATAAATATTATAATTGTATAAACAAATAATTACTTTCTTACCAGTAATAAATAATCCTGTTTCACACACACACACAAGGTTTCAAGAATATATCTGAAATTTCTTGATATCTGTGCTGATATGCATTCAGAAATCTTACCGAATCTCTTCTTTAGTTGTATTTCATTAATGTTCACAGATTGAAAGAAATTTAAACAACTTACCTTAAGTTTCTAGCTTTTTCCAAACTAAATGGCTATTGTAAGTGAAGATTCGATCGGAGTATTACTCTGTTAGATCCTTTAGTTCATCTATATAGCAAGTACTATACAAAGGTATCTAAGTCAAGCAAATATTTTTTAAAAATAAGCAGTCTGTATTTTCTTTATACAAGGTTCCTAAAGTACAGATGATAACTACATAGTGGATTTCTACTTATAATATTTATAGTAATTTTATTTTATATATAAAGTTCACATTTGAGCGCAAGTAATTATCTTAATTTTCGATGATTGAGAATTTAATTTTACATTAATGCTACGTACCACTTTGTTATTCTGTATTTTATAATCTTATTATTGAAACTTTTTCTGCACCTTGCCAACTATTTTCACGTTTATAAAATTATGGTCAAAATACGAGTGAAAATCAACTTTTATTGAGCAAAAGAATATACTACCTATTACTAATGGATATAAATATCACTATATCGGATGATGTCATTAGTACTGAGAGCACAGAGAATTTCAAATATACTTTTTCAATGTCTTCTGTTTTCAATTTGGTATATTTCTATTCACTGATCTCAGAGTCCACAAGTGATATGATTTTGTATTAAATGTATCAGTTAAGCAAGGATGCTGATTTTGAATGGGAAATTTTCGGATATAACCATTATATATAGAACATAAAGCGTGATTTTCACTCTTTAAGGCAAGAAATCGGGGTAACGGGCGAAAATTCAGAACCTGAAATATCGGAATTGGCTCTAACTGCTGAGGTGATAGTTCTTCGAAACTGCTAGCTAAAAAAAATTCATTGAATGATTGTTTCAGTTTTGAGAAGACTTCTTGCTCACATAATTTAAAACCTAAAAAAATGAAAAATATTTGTTTCTTTTGTTTGCTGATAGACTAAAAACGATTGAAAACGAAAATATCTTTACACAGACAACAGAAGCTTTTATCATTGAAGGACGTTGAGCGTTCTGATTCTGTATGACATGAATTATTTTCTAAAAAATTTTCTTTTTTTTAAAGTCTTTAGTGAAAACCAGTGTCCATTGATGTTTTCATAAACAAATATGATTGGATGTCTAGCCTGTTCTCAGTTGCTTTCATATTCATATATTGTTGAAACATGCGCATCTCCAAAATGTCTGTAAAACCGAAATAAAACTATTTTTAGATTTTAATTGGCGATTCAAACGTTTCTGATAACTTTTGATTAATTTATCAGAAACGTTATTGCCAACTAATTTTTATTTGTTCCATAACGAATTGGGTACGATAAATTTCTGATCCAATATTCTAAAACGCGCCATATATTGAGTATATCTGTGAATCATTTGTTTATATATCAGTATTAATAAGCTACAAGATTAGATAATAAACTTTATTTAATATTGTTGCAATTCTAATTTCTATGCCTACTTAATTTTTAAATACTCCCGTTATGATTCGCTTCCTAATTACTATTTTAATTATCATTTAATACTTTCCCCATTGATGGTTTTAACAATACATTGTTTTATTTAAATGTCCTTTTATTCCTAAGTTTGCACTCCAAAAAATACGCTTTTCCTATACCGCTTTCCTCCTTTATTTTAACAATTTCTGTAAACTTAGAAGGAACAGCAAGAGTTTCTTTACAGAGCTCGTCTTTCCCTAAGATCGCTTTGATTCGTTTAGTATCAAAATTGACGAAATGTTGACTTTGGGCTCTTTGTCCAATTTAGTAGCTTGTCTGATTGATTTGCTGCGTGTTTTAAGCAAAAGTATTTCCCTTTTCGCACTCCGTTAAGTTTCTTCCCCGATTCATCGCAATTTATCGTAATCTTCTTGGGCGAAACTACGAAAGCAAAAAGAAAGCCTTCTACAAATCGTTTGAGTGGATTTGTTCGGAAGATCATTTGTATATTTCCTGAAGGAAAACGTTTGAATAAATAGGAAATCAATCGTTAGAATTGCAAACTAAGTAACAGTGTAAGTAATACATCATCTGATTTTTAATCTTTAAAAATATGTTTTGTCATTGTTTTATCTTTATTTAAATGTTAAGATTTCTTATGTTTTTGCAGTCACGAATTCCAAGCTTTGGTGAAACAGAACAGATGACTGAAGAATAATTTGGACTATCTGGTAAGATTTTAACCTTTAGAGAGTGAGTAAATAGAAATATTTACTTAAAGTTTAAGCTTTAGTTTAAGTTTAACCTTATCACACTCGCCATACATTTGCGAAGGTTTAATTCCAAATCTTATGATACAAGTGTTGAGCACCATGCATCTCTTTAAAGGAATGATCAGAAAATGTTAATTTTCTTAAACAATTCTGCTCAAATTATTATTTGTTAATAAACAAAAATAAATTAATAATTTTGATTAAATAATATAAATAATTATGATTAATAAAAATCATAATTAAATATGATTAATTAAAGCATAAGTAATGAAATACTTAATGTATAAATATGTGTATATAGTGATAAATTTGGTGCATTATTTATTTGTATCCAGATCATGTTGCTACCTAGGAACATGTAAGATCAATATGAGCTTGAATTAATATCCAAGTACTCCTATGATGCCATTTGGCATCATCGAGCCAGAGAGGGTTAAAATCATCTAAATTTGAACTGTAATCTATTTGATATTGTTACTCGGAAATGATCTTATCATTCCGCTTCTGTTTTTTTTCATGCTGGAGTAATTAATTCAGAAAACTATTGCCGTTCTAAACTTGTAAAATGGCAGCAATGCCTCAGTATGAGATCTGTTAATGTTTTGCCAAAAAATTGATTTTCACACAACTTTATGATATGCGTTAAATATTTTTTAAAGAAAATTATGAACCTCATTTAAACAATTCTTGAATGTATGAAATTTGATTATTACAAATTCCTAGGTTTTTTATGGGTTTTTTTTTCATGCTGGAGTAATTTATCCAGGAAAACATTACCGCTCCAAACTTGTAATATCATATCTTCACTAGGATGCAAGCAATGTTTCGGTATGAGATCTGTTGAACATATAGTATGAGATCAGTTAAACAATTATAGAATGTTTGAAATTTGAAGATTACTAAATCATACGTTAAACGTCAGTATGTAACAGCCTAAAAAAGTTAATAACAAAAAAAGATATTTGAAGGGTGGTTTTGTAATTAATTTAATATCTGTATAATTCTAAATATATCAATGAATGCGATTTATTAAAATTGTAGACCGTTTTGAGCTTTCCTGAACGTATATTGACGTCAGACCAAAATTTTAATATAAAATTAAATATGTCGTTTATTTAAAAATTTACAAGT
Organism: Araneus ventricosus; assembly: GCA_013235015.1. NCBI lineage: Eukaryota > Metazoa > Arthropoda > Arachnida > Araneae > Araneidae > Araneus > Araneus ventricosus. The sequence continues at coordinate 299,998 of BGPR01000393.1, read as the reverse complement.
TCGCTTTTAAATCCTGGGACTAGCACGAATACAAAGAGTAAGTAATTAAACCCTCGAACATCGAGCGAAATTTAAATTCTTCGGTATTTATTCGTTCGTTATTTTTAATAGCTACTTAGTATATACAACATTATAATAACATAGACCGCCTGAGTGTATGAAATAACTGAAACGCGATTTCTACGCTGCCCAAGGCTAGAGGGGAGAAATCAAACAGCGAGCAATTTAATTCTAAAATTGCGGGGAAATTATTAATTTTTTTGAATAAAATCGGAGGCTCTTTTAAAATCGAAATTTGCATTGAAATTTATGATAGTATAGCCCACAAGATTATATGGAATAATTGAGACGCGATTGCTACGTTGCCCGAAACAAGAAGATTAATACTAGGAAATTTTAATAAGAAAAGAGTTAGTTGAGTACGTTAAAAATCTTTCTTTTTGGTTTTGTTCTTCAATTTTACAGATGAATAAAAAATTGCTGAAACATAACAGAAGGATGAAATAAGTCCAATATTATAAGCAGATCATAACAATAGTTGTTTTTTATTCGTCTTAAATATTCCGTTCACTGCATAACAAGTAGGCGTCCATAATCTTGAAGACGATAAACACGAGTAAAGTTACCCTGCAGGTGGCGAAGACAAGATACTCATTTTGTGCTTCCGAATTTATGGGTAAAATAAAGAAGGCACAAGAAAATGACGCAAACTGGAGGTTGATGCAATTGAGAACTTCTGTTGCCTCATTCTCTATAATATTTCAGTTCGCTGGTTTGAATGTAAGAAATTTTATTTGACATCATTTTAAAAAACCCAACCTTTTGTGTTACATCAATCAAGCGTACAATTTTTCCAAACTAAATCTACTTTCGATTCCTATTAAAATATCTTGATTTATTTTAAAATTATTTTCATAAATTCTGAATTTTATATAACTAGTTATCAGAAAAAGGTAGATTTACAGCGAATAAGAAAATTATGTTGCAGTGTATAGAAGCTACTATTAATTTAATTTCGATCATGATTGTGATACAAAAAATTAGAAATGTGTTAACTCAAAAAATTATTTAGAAAAAAATATTCCGTATTTGTTCAGGCGTATTATATAGTAAATTGTAAAATGTTATGTGTTAAAAAATTCTGCGTTACAATGTGCACCATTTTTCTAAATTAAATCCACTTTCGATTCCTATTAAATTATCTGAGTTTTATTCTAAAATTAATTTTATAACTTTTGTATCTTCCTGTTAAACGGATTATAAATAATCATCACTAAATATAAGATTTATAGTGAATAGAAGAAATTATGTTTCAGTGCGTCGAAACTACTGTTGATTAGATTTTGATTACAATTGAATCGCTAACTAGAAAGGGCACAAGTTCAAGATACAAAATCAATCTTTTTAAAAGGAGGATAGTTATGTTTCTTAATCCAATTGTGCATGAAATGGGTATTCAAAGACAGCCTCTTATCTGTAGAAAAAATTGATTTAAATCTCGCTTCACCAGGAACAATAATGAATAGTTTATTTTTATGTCTCCTATAAAATTAGTATTTTGTGACTTGTACGCATTCTGCAGTTAGAGATTCAAGGTAATAAAGAGTGGTCATAAATTGCTGGACACATTCCATTTCAAAAATTAATTTTAAAAACTAATAATGTTGCAACTACGTTTATTTTAATTAGAGTGCATTTGAAAAAGAATTTCAGATAGGCAACGCACCGTTATAGTGGTTTTTGAGAGTCATTATCTGCAAAACTGTTAAAGCTAGAAGAAAAATAAAAGCATGTACTTGTAAGGAATTTTACGCTCTTTAATTTGTTAAATCACTTGAAATTCGAAAACTGAACAATTTTCGAGATATTCAAGAAAAATTGAAAAAAGGAAACAAGAAAGCCCGCATCGGCTTCTGCTAATCAGTAGCCACTGGATATGGAAATCTCTCGCTGTAGCAAATTTAAAACCCCGTAATGGTACGCCGCCTATCTGAAAAAAAGACATTTTTATTTGCTCTCTCATTTTAAAAAAGCACAATTGTAGTAACATTATTTGTTTTGTCATTGATTTTTGAAATGGATCCAATAATTTATGACCACCCTGTTTATAAATTAGAAATATGTCAACACGAAAATTCAATGAGAAAAATATATGTTAAAGAGCAAACCGTGAACTTCTGGGTTAAAAAAAGAAAAAAATTTCATTTTCAATGTGCCGAAATCTTGAAAACTCTTCTCCGGTGTAGATTTCGTTTGTATTAATAAAAATTCTAAAGCAACGTAAGTTCCATTAGCAGTCGAAGAACGAATAAATTTGAACTTACCTTTAATCACTCGAGAAACTAAACTTCAAGAACGTTCTTTCAATGGATAAAGGTGAGGGATTTACTGAGGTGCTGTAAACTGAAAAGAAACAAACAATATTCCTGTAACTCTATAGTATTTTCAGTGCAAAAGCATTAAATGTTTTCAAGGAATCAGAGATTTCGAATTTATTAAATTCGGCTTAATTAAATATTGGATTTTTTAATAAATTTTTAATATTATTCAGAGAAATAACAAAAATTAAAAAAATAATTGTTAATTTTTAATTTCGTGCATCGGATTAAAGAATTATTATTATATTATTTATTAAAATACTTTGTTCTCTTGAAAATCCTTCGAATGGCTTAACGTTTGTCTAAGCTTGCCCTTAACTTACCTTTTTAAAATTCCTGTACCAATCACAAAATGTATATAATCTGACCAACAATAAAGGAAAATAAATTGAAATGGAATAAAATGACTTACCGTCCACTAGAACCAACAACTGAATTTATAACGCCAAGTTTGGTGTAATAAATTCAAACCAAAAACTATAGCTATAATAAAACAATCTTTAATGAAACAAACCTGTTCCAGATGGATACATTTTAAAATTTCAGAAAGCTTCGGATTATAAACTGTCTTTTCCTTTTTTTTGGTATTTAGAGTGCAAAGAGCGATAAATTAATATCAAAACTAATGCATCAATATTGTCCAATATATAAGGAAGGAATTATGAAAACCTCACAATAAACAGAAATGAGGAATATAAGTAAAAAAAATGATTTTACAGCCTAAAAGAGACATTTGTTGAAATCCACTAAAAAGTAGCATTTAAGGTTAACAGTTGTATGGAGTAAATAGCTACGTTTTGTTTGCTTTTAAATTCAACTATTTGAGTTGAATTATATTAAAATTACATTTAAATAAAAAGGTAAATGAAGATATTTCTCAATAATTAATTTGATATGTTTGAAAACATCGATTTCACGGGTTCATTTTCTCAGAAATGCATTAGTTTTCAGAGATTCAATTTACTTCAATAATTCGCCAATGGGTAAAAAGAATTCGAATTCAGAAATCGATTGTTGAATTTACATTTTGACTACATGACACAAATGAATAAAGAGAGAAAGGAGAACTTCAACGGTAATGACTTTGTTTCAAGGTTAATTAGAAAGACAGGCAAGTTGAAAAATATTGCTTATTCTTTTATATATTTACATACATCTGCAGATGTCTATCCATTTTTCAGCATCTGATTCGGAAATAACGTTAATTTAAATTAGCAGTTTATTTATGGAAAAAGCAAGGCATCCTTATAATTACATACATTAACGACTTCAGCAAAGCAAATGGTGAAAAATCAGGAATATAAATAAGATGTGTATTAAAATATCGGGCATTTTAAAGTGACTTTATCATTTAGCTTTTACTCGCAAAATATGATTTCGAAGAGCTAATAAACATGGAAAGTAATCAGATACACGAACTATTTTTAGTAATAATAAAACCTTTCGTTTATTTTATTTATTTAGTTATTTTATTTTGCCTCTGCTTAATGATTGGTACATATGCCGTACTATTATTTGATTAGCATTACGTTCCCCTCGAAGTGCTAACTTGTTGCGTCGCTAATCACCTCGCAGAGAGCATTATACCCTTATTCTGTTGTATCATGAGATATGTAATGGATTGGTTTATTCGAATGATAACTGAATGAACTGATAACCTTACAGGCTGTCGAAAGGGACAACAGTTTATTTTGTTCATACGACATGGAAACAGGAGAGGAACTTGCCTGTATCTACTCTAAAATTCCCATTTTCGTCAGATCTCATGATTTTCACTGACCTGTTATCTAATGCTCAAGTTAGTTTCCATATAAAAATATCTGAATATTACAACCATCGCTTCCTTTAGAAAATTCTTAGACATTTTCGAAGTATTGATTCTTTAAATAGAATTGATAAAACTAAATAATTACCGATGAATTGATGAATCATTGCAGTATTAAATAACACCCCATTGAATTGTAGAGTATTTCTCCCATAAACAAAACAGCCAAAAATTCGTGAAACTCAAGAGAGTCGCTCTTAGGATGTCCATCCCCAGGAGTACAAGATCAAACAAAAACGAGAACTTTCTGAGAATGTCTCAAGAGAAACGCATTGTGGTAAGAGTAAGAAATATGTTAGAACTAAAATCTATCGAGTGACATTCTCAGATTGCTACTATTGAGAAATGACCCATAAATCTTATATTTTTTTATTTGTGGCTCTTATTTTATTAATATGTCAATGGAATTACTAAAAATGGTATGGATGTTACATCTTCTACACAAATAGCTCATGATATCTGTGGATAGTGTTACGATATTGTACAATAGGGTGGATCGAAAAGTATAGGAAAAAAAAAAAATTTTGAAATTCTTTTTGGCATGGGGCGGGAAAGTTGAGTCTTAAGTATATTAGTTTATATAATTTTTTTTATTGAAATTCATTCATATCTTCCGGTGCCCCAAGCGCCTCAAAAATAGTTACAAATTGAATTTTTTATGAAAATTTTCAATTTTTTTTTGTTTTGTTTTGAACTTATTTTTGGCATGGGGTGGAAAAGTTGTGTCTTAGGTATATTAGTTTACATATATTTTTTTATTGAAATACATTCATATCTTCCAGTGCCCCAAGTGCCCCAAAAATAGTTAAAAATGACATTTTTTGGGGGAAATTTTTAAAAAAATATTTTCAAAATTTCCTTTAGCGCCGGGTAAGAAAGTTTTGTTTTGGGTATATTAATTTGCGTTTTTTTATTATTATTAAAGTTCATTCATATCTTCTGGTTGCCCGAAAGCCCCCCAAAAAGTTAAAAATTGACATTTTTACAAATATTTATTAAAAATTGTGAATTAATGAAAATATTTGAAAAATTGGCAGATTATTCGAGTATTAAAGTGTAAACTTATAAATAATTATAATTTTATAATAATACACGAAGTATAAATTTAATAGTCAAAGCAATAAATCACAAAACTTATAAAACGTGAACTTAATCATAGATTTTTTAATTATATTAGTTTGAAGATTTACATATTTCTAAAGGATGTAATCCTTTTTGGTATTATAATGCTTGATAAGACTTCTTGATTGTATCCTATTCAAAGTGAAGCAGTGTCTCATCTCTTCTCCATATACACTTTCCGACGCTTCAAACACTATGAGAAAACACCTTTCTACAGCTTGGGTATGGCATGGATATTTTGACTATTCCTCTGTCTAACTTTTACCATGTTCTCTATTTATTTAAATGGCACATTCATCAAAAGAGGTGGTTCAAATGTCCAACTCGTTGCCAGTTAATAAGTGCAAAAAGATCCTTTGCTTTAAAGTCTATTTTTGATACTTGAAAAATTCTTATTCTGATGATCCTCTTTTTTCATATCTAGCACAAATTAGTTTTCGTAGTGCTAAAGACCTTATATTCTCTCTGTTATCTGTGAGAATTGACAATAGCAAATTTTCTGGATGACAAAAGAAGCTATTTCGTTAAATAAAAGTGTGTACTATATTTCTTAAATTGGGTTCCAAATATCTAAAAAATGAAATAAGTCTCCAAATATGCAGCGCTCCTTCTGTTATGGAGGGATTTGTCTTGACATGGAACCATACAGGTTGCATATACCTTCATAATATATATTGCAAGAATGATAAGATTGTCAGATATTTTTTCTGTGACCACATACAACCTTAAAATTCTACCTGCAATTGTTAGCCACCTTGAGTGAACAACTGGACCAGGCTTTCTTAATGCCAGATCAAAATAACATTCATCGCGTGATATCGCTAGGCAAATATCATATAGATATTGCTGATCATTGCTGAGAACCATTCTATCTATATTATGTGGCATATTCTCCACATTTATTGAAGAAAAAGGAGCTACAGGTAGTTCCTCGTAGGTTTTGATTGCTTTACGAAGTGGTCGACAAGATTCTTTAGGACCAGCTGTTGCCCATCCAAAGAATTTAGTAGATGACGGAGGGGTAACTCATTTGTTTGAAGCAAACAAATTCACAATTGTAATGGTCTATTGAGGCAAGTTCCATCAAGCGAATAATACCTCCCTTGTGCCCAGTATTAACATTTGTTCCATTGCATCCAATTACTGTTAGCCCATTTAATCTCATATTATGTGTTCCAAAAAATTGAGTATTGCTTCTTTTATGGCTTTAGCTCCTACTGTTGCAGCAGTAACATGTCCGATATACACAGGTAGGTTCGTTTACAAGAGTGCAATGCTCCTCTTTCGTGGTCTTCTTTGGGTAGTACCTTGTGTCCTTCTTAATTAGCACTTTTGTGTTGTCTTTCCTCCCATCGAAATATAATCCGGTTAAAAGAGACAAAGACACTGTTAACTTAGTAGACTTTGCAACTGCATTTTAAAGCTTTTTACGCTGTCTACGAATTTTATTGCGATCTACCACATGCGAAGCCTCGCCTTCGTGTACAATTCCAATGTCTTGTAGAACAGTACTGGCAAATAAAGTAGCTGTTCTATCTAAAACTCCGTATCGATCACATTCCATTGCTAAGGTAAGGAAATCTAAACGATTTTATGATTGATATTCCAAGGTAATTACATCCGTATCTGTATACAAGGACGAAGACACAGTGTTGAGCTCAAGTAGCTCCATTGATTGAGCATGAACAGCATCAGTTTTAACCATTTTACGTTTTATTCTTTTGTCTTCCATCTGTTTTCTTTTTTCCTTTTCTCTTTTTTTCAGTAGCACTTACTTCCACTTCTCCAATAACCATTTTCCTTTCTAATATTCGATCTTTTATAAACAATCACTTAGCAAGTGGAATGTTCACGTCGTCTTGAAATTTATATGTATCAAAATTTGTACACTTACAAAATGTGATATCGAACAAACACGATATTTTTTCAGTAATATAATTTTCCAATTTTTGTTGGTATTTTTTATCATTCCTTCGCCCTCTCCTCTACGTTTCTCCTTGTAAAATCGTTTCTTTAACACATTTTTAATTTTTGATTTTTAATTCGAAATTTGCATAAAAAACGTTTTTCTGCAAATATTTAAGCGTTTTGGGGCACCGGAAGATATTAAACAAAGTTGAAAAATTTTGCATATATGGTAGTACGCTTAAAAGACAACTTTTGCACCCTATGCCGATTATTTTATCCAACTTTGAATTTTCGATCCACCCTATTGTACAATGTTGCTTATATTGTAAATACATTATTGTAAAAACATTATAACAGCAATATTGAAAAAATATTGTAGCAATAATATTGTAAAAATATTGTATTAGCAATATTTAAACAACATTGTACTTTGAATGGGTCGAAATGCGTAAAATACATGTATATACGTTTCAAAATATTGTCACAAAATGCTTAAAATATATGTATATATATATCAAAATATTGTAACAAAATGAATAAACTATATGCATATACGTATCAAAATATTGCAAGAAAATGCATAAAATTTATACATAGGGGAAAGTGGGGTAAATCCGGGTACACATGTTAAAGTTATGGGAAATTAGGAAAATTCGATTTTCAGAGGGAAAAGTTGCAATCATGTTTACTTTATATGGCAATTTAAGAATATTAGTTTTAAAATTCACATGTAAAGCAGTTGTCTTCTTCCCCCGCTCCACTGCAGCTTTCGTGGGCACAGCTAAGAAAGTTTCTACATTGGATTAACCCTTCTCATTTATTTAAATTAGAAAACACATCATTAAAATTTAAACAATCAACGTCTGATGTGCTTTTATCGTCTTAATCGAAGGAATCATCAATACTGACTGTCCCGTCTTGTGCCACTTGTAGCACCCGATTTTACCCCGAGAGCAGAGGTTATTAAAAACTAAATAGAACCGCGCAATGTTATTGGAGTAAATCCTTATTGTTTGATAGGGTATAAATCCTCAGTAAACGTATAAGAAGCTGTACTAAATATAGTTTTTATAACTGTAATGATTTTTAAGTAAGGATAGTTTAAAGTCAAACGAACATTAGAGAGTCGACGCCTTAAAACAGATAAACATTCACGGATGCAGTGAATTCAACAGCTACAACACGCCACTATGACTGTTACTTTTTCTTGACTAGTAGAGTGTAATTCAGTGTATGTGTGCTAGATAGGGAAAATTAAAAGCTTCAAAAACAAGGCTACCCTGTTTTACCCACTCTCCTCTATATGTATCAAAATATTGCACAGAAAATTGTAAAAATATTAGAAAATGCCTTTGCCCTATTAGAATAAATTGGCAATGCTCAAATATAGAGCATGGTGTCTATAAACCTCGTACGCAGTTTAAAAAGGCTGCAACTTAGCAATACATGTATGGTAGAAAGAATTTGTAAAATGAATTGATTAACATAGTTTTTTTAAAGAAATTTTAGCTGTATAAGTATTTATTGTTCTGAATTTCTGTTGACACGCGGCTTCAAAGAAAAGAAAGTAAATTGTGTTCCTTGGTTGATGGAACTAAAAATTAATGATGCTGTCTAAAGAGGGTTGGGAAACAAGAAGGAAAAAAACACATAGCAATCCCATATCCAAGTATGATGACAAATTTTAAAGACACAGGTACTTTCAATGATAAATCTACATTAAGATAAACCGCATGTGAATAAGAAAACTGTAGCATCTATGAGAAATCTTTTAGGGAAGCTCATTTTACTGACAAAAAGAAAGAAAAAATGGATAAAAATGGCGAAATTTATGGCCTTTGGTGAAATTTACGGGCACTCTTCTGTACGAAAATTGTACATGCATGTGTTTACTCCTCATTTGTGACAATATTCTCACAATAGTTCGGTTGTTGACAGTATCTTTAATCCCATAAATATTAACTTTATTGCAAAATCATATGCTTTGGATAAAGTATAGACTCTGATGCTAATCTATTTTTTTAGATTAGAATTTTTATGCGCCACCGAACTTGGATCGATAAAATTCACATAAAAAATGTAAATAATCAAAGGTGATGAAATTAACGTATTGTAAAGAGTCAGTCAAAAGTCCTTCGACAAACTTTGAGGGTAGGTCAAGCATATACAGAAGCGTCGTTTTTACATAGGATCATGAGATCGCAACATAGGAACACCAGAGGGGTCGCTGGGACAGTGCAGTAAACGAAAGAAGAAGACGCTAGATGTTATAGGACACCAACATACAACGAATGTTTGTAAGGACATAATTCTGGGAGCATTTCCTTCAAGAATATCCGATAGATTTTTCCATCGAGTCGGAGTGCAGTAAGCATGAAACGAGCAAACAATCTACCAAATAGTGTCTAAAATGATAACATTGAGATGTTATTGTACATCATACAGCCTTCTTTTCTCATGAATTTTTAGACACCCTCAGGTGTCATTGAGGTTCATTTACCAGGCTCTTTGGGAATGCACCTTCCTTCCTGAAACAAACCCGGACAGAAAAGCTACCTGCGCTACAGTCTGTTGCTTCACTGTCCCAGCGATCTCCTCTAGAATTCAATTACACATGTTCCTGCGTAAAAATGACTCTTCTGTGTAAGTCTGACCTACTCTTAAAGTTTCTACAAGGGCTTTTGAGTCACTTTATTTAAGCATATAAAAAATTTGCTTTCTTAACATTAAAAGTCAGATGTTGAAGTTACAAGTAGATAAGACATAGACTTAAGTGCCCAAAATGAAAACATACGCTTGACAGTTATACTCTTTGTAAAAAAAAAATTGATTCATGATATGAATAACATGAAATCGTAGTAAAAAGCTAATATAAACTCATTCAAATACCTAATTTTTATATTTAAATCAAAATTGCGGTGACGACTGATATGGAATATTTTTGTTGTCAAAATATTTTTAAAGTGGTGCAAGATATACCAAGTGGATACAAATTTTCCATGCTGATCGTCTTTTTTTCTACAAAATGGATATTATTTCACTTGCATATAACTTCAAAACTGAAGCTTTTTCCTTTGGTCAAGTATAATATTTCCATATATAAGTATTTTTTTAATAATATGAGAATTGATTTCTCAAAATAGCACACATTTTTACGTTTTTTCTGTTTATTTATTGTTATTCAAAAATGAAGTTCACTTGTTCTATATTTTGCGAATATATTTATCATTTTCTTTGTATAATTTCTTATTGGAGAGATGACTAACAAAACAAGGATAAATTTTTTTATGTACAATTGTTTTTTCACTATATCAGAATTACTTTCTCAACAATGGTATAAATTTTTACTTTCACCTCTTTATATATTTTTAAGTAAATTTCGTCTGTCTTGCAGTTTCCTAATATATTTATCATTGTCTGAGTATGAATTCGTATTGGAGAGTAGACTTCCAAAACTAAATGCCACATGTTACAACCCTCCGACCGGTATTTTTAGATTTATCATGTTCAGTTCAAAAGCAGATGGCTCATATTTATATGGATATTTTCTTAAAAGATCTTGTATAAAGTATTCTCAAGATTTAAGAAATATAATTAAATACAAAAAAGATCGATTCAGTTACTTTAAAAGCTAAGTTTTCTAACATGACAGCAAAAACTTCAAAATATTTGGACGCTCAGAGGGTTAAATTCTTGATTAATAGCATTGCATGATATCAAGTTCTTAATAAGAGAAAATATATCTATTTCTTATTCATATTTAAAATGAAGTTTATGTTATTTTTACACAAAACATTGTTCATGCCCCTCTCTGGTTAGATGAACTAAAATTAGACCATATCAGCTGCCTTTGTTTAAAGAGACTGCATAATTTAATACATCCTCCTCCTTCTTTCATACCTATGAAATACGGCCGTCATAATGAAGATCCTTCCTTGACTGAGTTATTGACGATTTCTGCTTGCCTGTTAAGCTCCCTGCTGCAATTATGTTGCTCTTGGGTCAAAGGGAGATAGTATCTTATGAAGCAAGATAACTGATGACTCCCACATTACAGTTATTTGATCGCTGGTCTTGTGACTAAGCAGAAACTGTGCCCATAAATCTTATGCCACAAAAGCAGGAGTAATACATGTTACTTTTTTATAAACTTCCTTCCTAGCATCTAATGAACACATTTTTCATTTCAGAAATAACGTTTGGTGATTTCACATTAGGAAAAGTAAGGCGTGAGAGTCGCGTTTATGAATAGGTAATGGATAAAATTATAGTGAGATATTTTTACATGGCATTAGTATTTTACTTGATCGATTCGACGAAAATATGTTTGCAAAAGGCTAGAAAAACTTCTTAACAAAATTAAAATTTCCTTGAATTTACTTTGATTTCCAGTAACTAATAAATAAAATGTTTCATCTTAGAAATTATGTATAATAATTTCACATTAGGAAAAAGTAAAGCGCGCGAATCGTATTTTTGAACAGATAAAGAAAATACAAAGAAGTACTTTTACAAAACACTTTATTTTGACTTGATCGATTCGACGAAAATATATTTACAAAAGGATCGAAAAAACTTCTTAGCGAAATTAAAATTTATTTGAATTTACTTTGATTTCTAATAACAGATAAACAAAATTTTTCATCTTAGAAATTATGTCTGACGATTTCAGATTTAAAAAAGTAAGGCGCAAGCACCATGTTTATGAATAGGTAATGAATAAAAATAAGGCCAGGTATTTTTATGGCATTGGAATTTGACTCGATTGATCCTAACAAAACATGTTTGCAACGGGTAAGAAGAAACTTCTTAGCGGAATCAAAATTTACTTCGATTCCTAGTATATGATAATTTAAATTTAGTTGATTAAACTGAATTAAATTTTACTTGAAATTCTAGATAATTGTTTGAAGTAAGTATCTATCATCACCGTTTTCAGCAAGGTGATGCCATTTGGAAACACCGTGGTAATCTGCTTTTAATAATCAAAAAAAGGCTTGCGCTCATATTGTTCTTGCATGTTCTTAGATGGCAGTACAAACTGAATACAAATAGTTGTTTGAAGTTGAATGCAAAAATAGACTGCCGTCATTCTCGCAAGAAATTACTATCAGAGAATGCCGCATTTGTTTTATTTCTTATTTTAAGATTATTACAGAAAACTAGTCTATATTCAATGGATTCTACTATTAACAAAAATAATCGTTTATACCAAATTTGAACAAAATAGATTGAGAAGGAAGCTACTGTAAGATTTTGTGAAAAAGGAATTTTTAAATAATAAGGACAAAAAAAATTATACCGCATAAATTCGACTTTTGTTTCGAACAGGTTATATTTAGTTAAAATCATTTTTTGTTATAAAAACACTACACTTCAAAACAAGAGCATGATATTCTTTGCAAAAAAATTAAAGTTTTGCAAAGGATGAGAAGATTTGTCCAGTTGCTTCACATTGCTTAATTAATTTAAAATGGTCAAAAATATGTGAAATTTAATTTATATATATAACTGTTCTATCCTCCGGGAGAATCATCATGAGTACATATATGAGAAGTCGTCTGATAAGTAAACAGGCTCTTACTTCATCTGAGGGAATATTAATGGACGTGTGGTTGTGTTGGTTACAGTTCCGATTCCTGCCGGAGGGGTTTGTGTTAGTCAGTGATAGCCATTAGGTGGCAGGCTGAAGTTCCCGTGTTAACCCTGCAACGACAGAAACATATGAACAAATCGACAGTAAAAATAGAGAAAATTCGATTTTTCTTCCAATGATCTATCACTGTATTCGGATATCGTTGCATTTTTTTACTATTGAAAAAGTGCTCGGTATGTTTATGTTTCCCTTTAAAATGTTAAAACATGTTTCTACGCAACAGCAAGCAAGCTCACCTAGGACGATAAATAGCAGAATACTAAGTCCATGATTGTCCTTGACAAAAGACATACGTTCTTTAAGAAAAGGCTGGTTTTTCAACTAAATCAAGCTGACGTAAATAGGGCATGCTATGAAAATCAATAAAATAATTGTGACATATGCTTATATTTCTTCTCGGAAAATATTAATCTTCTGAAAAATATAAGGAAATAAATATCTTTTTACTCGCCTTTTTCAGCTAGACATCAATATTTCACCTTGTGTTTTTCTAAACATGGACATTAAAACATGAAAAATGTCTGGTACTTTATTATTCGTGAAAACAAGAGATTCTTCCAATACCGTTGTAATATTATTGTTATTCACGAACATTCGATTACAAAAGCATGGAAAATGTATTCGACACAGAGAAAAATTGATAAGATGCCGGTGAAAAACAGCTCGATTTCTGTGGTGCAAAAAATAATTTCGGTTCACACTGTAAAGACTGCATTAGTAGTCAGAATGCTAAACCTAAAATGATTAAATTCATCTCAGAACATCGACTTTTGTATATTACACTGAGAAAAGATGTATAGTGTCTCAAGAATTAAAAGTAACTCACTAGATTTATAACTAGAAGCTGTGTAGCATTGGCTTTGCGATGCCACGAATTCAAATAGTCAATTTATTTTTGCTAGCTTAGGATCTACATACTCTTGAAAAATCGTTATTATTTTTTATTGTTTTTTGAGCAAACTAATTTGTATCATAATTGATCTTTATGGAAATAGTTTTAGAAAAGTAAGAAAATATAGATTTCGTAATCATTTTTCAATACGAAAGAAATGAACTCAAGTTTCTAGTTGTTACTGCCATCATGAATTTGTATAGTGGTGATGATTCTAATCTTAATTAGCTAATTTCATGAGTGAACGACTCATGATAAAGAGAAAGTTTGAGCTGTCCTGTTGATCAAAGCGACCTTGGAACACCAAGATATCATTAAAAGTCAGAAGTCCTTCCTGGAGAACTTCCGAGGGAAACTGGTTCGCATTTGTGTTTTCACTTGGAGGAAAACTCTAGCAGCCAGTCCAACCTGAGGGATTGATTCGCGTATCCGTGCACTTGTTTTTAAATTATACTGGTGAATAGCACAGCCAGATAATCGATCCCATCATCTTCTTCTATTTCATGTTCCGCTCGTGAGCACAGAGTTGTATGTAGTATCTGAGTGAAATTCGATATGTATTCCTTATTCTTATAGGTTAATTTCGAAGTCAGATGTTAATCTAACATTCTTGTCAGAGTACCTTTATAAAATAGCTTCAAATATAAATTTTACTACGGTTTTGAAAACGGTGCTGATTTCGGAGGCCATATGGTGCATATCCTTTACAGCTGGAATAAGTACATCTAACCCAATTATATAAGACTACACTTCTAAGCTGTCTTTCGTTTAAAATATGAATTAGTTTTAAAAATTTTATAAGTAATACAAAGCATCATTTTACAGGAAAAACGATGCTATTTTTGAAAGAAAGGTATCGATACTCATACGTCAACCATCCTATCTCAGACCTCCAAGGTCTCACGAAACTGCCACCTTGGATCTAAATTAGTCTGGGGTGTTAAAGGATGCTGAAGACGCAAAAATGCAATGAACAAAGCGACCAATTTCCTTTTCAGAAATTGACTCCCAAGAAAGTTGGTAAGGCTTCTCAAAAAAAAATTCCGAAAGATATTTAGCAGTCACACTTCACGACAAAGTTGTTTATGTGAACTTTCTAATAAATTCTTCAATTTCATAATTATTTTTGAAACCTCACAGTTTTTCTGGTATCAAAATGAAATTTCAAGAAATATTTATGTCCCGAAAATTTCATAACAGGAAATCACGTGTATAAAGCAGTATGTATGTTTTGACCGAAAAGGAACATGAGAATTGCGTTTATGATGGTATATTTATCGATTCATACTAGTGTGATTATTCAGTTATAGTTCATTCATTGTTTTTATATACAAGACCATTGCTTCCAAAACCTATGGAGTGGATGGATAATCGATTAACGAACTTACTTCGATCAAAAATAATGTTAGTTATCAGTAATGTTCGTTATTGAATAAATGATTTGCAAAGACTTTTTGGAAACTTCATTTTTAAGTCCATAAATAACACTAATCTATATACCTTGCTTCGTTTCTGTAGTTGGCACTCCTTTCCTTTTTGGTCCCATAAATGTTATAAGGAATTTTTAATAAAAAATTACAAAAAAATTACAAATATTCAAAGAACTTAATTTAAATATATAGTGCCCATAAAGCTATGTATGAAAATATTAGACTCTATCTTCCCAGAAACTTTTCATAGAAGTATAACAGCGTAAATTATTATCTTTGTATTTTATTTTTCGATACGATCCATATTCTTATCTGCTTGCTTGGCGAGTTCGTTGTTGATCATGGCAATCCACTGGCCCGACTTTTGTGGGTTCGTCTTTGCCATGGCAGTGGCAACAAATCTCTTCTATCTATAATAAATTTTGTTATCTGAGAATATGGTTGTAGTTCAAAACATTAAAATCTTCTCGAGATAATGTTCATTATGAAAACTATCTGATAGTCAGTCACTCACAGTATGTTTGAAACAAGAAGCAAATTTTTATGATTTCCGCATGTACCAGACCATTCAGCTGAATATCGATTCCGAATTCCGAAAGGTTTTAACATAATTTTCCTTATTTTTAAACTATCGACTCTGTATTCTTACTTAATCTCTTAGCTAAATCCTAAGTTTCAAGACACCGAATTTTTTTTCACACCTGTTTGAATTGTAAGTAGATTATTCGTATAGTATTTTTAAATTGTTCATTTTAAATAATTATATTATGTGATTTTATGAAAAAGAATTTAATATATTAATTTCTTTTCAACAAATCATCAAATTCAATCGGGAAAATTCTATGGCTCTGCAGTTTAATTTATATTTAAATTAACGAAGTTCTACTAGTTTAGATGTAGAAAGTAGAAAAATGTAATGCAACTGAATATTTCCTTCTCATGTTATTCATCAAACTTATATTCTAATCTTTCTCTATATTCTTTCTTTAAAATTTTTTCAGCATTACAGATGAAAAAGAAAATACCACAAAATTTCCTAAAAATAACTTCTTAATAAAACTAGTTACTTTCTAAGAATTTAAACGAGGAAAAGACTCAATCGATTGTTGTTGATTTCTGTAATTCATATTTCTAAATATTATACTACTTCTGTCCCATAATAATAGTAGCAGTTGGTGGATTTAATTTGTACCATAATAATAGTAGCAAAAGAAAATAAATGTAGAACGCAACATTTATTATCAAAAAACTATATTAAATTAAACAATAAATTAAAAATATTACTCCTAATTTTTATTTCCAGTCTTCAGATAGTGTCTGCTTCTATCAATTCATCAATATTATTGGGCGAGGCTTGATCTTGTAGTGACTGCAGTATTACACTGATACTGATACTGTGTACTGATGTGTAGTATTGTTGGACAACCGCAATTCGATCTTTGCATGAAAACTCTCTTTTTTTATCTTACTTTTACAATGGGTTGATATTAAACTGAAGTAAAACAATTGATTTCGATCAGAGGATGAAATTAGAAAAATAGTTATAATTCGTAATAATTAGGTTAACTTAAAAATTGAAAGATGTATCAAAACAAATGACAGATGTCGTGAAATA
This sequence comes from Araneus ventricosus, assembly GCA_013235015.1. Classification (NCBI taxonomy): domain Eukaryota; kingdom Metazoa; phylum Arthropoda; class Arachnida; order Araneae; family Araneidae; genus Araneus; species Araneus ventricosus. The sequence goes on along the minus strand of BGPR01000393.1, from coordinate 283,172 downwards.
TTGATTTTGATTGAAGGCTTCGCAATTTTGCGCTACAACATAACTTACAGCTGCATTCTCCAATAATCCCTGTTTAAATATTCACTTGTTACTATTATTACGGGACAGAGGCAGTATTACTTACGTCTTCTACATAAATTGTACCAGATAAAATTATGCTGAAATATAAAACTTAAGGACAATACACTATAAAATAAAGAATATTTATAATAATGTTGTAAATTGTTTTAAACAATTTATTTATGAAAATTGCTTTGTTACAATATGTGTTTTATTTCTAGTTAAGACTATCTTGAATTTTAGAGAGAAATTTATCGCAATCTGAAAAAAATACTATTAAATGGAACAATTATGGAAACATGAGATATTTGGAAACAATCAGCGATTCCATGATTGTTTTAAAACTTTCTTAACTGTATTAAATAAATTTCGTAAAATTCTGATGGTTTATCATACAAGTTTTAAACGACTCGAACTGAAAGATTAAAACTTAATTAAAATCTTGTATATATATGAAAACAAAGTAGCTTCTGTTTTATGTACAATATGGAGAAATGTCGTAAATAGGATTAATATACGAACTTCTGAAATTGGTCTGCATATTAGACACGCATCTGCATTTAATATTAAGTTAGTACAAGAGCATTTATGTTTCAAAATGTCATATTATGTTCAATATCGTTGGAAAAATAAAGTCATCAAAATATATCTTCCTTCCTCGACTTCGAAGCTATGTAACAGCGTAATTATATGAATTTATTTTTAAATTTAAGGAATGTTAAAGCAATTTAAAGATGATTACTTGACATTTGGGGAAGTGTGTGGGCTGTCGAAAATCTTTTGCGATGTTCTGACAGCCTACATGTTGCAAGTAAATGTCACTAATATTTAATAAACTTTCAATTACTTTCTACTTACAGCATTAGAAATTATTTTGTTAAAGGAATATTCTTCTAAAGCAAGGTTTCTTATTTCCTGCTTCGATGAATGTTGTACACCTTAACTGTGCATCGTTTGGGTGGAAAAGGCTTACGAATTCTTGTAAGCAGAGGTATTTCAAATCAGTATTTGATTTTAATCACATTATTAAAATTTATGAAAAATTATATTGAGATATGACACTAGTTATGGTTCTAAAATTAAATTTATCGCATTAGCATTACAGATTCATATGACACAAACGCAGAACGCTTAACCTCCTTAGTCCTGAGACTAACTTTACATCATAAATTTCTTTATATTTTGTGATAATTGGTTTTAAGTGCATCAAAACGTAATAGAAAAGTGTTGTGAATATTTAAACTTTTTTTTTATATTTGAGAAAGTTAGTGTCTTCTATAGGAGACATATTGATAGATGCACACAGTATCAAATCACAAATTTAAATTTATTTTATTTTATTTATTTTTCAATATTTTAACCCTTTGCGGGCGGATCCGCCCGACGGGCGAGCATCGCTGTGGACGAGAGGTAAAAAGACTTAGGCGGCTATTTGCCGACACTCGTCCGCAAAGGGTTAAAATCTAGAAGCATTTCCTGCAATGTGATGGAAGTATTTAAAATTTTGCTTAGCATCTCCCACAGGCGAAGACACGACTAAGGAGGTTAAAATACATAAACATTTTTATCATCAGTTAATCATTAACAAAATTTTACTTTCGGGGGGTTGGATATATGTTCACTGCTTCGTCTCTGAACTCAGACTGACTGATTACAGTTCATACCACACAGTGACGCTGTTCTTACTCATAGTATGTGTGAGCCTGTCATTCATGTGGAGATCTCGCATTTGTCACAGAAGGAAATATTTATCTTTGTTTTTAATCAATGATTTATTTTTGGGAAAGCATGATGAAGCTTTTCTGGAGGTAGTATATTTTTCACCGATAATTCGACCATCAAGAGAATAATTTTAAGAACACTGATTAGTTATGAATTGATAATAAATAAGGAAGGATAATTGCATAATTCGAAGTGCAATTTACTAGATTAAAATTGCGTTTTGGAGCTAAAGTAAGACTATCGGTTCTTGTAATCCATAAAACTTTCAGAAGGAAGAGAAATGCTTGTAAAAAATAATATCATGCAAGTATTCAATCAGTATACTCTGCTGCATGCGTATTGTCAAATGCATAGGTATAGTGAGATCAACTGAATACGTATAGGGAAATTCATGCTTTAATATTCATCAAGATCAACTAAAGCTTTCATAGTACTATATTGGCATAAATAAATTATGTGTGAGAGTATGTTTAGGATTGCATATCAAGAAAACACTTCAAAACTTTGTAATACATGTTTTCAATATCATGAAATGCTTTCCCATCTTGATTCATTCAGGCACTATTTCTATTTCATTCCTGCGTTATTATTTTTCTTTGATGTTTTCTAATACTGGTGTATCATGTATTTTTGAAGTGTTTATTTTATTATTTCAGTCTTTTTATTCAAATAGCTTTAGCGTGGGACGAAAAAAGGTTCTATTTTTCTGTATGGGGCTTTAACGTATTTTTTCATTGTTTACACCTATTTCTATATCGTTCTGCATTACGATAGTTCTTATTCATGATTTAAAATGTATTAATAAAATAAATTTACTACATCCCCTTACAGTATAGATTCTAACTATAATTTATTATTATTATTTTCAGTTTGAATTCTATTCTTTTCTCATTTGTTATCTCGTATTAAAGATTTCACGGGTCATAATTAAAATAATATGTGGTTAAACCACTGAGTTAAATTTAAATATTAAAAATGCGACATTTATTTAAATGCAATCAGTTCATAGAACGTTTGAAAACTATGAATAAAGAAAAGGCGAGAAACAAACCTTAAGTTTTCAATGAAATAAAGGTCGCATTTTTCTTCGAACTTAAAGAAAAAGAAAACAGAAAATATAATATCCACTGTTCAGATTTCAGGTTTTTATGTAAATATTCAATACGTCTGAGTACAAATTCATATTTCAGCCAAAATTTTCTACCTTTATTAGTTCTCTTTGACATTGTGGTAAGTTCTCGTCTTTTCGACCGCAAGGGTCCAGGTTCGAAACCCGATTCCATTAAATATCCATTATGCATCTGGGCCTGATGCACTTTAAATATAACGTCAAGGGCCAGACTTCCCGCCATTGACATGGTGCGGAAAATTAGAGAGGGGGATGTTGACTCAAGTATAGTTATCCTGTTATCACCATAGCTCAAAAAATTACGAGGTCCGTCCCGAATTTTCCACCTGTTGCTTCAAAAAGACACGCTAAAGTAACTAAACTAAACTCTAGTACTCTTACGTGCATATGATTAATGTAAATTAATTAAATTTGCAGTAAAAATATCGCTATGATGTATGGCATGCATAAATTTACTGTAACATAAAAATTTTATACTCATATGAGGAATTTTACTTTCCATCAGCTGCATATGTGATAGTATTTACCCTTAAAAACAGGAGAAACTGTCGGAGTTAATATTAAGCTTTGAAAGAAAAATATTCCCTTCTACTTCAAGAATGTTGTAAAAAAAGTTTATTATTTGAGCAATATTCCTCTTAGGTATTAATCTACTAATTGCTTTTCAAATATGGAAAGTTCAGATTTGTTTGGATGCAATCAAATTGATCTGCGCAAAACTTGTTTTCTTAAAATACATTTTCGACTCCATCCATTAGCTTAATGAATTTTGTTCGGTTTGAATGAAAGCTCATATAATTCAAGCTATCAAACTGTAAGTATAGCTATACAATGAATGACATGCGCAAATAAGTTGCATATAATTTTTTTATTTTTCATTCCTATATGAACGCATTTACTTCTTAACAGGTACATATGGTAGTATTTATTCGTAAGAATGGGAAAAACGATTGAAGTTATTATTAGGCTCAGAAAGAAAATTATTCCACTCTTAAAACTAAACCTGGAGCATCCGTTAAGAATTCTAAGACACTCTACCTCAATAATATTGTAAAGAAATTATATTTGAACGATAATCTCTTAGCTATTGATCTACTAATTGAGTTTCAAAGATGAATCGTTAAAGTTTGGTTGAATGCAATCAAATGGATCTACGCAAAACGTCTTTTCTTCAAATGCATTTTCGACTCCATCCATTAGCTTCGTGAATTTGTTAGGTATAGACGAAAGCTCATATAATTCAAACTGACTCTGATGTGCTTTAGGCCGTTGTTTTGATGAAGAAAATGTAACAAAACTCGAAAAAAAAGACCGAAGGGAGCACCTTATTATTTTCTTCTTCCTCTTATACTATTATATTAGTTTATTTTTTCTTCTTCTTTCCCCCCACTTATGATACAACTTGTTCTCAAGGATTGGGCTCTTCCTTAACTGTTACCTGACGCTGAGATCATTACGTTAATGGTCAGATGATATGAAAGATTTATACCTGCTAAAGAGCGTATTATCTCTAGTTTTATTTTCATTTTTGTTCTTAGAAACTTCTCATCATTAGCTTTATGCATGCATATCTGGTTCATTGTAACATAATTAAAAGGATAGAGTAATTAGTTTATGTAATCATCTTGTTGTGCATATAAGTTTTAATAGGAAGACAGATATAATTTTGAATCTTTCAAAATTTGTTTTATGCAGTTATAACCATATCAATCTATATTTAATATTGGATTTCAATTAGTTGTCGCCTTTTAACTGAAGTATAATATATTTGAGAAACTTCTGAATATTAGCTATAATTTTTTTAACATTTATTTTGTTTCCTATAACAGATCAATATATTATGTTTATATCTATATGTGTATACCAAATAAAATTACAATAACAAAGAATGTAAAGCGGCTCTTATTTTCTCTCAAAAAAGAACTTACCACATAAGACAGGGTTAATAATCCGAGAAAGGGTAAAAACAGTTTGACAAAGGTATTCGACAGTATAAACAAAAATTAACTGTCGCCGTATTTGCACAGTGGATGAGGTTTTCGCTGGAGGTTCATGATAAAACTTTCGATAGGATTCAATATGAATATCTTCTTTATGTTCAGAATGCAGAAGTGAATAATTAGTGATATCTTCTTGTTTGTTGTGGAAAATACTGCAGAAATCATATTACTATATAGCAATAGCTTTAAATCGCGGGAATCGTATTACTTTATTTTAAAATCGGAAGTATTATCGTTCTTAAACGGATGTTGTCCTGTTACTGATGATTTAGAGAGTAACGTTACATATTCTGTCTCAATTCCGACAATATTCTTCAAGCTTCGTACTTGATCACAACATTCTTCTGACTTATTCTTTACAACATTCACTAAATTATTATGGTGTCTTACAGCTTATCAAAAACTTTATCATGCAAATGGAAGGAAAACTTTTGTCTCTACCTAATTCGCGAAAAAAAAAAAGATTTGTCTGATTCTACAATTATAATCAAAATGCTTTTCTTATTTTTTCTCTCCGTTACTATTACTTTTACATAGGCTAATTTATCGTTTCGGATGACATAAAACATGATGCTAAGATATTTATCACCGTTTTCCGCCGTTGAATGTTTGACTGATTAATAATAATGGTTACATATGACAGATCCCGTTAATGGCGTGCAGCATGAAATGTGAAAGTGCGGAACTAAATTCTGACTGAATGGGAGGGAGAAGTTGTAAACCGCTCTCTTATATGGAATCAGTCGTAAAACTGATAAACCGAATGTGAGTCTCAGCGAAAATGCAATGTAGCGGTTAGTCTGACGGTTAGTTTATTTTAGAGTTTCAAAGTACCTTAGAAAATTTTGTTTTATTTCCTCCTTGTCGGGAGCATTTTTTCCTTTGCCATGTATATTGGTAACAATAAGTTAGTCTATCAGCAAGTTAGATCAACAATAACATTCTCGTGAAAAAACATAGAATGTATCATTCGAAAATGTATAGGCTTATGAAATGCATTTGAACGAGTTGAATTTACAAACTGGAAAATCAAGTTATTTTTAAACGCGTTTATTTAACATGTCTTATTTCACATTTGTAAATATAGAGTTTTGTAATCGATTTTTCATTCACTTCCTGATGTTCTGGAGAATTGAAATTTTGTATATTTGTGTATCCTCGTAACCTATATACTATTTTCATATTTTCAGAATTTAATTATCAGTAAATCAATTAATTAAATTAAATTTTGATCCCTTGCACATGGTGCTGACGGTAGTGAGTTTGAGAAACAATAATTTTCGATATTAAAAAGTAAAAAGTAATTTAAATAAAAAAAGTAATCCTTCTGTTTAGTACACTAATAAAAGTTTGTTATTAAAAACTTTTTAATCAAGTTGTTTTGTCAAGTTGTTATGAAAATGATTTTTTATGTTTTTGTTTCTCTCTAATGTAAGATTCATATATATTCCTATTCTCAGATATTTTTTGTTTTTATTCTTTCCTCAAAGATATATGCTTCCTGTTCACAAGAAAACGGAGCTGCTCTCTGTTTATTTATTCTCTGAATAAATATGTTCAAAAATATCAAGCATGGGAAATACCCCTCAAAATCTCTTTTTTTTTAATATTCTTCGCGTTCACGGATATCATTTTTCGTAAAAGAAGGTTATTGATTCTTCCATTTTTCGCGAACATGAGTTCTTCCTATTGTAGTGTCCGAAACTATTTCATCATTTTCCTGTCGTTGAACCCTGAGCTATAAACTTCAAGAAACCGCCTGAAAATTTCAACCAGAACATTTTTTGGATTTAAAAATGTGATAAATATCCAACTTCAAAGAAAAAGATGCTTCCCATTTACATGGCCTATGAATGTATGCAAAATATATAAGTAAAAAAATGAAATTTGATATTTTACAAAGCTAAAGTCTTAGAACTGTTGGTGGCATACAAAAATACAGAGTTATGTCAATATTGACGAATATTAGTTTAAATTAGTATCTAAATGTATTTTCTCTTGTATTTTACAGGTAGTTAATTTTTTAAAAATATATTTGACTCTAATTCATTGCAGATAATTTTGCTCTGTCTGCAAACCGCCGATCATGTATTGAATTCTATTTTTTAATGTAAAATCAAAGCAAATCTTTCGTGTGAAAGTTAATCAGCCAGAGAGAGAGAGAGATTTTAACAGATTTAGCGATTTTTCTCCAAAATTTCTAGTAAAAGACATGCCCAAAAATTAAAGAAACATTTTATTATCTTGAAAAATAGCGAAAATGGTAGACTCGATGTAAAAATGCTTAATTCTATAAGGCAAGTGAAGGAGAACCTTGTCTCTTCTTTGATCTGTGGGGGAATTCAAGAAGGAAATATAAGGTGCAATAAACCTGTGATGATTTATTTTGAATAAAACGAAAGAAAGTTTTCATAGAAAAATTTGGAGCTATTTTTAGGTTTGCATTCAAAAAATATAAAAAGGTAAATAATCTGGATGTTAGAGTCGACAATGTTATTAACCCTCCACTTGAGTGGATTGTTAAGCCTCCATTGGCTTGTTAAGAGTTAAAACCTTACTTGATAACTTTTTTCCAAATGATGATAATTTTGAGGCACATTTTTATGTTCCTAATAATGATTCCTTGGACCCGTTGGTCGAGGAAGTTTTAACAACTGTATTTAATTGCTTAAAAAGTGGAAAGGCCCCTGGTTTGGACCGTCTGGACTACAAAATGTGGAACGCTATTTATGGAGTGGATAAATCTTTATTGATAAATATTTTTAATACTTGTTTTAGATATTCTTATTTTCCTATAAACTTAAAAAATGCAAAGGTCCTCTTTCTGCAAAAAGCAGGGAGAGATCCAAGCTTGGTCGGGTCTTATAGACCCATTAGTTTGTTGCCATGTTTAGGGGAAATTTTGGAACGATTGTTCCTAATTAAATTACAGAGTTGTTTTTCCTCTAATAACATAATTCATGTTAATCAATATTATGGGTTCCGGGAAAATAGATGCAGTGTACTTGCAGTTACAAGAATTTTGTCTAAGATTTCTTCTCTTACTAATAATTTACATGCTGCATTAGTGTCAATTGAAATCAAGGCCGCCTTTGATAATATGAATTGGAATGTTCTCTTTGGCTTGTTTGATAAATTTAATGTTCCTTTTGCATACAGAAATTTTATTTTTTATTACTTGTTTAACAGGAGTGTTGTTTTCAATTATTGTTTCAATTATTGTATTTCAATTTATATGTTAAAAATAATATTTTTAAAGGGTGTCCCCAAGGTTCTCTCTTGTATTATCTTCAGGCATTTGCTGACGACCTGGATCTTGTCACTTTTAGTCGAACTAGGAAAATTTTAGAAATTAACACTAACAATGCATTAGACTTGATTTCTGAGGAATTAAATATTCTAAAATTAGACATCTCTATCGACAAGTGTCAGGCGTTGGTTTTCAGAACACTTAGTTCTCGTTCATTGTCTAAGCCTAATACTATTGTTTTTAATAGAAACCCAAGTTTTAAATTAAATGGCGGATCAGTCAAAATTAATAAACCCTAAAATATTTGGGTCTCTTGAGTCTTGGGTCTATCTTGGAATCCTCATATTTTTGGTTTATATAGGAAAGCTTACAATTTGTGTTCAAATTTTAATGGATTAATTTCCTCAAATTAGAGTGTTTCGCCTTCTCTATTAAAATTTTGGTATTTGACAGTAGTTGATAAAGCACTTCTTTAAGGCGCTGCTGTTTGGGGTAGGGCCTTAACTAAATCACAAATTGCCAAATTACGCTCTATTCAAAGAATGTTTTTATTGAAATTGTCTCGAGCATATAAAACTACTCCAACAAATTCTTTAAATATACTTTTAGGTATTCCCCACTTCATTTGATTATTAAATCACTATTTATTAGGTTTAACATTTGGAAACTTAGATCGGATAAGTTTAGGGAATTGATCGATCCTATTTCCCTAGATTTTTATAGAGAAATAAATTCTATTTTTTCGAATAGAAAAATTTGTGAGGACTTTACTGATTATGATTTTGAGGTGTACACCGACGGGTCATGGATTGACGACAATGTTGGATTCTCGGTGTGCTTTTTCTGAAAGAAATTAACTATTGCCTGTTTTTTTCTATAAAATGAATTCTTTTAACTCTGCTTTCCAGGCTGAGCTGGCGGCAATTAATTTTGCTGCTGGTTGGGCCTTAGAAAGAAATGTTAAGATCAAAGTGTTTTCTGATAGCAAGACCTCTATTGAAGCGATTAGAAGCCCAAAGTCAAATATAATTTTGTATTATGAGTTAAGGATAATCTTTGCAATGCTGAGGATCTAGTCAGCCTTGTCTGGGTGAAAGATCATGCCGGTAACCCAGGCAATGAGCTGTCTGATCACTTTGCAAAAATTGCTTCTTCTTGTGGGGCCGATATGTCTATACCTGCTCCTTATTCTTATGTTAAAAGAGTTTGCAAGGAATTCCTTATGAACGAGTGGAACTCATACTGGGAAAACTCCACCACTTAATTCTTCCGTCAGCAAATCTGGGCTTATTGATTAGCAACAAATATGTCATTTATCTGCTTACCAATCATGGACCTTTTCCAGCATATCTGTGCAGGTTCAAGATTTTGAACAATCCTGATTGTTTGTGTGGTAAACATGGAGATGTCTTACCATTACTTGACTTCATGTATGTATACCAAGGACTATCATTTACTACTACCGACAGGTGCTGCTCGGACTCAAGTAAAATTTTGAAATTTCTAGAAAAATTTGTGATAATTTGTAGCGTTTGTGATCTGAATTGTATTTAACTTCTGTACGTTAATTTACTGCACTCAAAATATTTATTGTTATGTAAGTAATCCTTTGATTGAGTTTCTTTTCTTATTATCCTTTTTTTGTTTCTTGAGTTTTACCACGTTGGTTTTGTTTTGTAGTACCGTTGGTGCTTTTGTGTTGCGTGTGTTTTTGTTTGTTTTTCTGTTTGTTTTTGTTGTACTTGTGTTTTTTTTCTTTCTTTTCTATTTGCGCGTAGCTCTGTAATCCATTCCTTCCAAATAGGTAGGTCTGTTAATTGTAACTTTTTCTTTCTCGGCTGGTGTGACTCCCCTTTGATTCTTGTTGACTTTAAACCCTTCAGGTGAGTCGGTCGGCGTGGGTTATGTACGTATGTATACTTTCTAGTATGTATCTATACTAGAGAATTAAATGTTTATTTGTGAAGCAATCAAGAAAATGATGCCCTGTAAATTATTCCATTTATATCTTCTTCTCGTTAAACAGTCTTCTGCTCAGTCTGAGTGAACTGCATTGCAATATCCAGAGATACACCAATAATTACCGGAGAATATAATTGAAAGTAGTTCTTTAATGTAGGTTGTGGCATAATTAAAAAGTTAAACCCTTCAGGTGAGTCGGTCGGCGTGGGTTATGTATGTATGTATGTATACTTTCTAGTATGTATCTATACTAGAGAATTAAATGTTTATTTGTGATTAAGATCTGTATTTTCTGCATGGTTTTAAGACTTGAATAATTTAAATATCTTTAATATTAGAAAACAGTCTTTCTTTTAAAGGCAATGTATTTTTTATGAAATAAATTGATTACTAGAGGGAAAATGAAGACTAAAAGAGGTAGACGGTGTCAGTGCTAAGAAAAATTCAAACACCGTTTCCCACGTTAAAGGGCCAAATGTGCAATGCTTTACAACGTATGTGGCAAACGTGAATAACGTATATGTGGCAAACGTGAAAAGTCCCTGGTAGTCAGTCCTCTAAGGGGTTCAAAAGAACGTGTAAAGCGGTTGTTCCTACATCTATTCTGAATTTTTTTGTGAACTTTACAGCTTCTAGTCTTCAAATCCAGAATTTAGAGTATGTTATTGAGCACAGTAACTTGCTTTCAACCAAAGTTGTTATGCGCATGCTGTCAGTGGCGGCTCATGAGTTCAGGAACGAGGAGGGCTGCAAGATAATATTTATCAAGAGAATACATATTTAAAAATCTACTTTAACTTTCAGTGGGGCAATTTTTTTAATTCTAAAACCGGATATGAAATTTTCTGCTTTTCAAACAAATTAAACAACCAGCATATATGCATACATAACCCACGCGGACCGACTCACCCAAAGGGTTTAGAGTCAGCAAAGATCGACGGCGAGGAGCCAGACCAGTCATGAAAGAAAAAAAAAGTTACAATATTTTGGAAGGTATGGATTAAAGAGCTACTTGCAAATAGAAAAAAACAAATATAAACAAAAACACATACAACACAAAAGCACCAACGGTACTACAAAACAAAACCAACGTTGTAAAACACAAGAAACAAAAAAGGATAATAATAATAATAAAAAAACAGAAACTCAATCAAAGGATTACTTACATAACAATAATATATATATATGATCTTAAAAGTATCATGTTAAAAGGTCCAAAATTCAGACCGATTTTTCATGTTTCTCTTCCTTCCATACTGCATAAACTACTGAGTAATATTGATGATTTCTGTTTAAAAACTTCTAATGCTTTTTCTATCCCCATTGAATTTTTCATTGAGTGGAAATGGAATCTTTATTACCTTTTGAAAAAGTCTTTCTCCTTCCATTATAATAATTCCGAATGTTTTGATTCTTTTAGATTTTCTAATATTAAAATTGCTATTGAAGACTTAAAAAGTAAATTCATCATCACTCCTATCGACAAAGCTTCCAATAACTATGCTTTTATTTGCAAACAGCATTACTATAATCTTCTGGATAAGGAACTTCAAAATTCAGCAACATACAAAAAGTCCAACTTTAATTTGAGTACAATATCCAAAAAAATTCTTGTTTTCTATAAATTCCTCAAAATTAAGAAATTCAATTTTTGCTTTCCTTATATTACTATTAATCCAAAATTTCATAAAAATCCTATTTCTTATCGTTTTATCACTTGTGGAACTTCTTCATACATGAAGCAACCTGGTTACATTTTCTTCAATCTGTTAAAAAAATTACTGAATGTCATTTGTTCAGAAGGTTTCACTTGGATTATTAACAATAATAAACCGGTTATTGATTTCATTCACAATGATAAGAACAGTATTTCTTCTATTGAGACTTTTGACTCCAAAGATCTTTTTACAAGCATTCCTCTAGCCACTCTTCGAGAGGTGCTTAACTCTTACTTTTTTGATTACAAAAATATTCTCAATATTTCTTTGGAGTATTGGGATAAATTATGTAATTTTTGCATATTAATAATTTTATTTACAATGGGGAAAGTATTTTTCTCCAATCACATGGCATTCCTCAAGGATCTTCATTTTCTTCTATTACAGCTAACCTCTTCCTTCATTATTTTGAGAAGAATTATTTACTTCTTCATCCTCAGGCTTTCAGATTCGTAGATGATCTTCTTGTTTTTAATCATGGATCATTTAATATTACGTGGCAAAATATTTATCCTTCAGCCTTGCTTCTTAAACAAACAAACTGTAATCAGTTTGAAGCGGATTTCTTAGATCTGGATATTAAACTTGTTGATAATAACTTTTGTATCGATATTTTTGACAAAAGAATGGATTTTAATTTTTTTGTCAACCGACTTTCATATTGGTCTTCTAATATTTCTCTTAAGATTTATAGAAACAATATTCTCTCTCAACTTTCTCGCATTAGATCTATTTGTTCGAACGAAATTTCAAAATCTAGACAATTAAAGCTTTTGTATGATCAACTTTTAAATAATGGTATTCCCGAAAACTTTGTGCGACGATATCTCAAGCAGTGATTACGGAGCTACTGACAAAGCCTCTTTCTCCTTATCTTTCTCTTTCCTCTGTTTGGCAACGGCGATAACTGGTTTGGCGTTCATTCTCCTCATGGTCGCGGTAGCGTTTTCCTGGCCATGGTAAGCATATTTCGCTTTATTTTATTATTTTTTATGTTACGGCTGTTTTTTATTTTATTCTAGGTCTTTTGTATTCGGAATTTTTGTATTTGTATTCGGATTTTTGTATTTGATTCTTTTTAAATCTTCTTAAATGTATTTATATTTTTTATTCAAGAAATCTTCCATTTTCGTTTCTTTTGTGTTTTTAGAGGGGATGACGGCAATTTTTTTAACGGATTTCGTTTGTCGTCAGCAGAAAAAAGCACAAATTAGTATCATGAGCGAGCTTCCCTTCCTGACGAGCGGCTCGCTATGATATTTTTCATTTTTTGGTTTTTTCTGGTTTTTGTCTATTTAGCCATTTTGTCTTTTTTTTACTGTTTTTGAGTTTTTATCTTGTGTTTATATGTTGGTTTTGATATATATATATATATATATATATATGTATACTTTGAGTGGAGTAAATTAGTGTACAGAAGTTAAATACAATTTAGATCACAAACGCTGCAAATCATCACAAATTTTCCTAGAAATTTCAAAAATTGACTTCAACCTGTTTAAAAATAAGCAGTTTTTACAATGTTTTCTAGTCCAGTGAGTCCGAGCAGCACCTGTCGGTAGTAGTAAATGATAGTCCTTGGTATACATACATGAAGTCAAGTAATGGTAAGTCATCTCCATGTTTACCACACAAACAATCAGGATTGTTCAAAATCTTGTACCTGCAAAGATATGCTGGAAAAGGTCCATGATTGGTAAGCAGATAAATGACATATTTGTTGCTAATCAATAAGTCCAGATTTGCTGACGGAAGAATTAAGTGGTGGAGTTTTTGCAGTATGAGTTCCACTCGTTCATAAGGATTTCCTTACAAACTCTTTTAACATAAGAATAAGGAGCAGGTATAGACATATCGGCCCCACAAGAAGAAGAAATTTTTGCAAAGTGATTAGCCAGCTTTTACCCAGACAAGGCTGACTAGGTCCTTAGCATTGTACAGATTATCCTTAACTGATAATACAAAATTAGATTTTACTTTGGGGATTCTAATCGCTTCAATAGAGGATTTGCTATCAGAAAGCACTTTGATCTTAACATTTCTTTCTAAGGCCCGAATGAGGAGAAAAGAAAAATAAATTAAAAAGAGCATTTTTTTCGTTCAGTTGGCTCTTTGCCAGCCAGAGTTGCTCGCCTGGCAGCCCATAGTCCATCTAAGTTAAAGGGATAAAGGGCTGCTTTTTCTCTCCGGAGTTTCTGCTCAGTGAACGGATTTTGAGGGGGGCATAGTACTTTGCACCTCAGACCTGCTTCTCTCTTACTTGTTGATTCATTTTCTGCCTTCTTTTCATTTTTTATTACTTTTTTGCATTTTCGTAAGTCATGGAACTCTGAGAGTGAAAAAGTAAGCGAATGAGAATAAAAACGAAATTACAAGTTTAAAATCTATTTCAGGGAGTGCTGCAGCTCTAATGGACGAGACGCCACTGCATGCTGTTCGTTCGTCATTGCGGTTGGTCGTATTACATGCAATTCGTTGGTGTGTATTAGAACAACAGAACAGGAAATGATTTTGAAAATCAGAAAATGTTACTTTTTACAGTACGTTTATACAGAAAATACCATATCTTCAAGTATTATGCATAAAATGGTTTCATAAGATATATTTCCCAAATTTTTAAATCAAAATTTTATGAACTTAAACTTGCTTATTAACACTCCCTTTATCCCAAAAGACCTTTAGGAATTAAGACAAGAACTTAAATTATAATAAATAAGAATTTAAAAACGTAAATAATGAGATAGTTCAGTATGCATGAAGATAAGAACTAAAATATTATAAAAACATATTAAGAACTTCAACTGAAACATCACAAAAGATTAATAATATTTACCTTTTCAAAATCAAGTTATTAAACAAATTTTAAGGATATCCTTTCTTTCAAAACAATAAGAAACAAAATTAATAAAATAAAAAAGTGTTAAAAATTCCTTTAAACAGAGGAAATTTTATATTCCTCCCTAATCTCTATTAATTTTCAGTTTTTAAAACCCAAGAAGTTTTTTTTCGTACTTTTTTCTTGTACTAAAAAAAGATGGAACATCTTTTCTCAATTAATATATTTCAGGTGATGTGTGAACTATTCAAATAAGAGGCTAATTTAAATAATGTAGCGTTACAAATTAAGTTAAAAATTGCTACGATTATTAAACTAATGAAATGGATCCATTGTTCTAAATTAAAGAGGAAATTTATGCAAAAAATGTAATGACAGCGACTTTTAATAACTTGTAATTAAAGCTTCTGTTTATAATCTTTAAATAAAAAAGCTACTTTTTACGGTGAATAAGTTTCACAAGAAAAAAGGGTTCTATTAATTTCTGTCCCACTATTACTTGATTATTTCACGAAAATATTTAAAATTTGCATATTTTCTTTTTCATAACAAGAATAATGTCTTATATATATTTCGTTTCAAGTTTTAAAAAATTATATTCAATTATTCGTTACGGAGAGTTTCAAAAGACAAAAAATGTAATAGATGAAGTAACATTGAAATTTGTCATCATCGACAATTGTAGAACACACTTTCATTCCCAAATTCGATGTGTCAAAAGATAATCTGACGCAAAGGAACAGGGGTCTATTTTGGATTGATTTGTACATGGCAGCCGCGGTAGAGTCTCGTCTTCAGGATCTGATGAATCAAGGGTTAAAGATTCGATTCCAGGCTGTGTATATCCGTCAAGTGTATGTTAAATCTGAGTTTATTGATTAAACATCCTCACAATGGGGAGGGTGTATGCCAACCACATTAACCAATGGTAAAAGTTTTAGAGAGGGTGTGAAGGAGTGCTAGGGTGAATTCGTCATTATCTGCCAAAACTTCGAAACAACGAAGGCCATTCCAAGATAACCCACATGTAGCTACAAAAAGAGTGATAAACCTAGAAATTAAATCGAGACCGGGGCGGGTTTACACACTTTTTAAACTTTTCTTTTTCTTTTTTAAGGCTTTAAAGTATTTATTTCATTTTCGTTATCAATTAATTAGTTAGACTTTAAGGCATGTAGTGTATATTTTTAAATACTATAAATTATTATATTTTAGTAATAATACCATTTTCTTTAACATGATGTCACCTGTGTAAACTTGCCCCTTGATCGGGGCAAGTTTACACACTGCCTGGGGCACGTTTATAAACCACGAAAAATGATTAATTAGAAGGCTTACAGTGATTAAAATACAAAAAATCAAATACAAAGAAACCTAGTTTATTTCAAAACGTACATAATGTCTTTTAAACCATTACGGTGAATCCTAATAGTTTTGAAAATCACTCTCACAATTTGTACAATCAAAATATTTTGAATTGCCATTGGCAATATACTCCTTATGATCCCACCTTTTACATTCGGTGCATTGTACCCACTGTGAGCCAGATCTTATTCATCGTATGTATTTAAACAGTAAATACACAGATAATTTTCATCAGAATCAAAAGTTTTCTTGGTTTTTGTTTCTTTTTACTCTCAAAATTTCCCAAATTTTCTTTCAGAACAAGGTTTTTCTTATTTTTAAATTTTTTATCCACACTGTTTTTTTCATTATTATAACGTGTTCTAGTGGAGCTCACTGACTGAGACATAGTATGATGGGATGATGCTAATTTCCTCTTTACTGATTTTGCCTTCTATATTTGTAAAGCATTTTTTACAGGTGTATCTGTAAGAATTGATGTTTGAATTTTTTTTCCAACTTCTAACACTTCTTTTCCTTGACCCTGCTGTTTCAAATGGCCTCACATCTTCAGGAGTCGGGAATGACTTTGTAATGTAAATACCACTTGTGCCAGTTTTAACAAAAAAAATGGCGATGGGGCAATTTTACACACTGTGTAAACCTGCCCCATGCAATGTTTGTAAACCTACCCCATCGCCATTTTTTTGTTATAACTCAGCATATAAACTTTATTCATAACAAAAATAATCAACTAAATAGCTTAAAATAACCACAAAAGGATAACCTAAGAGGATAACCCATAATAAGTTATAATATTCTAATAGTACGAGCTCTATTAAAGCCAATAAGTAAGGGTAAAATGTAGTGTCCCCGACCAATGGTATGTGAAATATAAGCCTTGTGTAAACTTGCTCCTGTACCAAACTTGCCCCGGTCTCCCTATTATTATTATTAGTAGTAGTATCCCGTTTAGAAACAACACGATGAAAATTTTGGAGTGAAAATAGCAATTTCGAACTGCAGTCAAAAGACAAAGGCCACACCTGATCCATCACATCTCTTTCTGAAATTTCGCGAGAAGAACGTCTGATCTCCGACGTCAAGTTTAACGTACAACAGCTCTTCATACATGGTGTATGTTTGGTGAAAGCAGGCTTCGAACCAGAAATTGCTGTTCCGACACCGAAAGCATTCCATCGGGCCAACGTGGGCTCGTAAAAGCGTAAATATAGCGTGTGAATATCAGAAAAGTTGTTGGTCAGAAAATATTAAAAATTTTGGCATTAACAATTGTTTGGAACTATTGCTTATGCTTCCAGAATTGTTTAATTCTTCCTCGGCGAAAGGCATGAAACAGTAGAATCAATAATGGTGAATATTCTTCATAGAGTAATTTTGACAAATGATTTTGTTTAAAGATTACTTATTTATGTTATGTGTCATCACACTTTGTAATGCGTCTTCTGTGATTAGACAAGTTTCTTTTCGTATCTAGAACCCATACAAGTTTCATTCTTTTCTACAAAATTATGTAAAATATCAAAATTGCAATACAAAACATTTTAGTAGGTTAATTATTTAAGAAATTATAGAGAAAAAACAGAATAAATTTAATGTTATTTTGACTACGATTCATTTCCAAACACTTAATTATAAAAAGAAATATATAAGATACATTTCTAAATAAGCTAGGTAATTTTTGCTTTTGATTTTTGAACTGGAAAACAATTATAGTATTATTACCAAAGACTTAATGATGGAAGAACCTCATTTTTAATATTTGAATCCTCAGCTCAAATATTTCGAGAAAGTTAAATCAATGTTTTTTTGTGTCTGCAACTCTATTATGTTGTTAAAAATAGAGTAGATTGCCCAATTTATACCATGGCTCTGTAAAGATCGCTTTATTTCAAAACTCCAGAGGCCTGAGTCGAAATTCCAGCTCTCACTACGCAATTAGGAAATACATCAGTTTGTTTCTATGGAAATGGAACTTACGATATTCTTGGAACTTGCGAATCGTTAAATTTGGGTCTGAACTTAATTCAGACATCTAGATACTGCGGTGTCTATACAGAAAACTACATAATGGCTTGTTTTCAAAAAGTTGATTAGGATTGGCTAACAATAGAAATGATTATTTAAAAAATAATTTAGATTTTCAGTCTTTAGTGATAACAATTTCTGACAGAAATTTTATTCGATTATTTTTTCGTTATATAGTTATTCGGTTCAATCCCTTTTTGGGTTTTTCTTTTTTATTTGTTGCAAATGTTTTCTAGTCTAACTCTAGAAGTATAATAAAGACTGCATTGTCTAATGTAGCCGGTAAAAATTAAATTAACTTCACATTCGATTCGGAATTTTAGAATACCATAAATTAAAAATTCAAAGCGGACACATTACCTTATCAACATTTTTTTTATTTGAAATATTATTAGAAAAGTTTTGATACTATTGAAACTTAAGAATCATATAAAGTCATCTTAAAGAGAGAAAGTTCATTTTGATCTCCCTGTTTAGTGGAAATTCATTATTTTTATATATTTTTGCTTCAATTTCATTGAAATATTTTTGATTCAAATTTTATTTGTAGATTCACTGAAATATATTATACAAAAATGTACATGTATTTTAAAGAGAATCTAATATTCGCTTAAATAGATGCTTTTTACTGTATTATGTGTTGAAAAATGAGGAAATTTAGCAGTACCTATATTTATGTCTTATATATAAATTCCTTTTTTAGTTGCCATCTCAAATAAAAAATAACTTCGGAAATATTAAAAATGCAAATTTGAAATGTTGATGCAATAAATATAAAGATAAGAGCTAAGAAAAAAGCCAATAAAATGAAGATTGATATTTTGACCATTTTTTGGGTAATGTGTCCCCTTAAGTAAAAGCAAAGCATGTTTTCTTTGAAAAAAATTTGTCGAGAAGATTACATTAACGAGAGTATTTTTTTAAATCAATGGGCTAATTTAATACATTGATGACAGTATACTGTAAGAGTATGATCTTCTTTCCTTAGTATTTTTTATGTCATATCATAAAATAAAACAATTAAAAAGTACAATATTTTGCAACAAAACAATTGATACATTTAATAATATTCTGAATAATGTTTTTGGTATGGTATGCTTGAAAACAATTCTTTGATCAAGATATACCAACTATTTCTATTAAAGCAAACATGTAAATAAATATTTTTACCAAACCTTATTTCAGCACCCAAATCATCTGTTTAAATTTTTTTACAAATTACTACATGATTTGCAAAAATTGCGAATTAACGTTTCACGGCAGCAATGTGTTAAGTTATTTATATGAAGATTCACCAAGTGACTTCACCATGTTCTACTTCTTTTTGAAATCCTCAAACATAAATTAGAACGATAATCGTCTTTGAAATTTTTAAATGAGCAATTTGTGATTATTTCGAATACATAAATTTTAAAGCAGGTTTTGATATTTTATTAGTTCATTGCAAGGTTTACTAACCTCGTGTTTTTCATAAAGTGAAAAAAGTAAAATATCTAGCTGTTATCTATAAGCAATTTACAAATATCACTGCAGACACTATTGTATTAACCTTCACGCAGGCGCGCGTATGAGATAATTATATTGTATATCGTATTATATACTTATATCGTTCTTTTATAAATTTAAATCCAATTTTTATTTATATAATATTTACTTAGTAGAAAGCTAATAAATACTGATTACATAAATAAAAGTTGCATTTAATTTTGTAAGACTACACGATATAAATATGTAATACTATGCACGATATATGTATCTCCTGCCTATGCAAGCCCGCTGGAAGGTTAAGAATATTAATGAAGGTCTTTTGGGTGTGTGATTTCCTCAGTACAAACTGCACGAAAACCTCAACGTATTCCTGTATGGAAAACCTATGCTGCAATTTCGCTCTCACGGGAAAACTTCACTACGCTTTACACTAGGAAAACTTCGTGCTTTCACAATCATGTGAAAGCTCTTTACTAGCTATAGCGCAACAAATATCTCTATAAACATAGTACAAATCTCAGCAGCAGAGAGTATGCTTAATGCTTTGAGTTCGTGAGCCGTGACGACTTTTAGGGAGCATCGATTTCCCTGACCCTAGAGATACAGAATAAAGTCTTTTATCTCAAAGTCAAATTAGGAAAGTATTTCCAGTGGTGAGGAGTTGAAAGAATTCCTATGTGAGTTTTTTACTTAGAATTTGCTATTCTAGCAAAAGTATTCGAGATATGCGTTTTCGTATCGATGTAGTCAAGTATAAGGAATTCCCAGTGGTTCAAAAGCGGGAAAAGTTTTACTGTATAAGTATAGTCTTTACTATACAGATAGACTTAGTTTGTGACATAAAATTTACAAACTCTGTCTTTTTACATAAATAAAAGAAATTTATTCAGAAGGCAAAAATTATTACTGAATTTTTTAAGCTTTATTTATTCACAGAGAGCATAATATCAATTCCTCAGAAACGCGTGATAAAATGAACAGTTTATGTTTAATACTCTAGCATATTTACTTTACACACACATTTAGCTCGTGACATAAAATATATAAACTCTGTCTGTTTACCTATATAAAAGAAATTCTATGAGACGGTAAAAATTATGAGAAAATTTTTCTTGCGTCTATGGTTATAAATAGAAATGACAATGCAAATTTCTTTAGTAACAAGTGATAAAATGGAAAAATTATATAAAAAATGAAGCGAGATGTGTGGGCGACAAGATGTTAAGAAAAGTCAGAAGATTTTAAATTAAAACCTCGAAAGCTAAATTCAAAAAGAAGCAATATTTTGTCAATGTATATTATACGTTTCAATATGCAATAAACAGTTTCAGTATGCTATGTACATTGATTTCCCGCTTAAGAAGTAAAGTTTCCGTGTATGCGTCAATTATATTTTATTCAAAATTGTATTTTTGCTGTTGTTTTTACCATAATACAATGTTATTGTGTTTGATTTTTCCAATATTTTGGAGCCTGAAATTTTATCCGATGTTTTCATATTTATCGCTAAAGTATGGCAGCTTCACACCGTATTTTTGGAGCGTGCACAGTGGTGTTTTGCTCTTCATACCGAAATACCTTGTGCACACAAGAAAAGCAAATATTTTTCTGCATCGTCTTCCATATTGGTTTAAAGTTATGCAGCAGTTGTTTTATTACAAACTTTTATTTAACTTAACTCATTTTTGTAAAAATGGAATTTTGTTATAGATTTTCTCTCATTTCCTGATGTGCTAGAGTTTCCAAATTTCGTACATTTGCTCGAGAATACAGTTCTCGATGATACATGTACTGTTTTAATATTTTCATAACTTAATTTTCAGTTAATAGATTAATATAATTATATTTTTATTCCGTTCGAGGGACTCCCCATGGTATTAAATTTGAGAAAAACTAATTTCAAGATTCTATAATTATTATAATAATGAATTATAAACCGAAAAAATAAAAACTAGAAAGTAATTTTCTAAAAATTATTTATATCTTTTAGTACATATAAGCATGGTGTTTCTAAAAATTATTTTTATTAAACTTATTTTCATTTATTATTTTCGATTTTTCGATGTTCGGAAATTTTTTTTCATTACTTCATTTCTGTACTTCATATTTATTCTTTTCAAATTCGTTTCGCAATATCACTTTATTATGTAACTTTTATATATATATATTTAATTCCCTCGTACCTTTAATGTATGTATATAACTAGGCCTGTCAAAATTTTGTATAAATATATGCAAGAGATAATAGAAAATTTTTTTAAAAAAACCCAAAATATACAGTAAATATTAACAATAGTTTCGAGATCATAAAAAGCACCCAAGATTTTAATGTTCATTCAGTGCTTACGTATGATTTTCAGGATTTATAAAATAGTATAAATATTGAAGATATGATTAATTTTTTAACACACATATATGAAGATTATGGAAACAAAGTAACAAAACGAAACTGGAGTTTAAAAAAGGGATTTTGGAATACATTAATATTGTACTAAGATTTTAAAATATATAATATTAGAATTTAAAGTAAAATTAAGCGAGATTATTACACACACACACACACACATATATATATATATATATAATATCAAAACAAACAAGAAACAAAAGACAAAAATTCAAGAACATACAAGAAACAAAGGACAAAAAAAAAAGAAGAAAAAAATTTAATAAATTGAAATATAAATATATATATGTAATAATCTCACTTATTTCTACTTTAAATTCTAATATTAAATCTTTTAAAATCTTAATATATTCCAAAATCATTTTTCTTAAACTCCAGTTTCGCTTTATTTCCCCCTCTGGAGGTAAATTAAATCTTGCGTTTTGGCATATTTATTACTAAAAGAATATTTTAATCGCATCCACGCGCCCACATAAATCGCGAAACCAGCGACTTGTTGGCGCCATACTTTTCCCTAAAACACTTACGTAATTTACTAAAGATAGCAAATATTCCCTTCACTTTGATCACGTGTTTATTAAGGTGGATCGAAGTTTTTTTTTCAGAATTTCAAAACCTACCTATGCGGAAAAGATGTTCTATGGTATGGAGATTAAGAGAAAAATAATAAAAAAAAATTAAATTCAAAATTTAATACTGCCGCAAGGGGGTTCAATTTTCGAAAAAAATGGAAAAATACTGAATTTTGATTATACGATTTTAAGAAAAATATTATTATTAATCAAAACCTACTTATGCGGAAAAGATGTTCTTTGGTATGGAGATTAAGAGAAAATAATGATAAAATTTAAATTATAAATTTAATACTATCGAAAGGGGGTTGAATTTTCAAAAAAATGGAAAAATACTTAATTTTGATTATTGATAATACGATTTTAGATTCGAAATAATTTTTTTTTCAATATAAATAACCAAAAATGATGATTAATGAGTAGTGAGTAGTATAATGTACATTGTAACATTTTATGACTCAGCTCCCCCTCCCCACACCGTCAAATCAGTCCGGTTAAACAACTAGAGCAGTAGGCAATCCCATCTTTTTCTTTCTCCTGCTCGATCCTCCCACCCCTCCATAAGTCGGAAGTGGTACTTCATGGAATCTTCCCCACAGTCACACCTGTAGTGACAAAAGGTTTAGCTGCAGTTAGAACATTGGACCGATTTGGTATTTCCGACCGAGCAGGCGCTGCCATCGTGACAGCTACGCTTCAAGATGTGGGCATTATCTCAGAAAGCAATGTTTTGAACGTTGTTGACAGAAATAAAATTCGGCGTGGGAGAACAAAGGCAAGAACCACTCTATTGTTTCAGGTCATAAAAGACTATGACCATGGCCAGTTTGGTTTATACTTCGATGGGCGAAAAGACAGGACTCTATCAATGGAAGACAACAGAAGAAAAGTCATAATAGAAGAATACATAAGCTTGGTAAAAGAATCTGGCTCTGAGTACATCGTCCACGTGTCTGTAAATTTCGGAAGAGCACAAATTATTGGAAATAACATATATAGTTTTTTTGTCATGCGTTGACAATGACATAGATGTAACAAAGTTGGTTGCGAAGGAACATCTGTCAAAACAGATGTCAAAGGAGGTATTATACGTAACATGGAACTGATCCTGAATCGTCCACTAGAATGGTTTGTGTGCCAGTTACACGCTAATGAGTTTCCACTGCGTTATCTTTTCTCGCACGTGGATAGAACCACAACTGGGCCGGCCTAGACGCCTGACTGGCGAAATAAAATAATCGTTCACAGGATGCGAGAAGCTGTCTGTAGTTTGATCCACGCCAATAGAAAACACGCTATGTGAAGTGACTGACAAGAAAGACTTAAGTACTGATTAACTGTATTTAATGGAAATTTGTGAAGTCATAAACTGCTGACATTACGGAGAAAGTCTGTTGAAGATAAATCCTGGAAAAGTTTGCCACTCAAAGTGACTTAGAATCGCGGACAGAATTCTCAGGTTCAATGTAGGTCACGAAAATTCATCCGAGGCTTTATTGACATTAACGACATTCATCGAAAAAGTCTATGCGTCTATGTGGTTCAAGATCAAAACGAAACTATAATTAATCTATGAGGCACAGCATTTGCATCAATCATATCATTCTATCGAGTTATTTCTCGAATGAGTTGAATGATGTCATAGACCCTGTTATTAAAAGAAACTGATTTTTTGGCCATCCAGAAAATGTCCTGATATCAATGCTAGCTGACGACAGAAATCACATAAGGGAATTAGCCCTTCGAAGAATTCTGAAAGCATGCAAAGTCATTGCCTACTGATCTAGTTGTTTAACCGGACTGATTTGACGGTGTGGGGAGGGGGAGCTGAGTCATAAATGTTGCAATGTACGTTATACTACTCACAACTCATTAATCATCACTTTTAGTTATTTATATTGCAGAAAAAAAACACAATTATTTCGAATCTAAAATCGTATAATCAATAATCAAAATTAAGTATTTTTCCATTTTTTTTAAAAAAATTCAACCTCCTTTTGGTAGCATTAACTTTAGAATTTAAATTTTTTTATTATTTTTCTCTTAATCTCCATACCATAGAGCATCTTTTACGGATAAGTAGGTTTTGATTAATAATAATATTTTTTAAATCGTATAATCAAAATTCAGTATTTTTCCATTTTTTTCGAAAATTCAACCCCTTTGCGGCAGTACTAAATTTGGATTTAATATTTTTTTTATTTTCTCTTAATCTCCATGCCACAGAACATCTTTTCAGCATAGGTAGGTTTTGATTAATAATAATTTTTTTTCTCCATAGAAGAGCGATCCACCCTAGTGTCTATATGTTAATCCCTTATCAGAGAGAATGCAGGAATTTTTCCGTTCTCTTTTGACTTGAAACTTTCATGCTAGATGTACGTATGTCCGCCAGTCTCCTAAAATGGACTTAAATCAAATTAGTTGTAGAGTACTCTATGATAAAGATTTTTAAAAGATTATTGAAATAATAAAGCCATGGCCAAAACGGCTTGACTTGCTTAGTGCGTTACATGATTACAAAAGAAGGAAGTTACACAGACGCGACGAGTTTTTATAATACCGAAAAAGGAAAAGTACCGAAGTTGAGGATCGAGAAATATTGCGACCCTTGCGAGTCTTGTTAAATTAGAAGTGCTTTTATCCTAGGATTGAAGTAGAAGTAATTCGTTCATAATTAAAAATTAACTGTCGTTAAAAAGGATAAAAATAAAAGGAAGATAGAAAATTTCTAAGTCACACATTATCTCTCTCTCTCTCTCTCTTTATATATATAATGATTCCGCTGTTGTAGTCGTTAAATAAGGAACAGGCCAAGTTATTAACTAATTTTTATTTATTATCAAATATTTAAGTCAATTTCAGGAGAGTGGCTGACATACGTGCATCATAGTTTAGGTTTTCAAGTCAAAAGCGAACAGAAAATACATGCATTTTCTCATATAAGGGATTAACATATAGACACGTGATCAAAGTGAAGGGAATAATAGTTATTTTTAATGAATTACGAAAGTGTTTTAGGGAAAAGTATGGCGCCAACAAGTCACTGATTTCGCGATTTATGTGAGCGCGTGGAAGTAATTAGAATATTCTTTTAGTAATAAATATGCAAAAACGCGAGGTTTAATATATCTCCAGCGCGGGAAATAAAACGAAACTGGAGTTTAAGAAAAGTGACTTTGAAATACCTTAAGATTTTAAAATATATAATATTAGAATTTAAAGCAAAATTAAGTGATATTATTACATATATATACTTAGTTCTTTAATTTTGGAATCAGTAAAAAGCACTTTAACTTAAATTAAATTGTAAAATTAAATTCAAGGCATTATTTATCCGTGGTATGTAGTTTTAATTCCTGTTTTAAAAAATTGGGGAAAAGAGCATCTTTGTTCTTACGAGCGTGTACTTTCATGTGAAGCAGGAAATTTTAATTAGAGGCAATGATAACACTACGCTAAATGGAGTAGTGCGCGTAAGTGCCATCGACGAAATGCACTAACCTGTCGTAAGCAACATAATCAGCAAATATCGGAATGAAATGAATTCTAGAATTAATTCGAAATCATTAGTAAACAACGATACGTAGTTTTAATTCCTGTTTTAAACATTGGGGAAAAAAGAACTTCCTTGTTTTTACGAGTGTGTACTGTCAAGAGAAACAGGATATTTTTAATTAGTGGCAACATTAATACTACACTGAATTGAATAGTACATGAAAGTATCATCAAAAATATGCACTGACCCTTCATGAGCAACATGATCAGAGTTAGTCAGCTAATATCGGAATGGAAATGAATTGTAAAATTAAATCGAAGGGATTGGCAATGAATGATACGTAGTTTTAATTCCTGCCTGAAGAAGTTGGGTAAAAAGGAACTTCCCTATTTTTACTATCGTGTACTTTCTTGTCAAACAGGAGATTTTTAACAGGAAACAACAATAATACTAGTCAAATGAATACCGGGAAATGAATAATGTAGGAAAAAATCATCGAAGAAATAAACTTGCTCAATAGTGTAACCAACAAAACCTGTATTAGACAGCAAACATCGGAATGAAATACATTTATCTAAAACTTTCCGCTAAAAATGACAGTTACAAAAATGCAACACATATTACAGTAATAAATCATCATATGTCGATAAAGGGGAAGAGTGTAGAAATTACAGACTGAAAAACCGTTTTATATAGACTAAATTATCCATTGATAAAATATAACATCGCAGAATTTTGTTTAATACAAAACATCCGAAACGCAAAGAGAATATAATACAGTTTTCTGAAAGAAAATACCATCTAAATGCTAAACTTTTTAAAGAAGAGTATAAATTTTTTCAAAGAGTTTTCTTTGAGTCAATAATTCAAAATATTATATACAACTTACAAAATACAGATAGAAAATTCTTCAAAGTTTTCGGTAAAATATTTTATCAAATAACTAAATATTAGTGAAAGAATTTATTTGAGAATGAAACAGATTTATTTTTGAAAAAGGGCTGCACAGAAATTTTCATATCATATATATTGAAATGAGAACAAAATAAAAGTGAAACCTTAAGAGTATTTGGACGTAAAATTGATTTTAGGTACAGAACGACTGAGTTGGCTGCCCCTGTCTTCACAACCTCAATCAAAACAGAGGCGTATATTTTGCTAAATTTAGAGATTCCGTGGTTAATTTATGCATGTTCTTAAAATAGAATTATCGATACTAGCCGTATTCAAACGTAACTTTACGAGTATAAGTATTTCTTAATGAGTGGCTAACAACATGTTTTGAGAGGGAACTTTAATCGATGGTAACCCCTAGATACAATCCAAAATAGAATACCTCAGGTAACTTATGATGCTATTACTCCTGTAATGGTTTGACTATCTTTATCTCAAAGAGTCATTTTTAATTTCAATATGTTATAAATAGCGCTTTCAAACTGTCAACAATAGGGAATGACTGTTTAATTTCAGATCATGCGAATAAAATGTAACGCTGCATGACCTGTAATCTCAGGTCAAGGATACAGATAAATAGTATTATCATTAATTTATTTTAACACTTGATTTACACAGCATTAGAATTGATCGATTTCGAATTGGCATGCTTTAGAAATTTGGAGTTTAGTTTCATTATATTAACGTCCAGTTCTGAAGCAACACAAGGGCTATTTTTGGGACAGACCTCGTAGTTTTGAGCCGTGGTCAGATGACGAGGACGATATCTGAACTGGTACCCCCTCTTCTAACTTCCACGCCACACCAGTGGGTGAACGTTTGGCACCCTACGTATGAATTAACGTGCAACAATCCCAATACGCATCAGTGGAATCGGGTTTTGAGCCTGGAACCATCCGGCCCCGATACTGAGACCTTGCCACTAGGCCACCGTGGCCTCTGAACAAATGTGGAAAATCTTACAACTATTTCAACACTTGAAAGACTTGTACCATTTGGAATTTTGTTTAACACGATTAAAAAATGCAAGCATTAAAGTGTAAGTAAATTCAATATTTTGCACAACAGTTTGATAATTAAATTAGATCAATGTCCAGGTTTGAAGATACACGAGGGCGATTTTGGAACTAAACTCGTAATTCTTAACTATTTTAACCGTCTTTTACGAAGACTTATTATTAATTTTATTTAATCATTTTAACTATATTAAGCATTTTACTATTTATGCCGTGGTCAGCATCTGGACCGGTACCGTACTCATCAATCTTCCGGGTCACAAAGGGAAGGGCAAACGGCAGATTTAGTGTCGACAGAATCTTACAGAAATATATCTTTGTTTTCTTTCTAATCCATTTCAATCTAAAACGCTTGAACCAATGTAGAACCACCTCAAACAACATTTGCTCGACACATGAATTGTAATTTAACGCCATTTAACGAATGCAAACAATGAAACTGTAAGAGAATGAATCGTTTTTCAGAAATGGAAAGTTGTCATTATTTTCGTTCTGATTAATTTCACCATGTTTTAAGATTTCTCAGATATAATAACGCAAGTTCTTACGTAAAGCGAAAGTAATGAGAAAAAGAATGAGATGGAGTAGTAGTGTATCGAAAAAGAAATATTTTATTTACAGAGGCAAATTATATAGAATAAAAAAATATGTATCTTTATTTAAAAAATAAATAACTAATACAATTTGATATGAATTTATCGCATGTTTATTTCCAAAGTAAAATCTAAATTCGCATTGCGCATCGTTATTTTAGACAATGTTTTCGGTTAATCTATCTATTATGAATATTGTCATGAAAATACAAGGGATTTCAAATTTAGTTTAACAATAAAGTAGATTTATTAACTTGTAGCAACTCGTAACACGAGACAACAGAAAATTTGGCCAAAACTTGTGGGACTCAGCATTTAAACACTTACTGGATTTTCCAGAATCATCAGCTAGAATTTTAAAGAAACACTCTAGAATTGTCTACAACATAAATAAACAATAAATAACACTTAGAATTAAAGTGCCAGTCCCTGAATTAATTTACCGTGGCCCTGATTCGAACCATTGACAGTCCAATGCTCTACCAACTGAGCTACGGTGACCGCTGCTAGGCTTCCTTGTGTGGCAATATTAAAAATAAAGGACTAAGCGTATTCGCTTTTTTGTCTTATTGGTATTATATTTTAGAAATAAAATCTTCACTATTTTAAAAATAAGACCTTTTACGGCAGCATTCATCTAATCGCTTGGAGCACTGTTATACCACTCATTACTTTGATCGCTTATTAATTGGGCTGCGAGGCTGAACCATGCATGGATGATATTTCATATGTGTAAAATACGAGCTATTATACATGTAGTCACATTTGTGGGCAGGTAATTGTGATCTCTGACTTCAGTTCATTAAGCGTAGTCATGGCATCTGTTACAGGGAATGTATTACAGTGACATTTCCACTCTCATCAATATCATGGTAAATGAGATGGAAAATCAAACAAATTTGAATTCTACATTTAGTAGATAATGAATTGGTATTAAAAATTAGGATGTATTGAAGATTATATACCGATACGATTTTGACAAATGAAATTTTGCCTTTGAGATTTGATTTGAATACACTAAAATCTTTTAATCAGTCATTTAAAGATGAAATCTTTGTTGTTTGATTAAAAGTTTAATCCTGCAGCACTTATACAAGGTTTCATATTTATTTTACCACCATTTTTGCCTTTTTAAATAAGTTTGGAGTAATTTAACAATCGATAATAAAATTATTCACTAACTGCGTTTTTGACTTGAAAAAGAAAAGGAATTTTAATTACACAATTATTGTTTTTAATTCATTAATTATCACAAAAATATTGAGTTCGAAATTAAATTTTTATTTGCTTTTTCTGCGTTCCTCACGTTTATTTGCGTAACAATAAATTCGTATTCGTAACATTAAATATATGCGTAGCAATAAATTTGTATGGTGTACGATTACTGTTGGAAAATTTACATTTAGATATCTGCACTTAGAAGATAATTTTAAAAACAATAATATCCTAATTAGAAGATACGTAAATGAAATTCCGTTGGTTTATGAACCCGTACGTCTTGATAATTTCTCCGTGACTTAACAGTATAAAGTCTTTGGGAACACTTTTATGCTCATTTTAAAAAAAGTAAAAAGTTGCTGATGTTTTCAACTGCTAATCCTGCTATTACAATTTTTAATCAATTAATTTAAATTATAAATTGAATTCCAAACGAAACTGATTATTTTTTCTCATTTCTTACTTTCATTTACTATATAAATTAACATAAATTTCGTTGAAAAATTGCAAGTAGTGTGGTGTTCCTGGGGAAGATGAAAATTTCAGTTCGCACATTTACTGTTAGAAAACTCTAGAAGAAATTTTAGAAGCTAGTTTAAAGAATGGTAATCTTAGAATAGTAAAAAGGTACCTAAAGGAAACTGCGTTGACTCATGAAGCCATATTTTTTGTAAATTTCTTCGTGACGGGATAGGATAAAGTCATTAGAGATCAATCATTTATTCTCTTTTGAAAATAAATATTTAGTGAAAAGTTGTTGCACGTTTTTAACTGTTAATACTTTATATTTTAATTCCGATTTGATATAAATTGGTTTTGACAGCTTCAAAATTAATAATAAATTCATTACAGAATAAAACTAAAACATTTTTTATTATGGATAGACATCTTAATGAAAGTTTTATTGACCTGAATTCATGAAGTTTTTAAACACATAAAGGATAAAAAACAATGGCCATTTTTATTGTTTAGCAAATTTTCTTTGATAAATCTTCAATAAATTTTTAAAATTAACGAAAGAGAAAATCGATGCAAATAATTTTTTAAAGAAATTATTAGTTTCAAATAACGATAGTAATCATTTGTATAACTATTGATAATGGTAATGAATTGTAGGTGTGTTCCTATAAAATTAGAATAAAGTAATTAATGGTGGGCAGTAGAAATACTTACTACATTCCTAATCTTCAAGCAGATATAGGATATAGGACATCGAAAGGGAATTTAAAAATAAATAGCAAAATCTTTCATAAAAGTTCCAGTAATTATTTCATAATAATATTGCTGCAAAAATATAGCATTGGTTAAAATAAAATAAAAAATGAATTGCTATTGCAATGCTACATTTATGAAAAGTTATACTCAACATTTGTAAATAAATTTTAGAAAACTTTAAATTTAAAATCATATGTTTATTCCTTCACAGTTTCTATCCATCAACGCTGTTTACATTGTACCACAGGAGACAGTAACAAAATTTATTCTAACATAATCTTTATTTATTTGATGTGTATTTTGTATTATGTTTTGTTCTTCAAATTTAACAGAAACTTTAGTTTTATTTCTCTGGAAGGCTTATTTATTTGAAACCTTCGTAAAAGTACGAACTTGAACTTCAACCTTTGATTAATCCACTGATCTTGAAAAATGATGTCGCTGCTGTTTCCTTGATCAGAAGAATTCAATTTAAAGTTATTTGAGCTGTAATATCCAGTGGGGGTACATGGTGAATAATAACAAACTTTTCAGTTTTAAAGAATAGCTTGCCTATTAAAATTCTTTATTCGAAGGAAACGGATTTTCGAAAAGATGCTATAACTAAAAGATTTTTTTTCTCTTTTAAGTCGAGTATTACTTCATAAGGCTTAGAGAACTTATTTTATTAATGACATCAATGCATAGATTAAGCAACACTGTTTGTAATATAATTTCTTAAAAGGCTCAGTTAACTTTCAGATAAGCGGAATAGTGTAAAAATCGTAATATTTTTTTGAAAAATAATTGCGTGGGCTAAAAGCCACATATTGCTTATGTGTTCTCTGAGCTTCTGTCGTAAGCTGACAACAAATACATTTGGGGAAGTTATTTATGGTTTGAGACACCAAATAGTTCTTTTAAAATACATTAGTTGATTTTTTAATAGTGGCAACTATTTGTTTTTTTATATACATAGCGTACATTCAAGGTTCTAAGTTTTTCACTCCTTCAATGAAGCCACCAACGTTGCGTGTTCTCAGCGACGTGGGAGTCTTGGTATCGCTGGCACTGCCTTATCTCTTAATGATGTGAAAAGAGTGGTCTGTTGCCTGAAGAAAGTCTTCAATTGTTCAGAAGCGAATCCTATGGAGTGGTTCCTTCATTGTAGGGCTTAGGTTATCCTGCAGCTCTTGGTGTCACTACCCTAAATTGCCACCTCCAGCACATTCAATTTCTAATCAGCTTCTTTGCTTCCACTTCGAAAACATTGCGACTGCATTCCGCGACCCCTCGTTCACACTTAGAATATCAATTCATCAATAACAAGTATTAATTTCGGGGATTTTGGCATGTCTTCGGTGTTGCCTCATCCCAGTTCACATTAAATGCTGAGGCTGTTCATACTGGTAATGGGGCCGCTGTGGCCTAGTGGTAATGTCTTGGCCTCAGGACCGGAGAGTTCCAGGCTCGAAACCCTTTTTCTCTGAAAATCCGCCATGTATGTCGGCCTTTTGCACGCTAAATCATACTTAGGGGGCCACACCTCCCCCTTCTTGTGCGTTGCGAAAGTTTGGAGAGGAGGGCGCCAGCTGAGGTGTCGTCCTCGGCATCCAACCGCGGCTCAAAATTACGAGGTCCGTCGTAAAATAGCCCTTGTGTTGCTTCGAAACGGGACGTTATTACAACTAAACTAACTAACTTACTGGCAGTGCACGTGCTCCTGTTGTTGGTGTAGAAAGTCCATTTGTCACAAGTGTCTAAATCAAGTGTGATACTTTATAACTCTTCTTCATTTTAATAAGCAAGAAATATTACATAAAGGTAATGAGAATTTTATGAAATAAGTTTAGTTTTCCTTGGCAATGTAGAGTAGTTCTATATATGATTAATATAAAAAATAATAAATGAATCCTTAGATTTTGGTTTAGACCTAATCTTTAGACTTTGGTTGAATGAATAGTGTGTCCTTTAAAATCAGAAATACTCGTGGAAAAACAGGAAAATATTTTCCTTGTTTTTAAATTCCTTCGGAGATAAGGTGTCCTTTTCGATATCCTGTTATTCTCGTTTTCGCTAATTGGCAGTAAATCTAATCACTGCACATAGGTTAATACGATAGAACACGGTAATAAAAGTATTTGTAGTTGCGAAGTGGACAGAGAAAATGATTTTATCCGTATGTGGGAGTAAAATTCTTTTATCGTGGTAAAGCATCTGTGATGGTCGCTTATCAAAAGAAAATTTTCAACTGGTACAACGTATATACCACAATTAATAAAGCAAAATAAACATATAAAATATTGGAATTTAAAGTCTTATTTAAGAAAAATTGAATTTTCAACAGTATTTATAATTTGAACAGGATTTTTTTCTTAGAGCATTCAGAAATAAATA
This sequence comes from Araneus ventricosus, assembly GCA_013235015.1. Classification (NCBI taxonomy): domain Eukaryota; kingdom Metazoa; phylum Arthropoda; class Arachnida; order Araneae; family Araneidae; genus Araneus; species Araneus ventricosus. Next base: position 249,765 of record BGPR01000393.1, on the reverse strand, counting down.
TAACATTTCACAAGAATAGTAACTGAACCAGATTTTTTCCATTCGAATTCTTCTTAATTTTCTTAGTAATCAATTGATAATGCGGAAATTGATCACTTTGTTTCTCGTATTTTTGGATCTTTATCATCATTCTACGTCATGAGTGTCAATATGCAACCTTGGAAAGATAAAATTAATAGAAGAATGTGAGTCTTAATGAGCTCCTAAATAAACAAACTACCTTTCAAAACTATCGATCAGAAGCCATTTACCATCTTCACAACTACCTAATTATTTAAATTAAAAACTATTTAATAACACTGTCATTGTGTGATAGGATTTATTTTGATAAAAGTTTCATTGTGAGTCTAAAAATTAGTTTTTATTTCCTATTTAATTAAAGTTTGGATGCATACATCTACTTAATAAAGGTATATTGCCTAAAATGTTTAATTAATGTTTCTTTTTGAAACAAATCTGTAGTTAATTGAAGGATAAAGTGGCATAATCAAAGTTTTATTCATGCATTTATCACGTCCATATTAAGATTATTGATTCAAAATTTGATTTGATTTTTGTGATATCGTATATTGATATTATTCGATAAAATGAGGATAATGCACAGAATTATTTCGATATGATTTGCCAGTTACATTTGCCTTCCCTGAAATACTGATTGCCCTTTGAATCAACGCATGCTTAGGGAATAAAACGCATTTAGTAAGCACATAAGGCTTACAAATTCACATGCTTATTCTGAAACTTAACGTAATCTAACTTGTGTTTGTCTGTCCTCTATTTTTAAGAGAAAATATTATATATATTTGAAATAATATGCTTGTGAATTGACGGACTGTCTAAACATTTAAATATTATTTAAAGGGTGACAAACGTTTCAAGCTTGTATTTAATTGAATGAAAATACACTTCAAATTTTTAAGCAAGAAAAAATTTTAGAAACGTTTTAAGCAATATACCTCAGAGGCTGTTTATAAATTATGAACTGTATTCATCACATTTCTTCAAAAATGAAATTAATTGATATTGGATTCATTAAATATCTTCAAAACATTTTGAAAACCTTTTTTCTTAATGCTTAATGAATTTATTACATGTTTTTATCCTTAACTGATTTTAATTCTGTTCATCAAGCGGAGTTATTCTAAAAAAAGTTTAAAATTCTAAATTTTTAGTAAACTTCCAAGCAATTTTGCCTTTGTGGTATAATTGATTTTATGCAAATGTCTATTAAACAATGTGAATTTTAAAATAAATGAAATTAAATCAACTATTTAATTCAGAAAATTAGTTATGTAAAAATAGAAGTATTTTCAAACCATACCTATGAGAACACTCTTATTAAAACTTCCCATAATCAAGTGCAGGGACTATAATGATAATAGCTAATTCAATGAAATCAATTCACCCTCACGTGATACTCGTCAAACGCCGCCTCAATTTAATTTTGATAGCAATTGATCATCATGATGAAAGAAATGTGTAAAACAACGCGCGGTTATACTGCTAGCTCAGTTACATTTGTCATGTTACTTTGATGCCTCCTAAAATGCCTCCATTAAATCTTATGCAACAAGAATTTTAAACAGGCATAGAAAGCGAATGAGTACTAACAAAAATAATGAGGCTTGAAATTCTAAGGTAAAAACAGGTAATTTATTACATCAAATGTGCTATTTTGTAACTCTCTCTAAGAAACAACTACTGTGTAAAATAATTATTTTCTGTTGTCGCTTATTTAATCAATTTTCTAATGTTCAAAATATTTTACAGTCAAAATGACATTTATTGACAAGAAAACAGCTAATTAACAATGTATGCTTGAATTCATGAGAATACATTATTCATGATCGTAACATAATTATTAAACTAGTATTTTGAGATGAAGAAAAATTTGAATAATTTTTATGCATAAATTGCTTCCTGTTTGCATAGCATTCTCTACTGCGGGTAACAGTAGATGTCATAAAGGTACGTTTTGTAATGTTTATTGCCGATACAAAATATGCGGAGCATAAAGCACTTAAATGTATTTTGTTAGATGAAAGAAAGCCCATCTCTCGTTCATATGAATACCTGTTAAGTGATAGAAATTATAAGGAAAACTGCTATCATCTTATAATCAAGAACTACTTAGGTGTTCTTCACAGTATATTTAAAAACACCAAAAAATAAATTGTAAGATTATTTTATTATATTTCACAAATCTAGATATGAATAATTCAATAGCAAGCATTGACAATTTCTGTAAAATATTTCTTTTGAGGTTAGGGGAATAAAATAATACTATATACGCTCGTAACTCCTGTGTTTGTGAGTGATTTTGCGAAGTCAAAATGAAACTTCATTGAACTAGAAAAAAAGAGTAAATACAGTTCCTGTTTTGGAGAAAAGAACGAACGTGTATTAATTGAATAATGGTTTCTGTTAGACTTTTATGAAGAAGCATTTCTGTGAAGAGATTTAATAATTAATTTAAACGTAATGAAAATGATAAGATAATCAATATACAGTACAATCGCAGTTAACCTAACTGAAGGAGGGGGGAGAGCCTTTTCGAATAACGATTTTTTTTGGTTAAGCCATGAACATCTATTACTATTTTGTATCTAATTGCAATAAGTAATTCTCAAATGTTTTGACTGTAAAACGAATTCAACACTCTCTTTGTAGGCTACACTCACATTCTTTATAAAATTTAACAACCCTCTGTCGGGCATGATATTCGCACCGGCGAATACAGGCGCGATGCGTCTGACAGGCACAGGTTAACAATATCTTTAGTATATTGTGAATACCCATTCATTTTAAGGTATCCGCATACGTTCGAAAACTCATTTTTGACAGAAAATCATAATTTTTTTTTAATGTCCTATCTGAAAGCCTATTGTTTTTAATTTTCAAAACAGTTTTTATTTTACATCTATGATGATCAGAAGTGAAATTAGAGACATTTTAGTAGAACTTGACAGTTGAAAATGGAGTGGTAAATAATACGATAAAGAAGCAATTTTCATTGTTTTTATTTAAGATATTTAAATTTTATTGTTTATTTTTGTTTTATACTATTTTACATATACCAGGTATAATTTTGAAAGATTTTCAGTGTGAATTTCTTTGCTTTCTATGACATTGTTGCAAATTTAGGTAATTTTGAATCATTGCAGTATCTTGACTCTCCGTTAATGATGTAACTTTTGATAATAAACGTAGTAAAATTACATAAATTGTACTTATGATCAATATCAATCACTAAAAGTATCTCTATATCAACTAATCGGCATTATAAAGTTATTTGACTGAAAAACAATTTTAAAATCTATCGATGGCGGCTGAATGATAGAAAGCGATAATGACACATAAGACTCAAGAAAACGACTAAAAAAAATTTCCTAACAGACAATTTTCAAAAATGTGCTAAGCTGGCAAACTCGAAGGACTAGCCTACAAAACTGGGGAGTATTGAAGAAAAATTCGTTTTTCTTCTCATTGTAAATTAAAAACATAAACTTTAAACTCATTTTTCTCGAAATGTGATTTTTTGCAAAATTTTCATTTTTCAAACACGATAAATAAAATTCAACTTAAAATAACCGTCTCAAATTTGGCATACATATTATTTATTATATTGTCTAGGTAATGAACCAAAATATAAGTGCAATAATGCTCCATTAAAAAGTTATGTATCTTTTAAGGTTTGAAAAAAGGCCAAAATTCTTTAAAAATTCATGATTTCACACTAAAACTCTTATAATTTACATGTTTTTAAATACATTGCAAAACTTTTGCTTCAGGACCTAGCCAATAGTTGAAGGATTATATATACTAAAGGATTTATCATTCTGATCATTTGTTTTTGAATGAGGGTGTTTGAAAAAAGGTCAAATTTAGTGCAAAAAAATCTAAGTTTTTTCAAATTTTTTAGAATATATTTAATTCAATTAGCTTTTTTCTGTGATTTATTAAGTTTTAACATAAATGTCATAGAAAAATACAAAAATATTGCTTCAAATATCGTTATTTAAAAAAAGACCTCCGAACGTAGTCGGATACCTTAATTTTAACATTCTAGAATTAATCTCGGACTTTCTTGGGGAGGCTTAAAAGAACCAGCGGGAGTAATCTCCCCTAAACGTTCTCGTATACTCCTTACACATGTTTAGAAAAAATAAGCTAAAAGGCAATAAAACGAACAAGCGTCTCTAATGCAGTGGAGAAAAAAAGCTTGGGAATTGGAAGCTGTGGGTAGAAGCGGAAAGGATTAGCGCAAGAGAATCGCGCAATAACGCATTAATGGCCTCGTGTCATTGTGTGATGAGAAAAGGCAAATAGGCGATTTGAACAACTTTTTTTTGACCGATTGAAACGAAAATTGGGCGCGAATCTACAATTAATGCTAGTAGGCCTCATACCAATTTTTATTTATCAAAGACGTAGGGTTTACGAGTTATAATGCTTAGAAGTATGCGACAGATCGACAGACAGTCAACCCTTTGCCGGATTTGGCCCAAAGTTTTATACGGACCTACATTCTTGATGATAACACTGTGTACCAAATTGTATCCATCTAGCTATTCAAGTGTTTTAATTATAGTGTTCACATGAACGCGGACAGACGGACAGACAGAATTCCAGTAGACGGATTTTGTCCAAAATTTGATAAAAACCTAAAAATTATGTGTCAAGGTCACATAACAAATGTCATCCCCGTAGCTCTAATAGTTTTCGAGTTATCGTGTTCACAGACAGAGAGACATAATTCCAAAATTGTGTTTTTCGGACTCAAACGGGGAGATTCGTCAAAATCTCGAGTTCGAATCTTTTAACGATTACAATATTTTCTCTTTGTATACTTCGTATACGAGAGAGTAAAAAAGTGGAGATACCGTTGCAAAAAAGTTTCGCCTTCGCGCTGTGCAGTACAATACGTGGTTTTTGGATTAGGGATTTCAGAAGCATTTCGGATAACCAGGGTTTCGGTTAACCCGAGTTCGGTTAATCGGGGTGTTGCTGTATTACAATTTTTATACAACGAATGTATTATAACTATCTTTTTTTCTTTGCCCACCCCTATATTAGTGGTTAAGGCAACATGGCATGGTTAATAGCCATGGAGCAAGCATTCGTATTTAATAAAAGAGTTTATTTATAAAATAAATTAAAACAATTATCATAATCAATCAATTTAGAAAATATTTTTTTAGTTATCCAAGAAAGATAAAAACTATACACTGTAAACTTATAAAAGATCGTACAGCAGAATAAAGCATAAAATAGGATTCATGCATAATTTATTAATGTCCATAAAACGGTCTTGATGTAAACCATTCACAGGATAAATATTTGAGCATCTTCAGGGCTGAGAAAGTGTGGAGCTCCTTAAAGTTATTTAAAAGGCATACTTTTAACTAGTCAAAAGTATTAGAGAACTAGCCCTGAAAGCATTTTTTTAGATTGCTGGCACCCAAAAGAGATGATTTTGAAAAATTTAGTTCGTGAGATTTATTAGTTTAAAGGAACTTTCTAACTTAGAATGGAAATTGAGAAGATCGTTTGATTTCATATGTAAATTCTTTGGATAAATTACGTCTGAAACTATGAAAAAATTTAAATTTTCTATATCGGTTATTTACATCAAGAATTGATTTTATTCCAAAGGTTAGGAATGAAATCATCAAGAGGAATTTCTGAAAATGATTCCCACCAGCGGGATACCTATGGCAGGAAACATTTTTGAAAAGTTTCTTTTGTTAGAAACGTATATCATTTTTACACTTTGATATTTATTGTTAAATATTGATATAAAAATGAAGGTAAACCTTTCTATATTTGAGAATATCTATCTGTCTAAAATAAAAAATTGAACAAATATTTTCATGGTTTGAATTGTGTTTTTAAAGTATTAAAATAGGCTCCAAAAAAAATCGACAATAATTTTTTAAATGAATAGTTTGTTCATTATCTGATTTTAAAACAGAATACAGCAATAATAAATTAAATAAATTTTCTATGAACAGTATGTATGAATAAAAAAAAGAAATAAATTTCTGTAAAACAAAGAAATTTGTTGAGATTATAAAAAATAACAATTTTTAATGCAATATAACTTATTGTGTAATAAAATATATTATGTGAAACTGTGGAATTTAAAAAATTGCCTTTTTTTTTTCCTTTTATAGCGATGTTAATTATTTTTCACTTTATTTCCATTTTATTACAGTTACCTTCTAGTTATTTTGACTTTTTTAACGTTTAATAATTTCCCTGTTACATTTCATGTCATAAATCATCATTGATCGAATGATGTTCTGGAATAATTTTCTTCCTGCTTACAAATTCACAATTGCTTATAATCAATAATTTTAGAATAGTAAAAATAAATATTCCTTTCAAAGTAAGTGAACTAAATGTGTAATGTTAAAGTATAATGTCTCTAAATATAAAATCTCTGAACGTTTGTATTTTCCATCCAAAACAGTTATGAAGAAGTTCCTAATACATGCATTTTACTTTTTATGTTTATAATATCTGCTACCAATATTAGATATTATTTTTATTCTAAAGCAGATGGGATTACAAACTCTCCTTACTTATGCTTGCAAGAAGTAAATTTAAGAAAATGACTTCGTGTATAAGGTAAATTATGACAATTATATATCGTTCAAAAGTTGCACCGCGTAATCTAGTTATGTAGTTAAGTTATGTATGTAGTATATTTTTCCCCACGATATTTTTTTATTGACAAAAATCCATAATTTACTCATCTGCTGTATTTCTGGTGATAAGAAAAATTTTCTGTTTCAGGCTAAACTATTAATATCACAGAAGAAAACATAGCTAAGAAGTTTTTTCATAAAACTCAAAGAGAATGATTGATCATTCAAAGCGTAATAAATCTAGTAAAGTTATGCATTTTTTCACAACTCATCTATTAATTAATCTACAAGCGAAAAAGTTAGTCACTAGATTATGATTCAGCGAGATAATGTGTAGAGTTTTTTCCTGTTTAGGATGTCGGAAAAGAGTATTTCTTTTCCTTGTACGTATACAGGTTATCCGTGAAAGATCTTTATTATTCTAAACATTAATAACAAAAATAAGAAAAAGTGCACTGAAATGCAGTTTCCTGTTAACGAATGAAGAGCTCTAACATTTTTATTACAGTACATTCAATATACTTTAATGTGAGGTCGTTTAGTAGTACCAAAAATATCCAGTCTATACTCGATTTCCCGTCAAGTGTTTTTTCAAACACTTTCTGTGTCTTTAAATTTCTGTATCCATGCATAAATTGAAAGCACACTTCGTGGACTTCCATGGTACATCAGGCGGAGCTTTCTATGCACGGATTTCGATGATTTTATTTCCGCCAACCACATTACACACGGCGCTTTCTCCTGAGCTGTCGCCATTTTCGCTCCCTATTACAGCTGCAAAATAATTAGCGCTATATATCTCAGACTATTGACTTTAGAAAAAACTGTTAAATTTTTTCATCTTTTGGCCGCAAACTGCATCTCATTTCGCCTTTTCATTTTTTAAAATATTAATTGTTAAAATAATAAAAATCTTTCTCTGACAGCCTGTATATTATTCTTTCTTTGTAAAAGCAATGAATTTTATTGACGAAATGTAGGGATGAGTTTTAACCCTCTCACACCGAGTGAGGCGGTCTAAAATTTCACCTTAACAGCGACGAAGGCCGGTCTGAGGCAGTTGGCTTCTTTTGAGGAGAGGTGAGGTTCTGAGATCGCTTTGGAGATAAGCGCCGTAGGGAGTCCAATTGCCCTTGCCAACCACATTCCATTTCTCTGCGCCTTAAGGGAAGGTTATAGCAACTTGTGGGAGTGGTGGGGTAAATGACCACCCAGGTTGGGAGAGTCCAATTCATGTCTATTCCTCCTTTAAGGACTAGAAAAAAGTCACCTCGAGATTAAAAAGTTAACTGATTTACGTTTGCTTTTTAATCCTTCGTATATGTTTAGTTTGTTGATATCTTCTCATTATTATAAAGTTTAATAATAAAAAATAATGTAAAGATGTATGGAATAAATTTCAACAGCAATATCACTATTTTAAATTTATTTGCGTAGCTTGTTTGATTAGCGTACCTGTCGAAATTGCAGAGGACAGACACCGTAATTTGACCCAATGACAAAAAGAACACACCATTCACCAAACTAGGGGATGTTTGACTCATGATAAATCTAACGTGTATCAGGTTGATATACTGATGTTCTATTTTAATAAGTGAAAAATCCTTCATATTTCTTAATGAAAACATGAAGCAAAAAATATTCTATATACCAAATACTGTATACGTAAAATACCTTATATTCTTAAAAATAATTTCATTTACAGGGTAACAAAAAAGTGTCGTTATATACCAGTAAAGTTATAAAACTTTTTACATATGCAGCATACAGATCGAAAGCTCCGCTATTAGACTTTCGATTGCAATAATGTTCGATAAAATCACAATAATACCTTTCAAGAAATTTTGACCAAATGCTGATTGGTCAAGTACAAGCACTTTTAGAACTTCGATGGAGCCACAGGATTATACAAACCCATTTTAAAAAGAAAGGTATTGCGATTTCACTCAGCCATATCAGTCGCATCAAGAACTGGAAACTCGGATCGACGAAAAATGATTCAAAACTAATAATAAATGGACGGCAAAGCAAATTGAAGAAATCATATTTGTAGAGGCTTGAGAAGATGGCATGGAAACCGGATCCACCAACCCAGGCAAGCATGGCTAAAGCTTCTAAAGTGAGCCAGCAAGTTATAGGCTATCAACTAAAACATACGTTAAAGAAAAAATGCCTAAAATCTAAATATCATCACTTGAATGAGAGATGGATGCAGATTAGGAGGCAACGTTCGTGGCCCTCTACAAGCTTCTCCGTTAGGACAGATGGCGGAAGTTCATTACAACTGATGAAGCATGGATCTATCTATCCGATACCAATTCTAAATCTAAAGTTCAATATCTTAGCTATGACCAGAACAGGCGAGACTTGACTCCGTTAACCACGGGGCCTCATCTCAAAGGTGTAATGGTTTGGATGGGCATACCACGTTTTGAGCAACCTGGAGCTAAAATAAATTAGGAGTGTTACATACAGAAGATATTAAAGCCCTTTCTTAAGGATGATTACTGCAGATTGTATCCAAAAGGTGATATTGTTTTCCATCAGGATTCTGCCCCATCGCATGCATCTAGGGTCACCCAGAAACTCCTCACGGATCAGCAAGTGCATTTCTTGAGTCTACAACAATGGATGCCAAACAGTTCTGACGCTGCACCATGTGATTATTTCCTATGGGGACATCTGAAAAACAAACTGAATAAGCGAAGAGTTTCTACGCTGAGAGGCCTTCAAAAGGCTATTAGAGAAGAGGCGAAGAAAATCCCCCATGAAATGATTTTGCGGGCTTTGAAATCATGGACGAAGCGTTGTAGACAAATCTATTATGCCGAAGGTCTACATATTGAGAAGCATCGCTGAATTTGTGTAATTACTTTTGGAAATAAAATACTTCAATAATGATCCCTATGCTTTTTTGTTACCCTGTAATACTTTACATAACTAAAATAAATTAATTGAAAACAGTTATTAAAAACACATTTGCATTAGTGTATTAAAAAAAGATTTTTTTTATATTTTAATTATTTTCTTCTTTTTAGTCTTTAATTTATAATTCATTATTAGAAATATTATTGAATCTTGAAATCAGTTTTTTTCTCAAATTCTCTACCAGATGGAGTCTCGCGTATGGGATAAAAATTTAATTAAATTAATCAGTTAACTAATACTTAACTTCTAGAAACATTAAAATATTGTGTTGTCATCGAGAATACAAAAGTATGCGAAATATCAATTCTCTAGCACGTCAGGAATGCGAGAAAAATTGGTTACAATATTCAATCTTTACTAACATTGTAATCTCAAATTAAATGAAAGTTTATAATAAGAAAACTACTGTATTTTTAAAAATTTAAATTCCCTGCATCTCATCCTTTGCTACAAAATATCCCACTTCTGGGCATTACTCAAGAGACTGTTATTATTCGTCATTAAAATTAAATGCCCAGGAAAAGTGAGTTTCCCTTCAGGAAATCCTATGACTAAAATGAGTGGACGAAAGGGCTACGGATAATAACTCTACGAAATGGCAAGTACTTCTACATTGTCTAATTTGAATGACATAATCTCGTTCATTAAATGAATGAGAATATAATTTTCAAAATTCTATTTAATTAATTGAATACACTCAATTCCTGTTGCCAAATTTGTACCTAAAACAGTCATTACTTGAATTAACTCCTGGAATTTCTGCAATTAGCCTCAAATGTTAGTTAGTGAGCTCTTTGGAAGTGTGCTCAATTAAATTATTCAAGTATGGAGTTTTCATGAAAACGGCTTTGGGGAACGCTCATTAGCTACTTATTTACCTGGGAAATGTAGATTATCATGAAATCTACGACATCACAGATGAAAGGGCCTTAAATTTGTTTCACTAAATCAGCACATTTCGCAGCTATGTTTTATGAGGGTTTTATAGGCGTTTCGCGTATCATGAGGAAATCCTGCTTAATGAAGGTTTTGGAATTCTTAAGTATCATGAGAAAATCCAGGTTTATGAGGATTTTATAGGTTTAGTTGAAAAATGTTTCTAAATCTTTGCTTGCACAAATTCTTTTGTTAAAAATATTCATAACTTTGCATTTATGTTATCACGCAGATCTAATATGGATATTAAAATCTCAAAAGTATTTTTTGATTTCTTCTTGCATTAATTAATTATATTTGCTTTAATAAATCAGTTAAATTCACAGCTTTGGTTTCTGTGTGTTTATGGGCTCTTCGTGTATTATAAGGGAATCCTGTTTAATGAAGGTTTTGGAATTCTTAAGTATCATGAACAGATCTAGGTTTACGAGGACTTTATAGGTTTTGTAGAAGAATATTTTTTAGTCTTTACTCGCTTTTGTGAGAAATAATACTTATTTCATTCTCTTATTCTGAACTTACGTTATCATGCATATTGAATTTGAATATTAAAATGTTTTTTGGATATTTCAAAAGTATTTTTGTCTTTTTATTCCATTATTTATTTTAACTTCTTTCACTAAATCTCTGCAATTAGCAGCTTTGTTTTATGAGGGTATTATAGTGTTTTTTTTTGGTATATCACGAAGAAATGTTAAACACAGATATTGGAAGCATTTTGTGTATCAGAAGAAAATTCTACCTTATAAGTATTTTAATTCTTTTGGAGGAAAACATTTCTCAGAACTTACTTTTATCAATCCCACTGAATTAATATGAATATTAAAACCACTGTTGCGTTTTCTTCTTTTTTATATTACAAAATTTTTCATTCATTTAAAAATCATGTTAAGCCTTCGAACTACTTAACAATATCAGTTAAAAAATCTGTGGTGACAAAAGAGGACTCAAATGTTTCGGATATTCTAATTCATTTTGATTCAATTGTTTGTAACAGCTTGCTTTTTTACTGTCACTGAAATATTTCAAAAGGTATGATGCTAAATGAGGTAATTAAAATTATTTCGTTTTCCAAAATCTCTCTGATTTTGGATTGAGACCGCTGAAAAATTATTTTCTTTTGTTCAAAGTAAACCCAATTAGTAAGAATTCACACATGAATAACAGATGTTTCATCAGAGACAGTAAAGCATCAACTTAAAAACTGAATAACGCTGCAAAATACAACGTCAACGTCAATGAAGTTCGCTCACTAAAGTTTCTGTAATTAAAAAAATGTGGGGGCATCGAAACGTTGTAAAATACATAGTAATATGTAGTTGTAGACTATGTACAAATGTCACAACTGAAAAAACAAAGAAAGAACTGAAAGAAAAGTTGTATTCTTAATCCCAACGCTTCGCAATAAAGTTCGTTCAGTAGAAAGAACTAGAATATTCCAGACGTTTTGCACACAATTCTGAGTCTGTGATGTCAGAGGAAGCAAACAGCATATACGGGCGAGCAATTCGCGATCATTATCAGTGCTAAGCGGAACCATGGCAAGGGGACGAGCTACTGATCTTGTAGTACGCAATCAAATCATACAACAGAACCAAAATGGTATTTCGCAGCGCCAAATTGGCCGAACGTTCCGCTTTACACAATCGACAGTGTGTAGTATTATAAAAAGTTTCACTACAACTAGAAATAGCCGTCCAAAAAAGGCTCCCGGTCGTAAGCTAACGCTGACTGATCGGGAAGTACACCTATTTCGTTGACATGTTCGTAAAAATAAGCACATGGCAGACGCACACCTAGTCACATGGGCAAGACAAAGTTTCGGAAAGACCATTTCCGAAGCATCTACGCGTCGATATATCAAAATGTGTGGCTATGCATTCAACAAAGCGAGGCGTAAGCCATTTCTCACTTCATCGAATAAACGTCGGCGTGTTGCGTCGGCCAAATCTCACCTCAGCTGGACTCCATCTCAGTGGGAAAAGGTACTGTGGACACATGAATCCATATTTGAGGTTTCATATGGAAATTTGGCCGAAAGGTTATTAGGAAGAAGTATGAAGCAAACGACCCATCCTGTTATAAGCGCGTGGCTCTTAAAGTAGGCTCTGTGATTGTGTGGGGTTGCTTGGCAGCGAATGGGGTTGGCAATTTGCATTTTTCAACGGGCACGATAAAGGCTATATACGTGTTCTTGAAGTGAATCTACGTCCATCAGTGCAGCGATTGTTTGGCAGAAAACGATATCTTTTTCAACACGAAAGGCCTCATACGGCGAAGATAACAAAAACATGGTTACGTACGAAACGTGTCCCTGTTTTAGAGTGGCCAGCAGCAAGCCCGGATCTCTCTCATATAGAGAATATTTGGAGAATTCTTAAGAGGAATATGGCCCAGCGTCGTCCCCTCAATATACAACATTTACAAGATTATCTACGGCAGGAATGGGAAAAAATTTCTACAGACACATTGAGCCGTTTAGTGTCGTCCATGCCTAAACGCCGTAAAGGTGACGTCACCTCTTGGTAGTCGAACCGAACGACCCTTTTTATTTTAGTTGCGCAAGGAAATACACTTGCATCGCTTATCATAACTATCTGTTTTGTTGCAAACTAACACAAATGCTGTTACAATGTTGTAATCAACGTATCAAATGTTAATAAAATGTTTCTTTCACATATACGCTTCTTTGTGTTTCTGAATTTCCTCATTTCAAGTTATTTCTTACGTGAACAATCTTCATTGAGGTTGACGATATACATTTCCAAAAAGATGGAAGGTACAGAAAAAAATTAGAGTTTACGGTTTGAAAATTTTCATTCAATACTAGATGTTTCCTACTTTATTAACATCTAAGAATTTCTCTATTTCTTTTGCTATGAATCTGAATAACTAATTCATAAAAAATATATAGACAAACTAATAACGAAGAAGATAAAAGAAATAAAGAAATCACGCATATAAGGTCAGTAACATTCCTTTTGCATGAATATTAAAATGAACTGTTTAAAAAATTAAATAAATAAATGTATGAAAAACAATCTTTCAAAGGGTAATGAAAAAAAGAGAATCGACTTCTCTAAACACTGAATAATCTGCATTTGCTTTATCCTCTACTTCGAACTGCAGTTACATTATTTTCCATCAAACATTAACTCCTTTTCTTTCAGACACACAAACGAAACTATAAGAGGAAACATTACGAAAATGAGAAGCGCTCTAGTATAGAATGAAGTTTGGAAAGTTGCTTTCCGGTTCAGGTTTTGCCAAATTTAAGAATTAATTTTTAACTAATTCAAAATTTATTAGGTCCGTATCAAAAAAGCACTTGTATAGCAAATACAGATCGTAGATCTAAAATAAGTTAGCAACAAAAATAAAAAACACTCCGAATTGAAAAAAAGAAAACCAAAGGATAATTTTCCATAGTCGGATATACTGAAATAAGAATCGAATTCCGCAAATTTTGCCTTTCTAAAATCAAACTTGCAGCTCTGAAAGTTTCAGAAATTATTTTATATTTTCGATAGTATTGTTCGTCATATTTTTCTCCCTCTGAAAGCGTTGTTTCAACCTCGTAGTTTGAATATCGCCCAATAAGGAAAATTTGTATACCACACTGCATTTCGTTATGAAGGTAAACCCTCCAATACAGAGCCCTTTTATAACACAATTCCCCTCCCCCTTGCATATCAAGCATTGGCAAATAGACAAATTCTCAATAATATGTTTTATAATTAAGTTAACTTCCGCATAACACAGCGTTTCTAAAACACGACTTTGCTCTGAAACGTTTAGACAATTGCTGAGAATCTTCGTTTATTAAGACATAGCAGAACAAATTTTTACTCTAGGATGGTACGGAAAATATGAATATCCTTGATCTAAAAACGGTATCATTCTAACTTCGAGTTAATTAAGATAAATTCGAATTATAGACAATATTTTGGCATTATGTTAATAGGAAATTAAAGAGACCAGAGAGAAATCTACAATTGCCTGAGAATTCAAATTAAACACGATCGAATTAACAGCGGTTCACTGTAATTACTAATGACTTGTTAAATATTATGCATAAAAAAGTTAAATTAGATAAAATAAAATGTCCTTTCTTTATTATGCTGAGTATAAAATGAGTGTGAAAAGATACAAGACAAGTCATCTTGTGTCTTTTCGTTATTTAGGTATATCGTCAAGATGCGTCAAGTATTTTGACGATATCCCTAATAATTAGTTGACTAAGATTTATAAGTTTATATTTAATATTGAAGTTCAAATCTTTTATCTTTTTCTAGCTACATTTTTTGCAAAATTTAGTAGTTGCATTTAATTTACCAATTTAAAGCATTCTGAGGATTCTTAATTTGTTTTTAGAATAGAAAGTGCTACGAATTCCTGAAGATAAAGCAAATTTAATTAAAGCTTCCAATGCAGGAAGTTAATTAACTGTGACTTATTATTAGAGCTTTTTCACTTACAACTGTAAGCTTAAAGAGTTTGAAGATTTGCCTTAGATGTAATTTCTTGAAATGGAATGGAGTCAGTTTCAGACTTGATGACACTGCTTTATAATTAAAATTTGTTTGACTTTTTGTATACTTACCTGCCAAAGAAAGGTAAAGTCAATTCTTATTCAACGTAATCTTTCAGAGCTTATTTATAAACGTTAGATTAATTTGTATGTATTATGAAATTATTTCTTTTAGCACTGTTATTCTTTGTAACTAACAGTTACAATTGATAAAATTTACCAAAAAATTAAATTAAATTAAAATTAATTGAAACTTTTGCATTATACAGAAAGGCGCATATGCAGCTACTTCTAATGAAATATAAAAAACAAATAATAGAAAAACAAAAGAAAAAATATATAAAAGAAATAGAAAAGGTGTATTGTTATCATTATTATTATTGTTTACTTTTTCTATTTCTTTTATATATTTTTCTTTTTAACTTAATTTTTGTTTTCCTATTATTTCTTTGTAACTAATATATTCAAAAAATTAAAAATCATAGTGAGAACGAAATACGCTAAAATGTTTATTTATTTGAACAGTTAGATTGTTGTCTCTTTATCAAGAAACATGAAAACAACTGGGAAGGGTCTCGTACTTTCGGTTCAATGTCAGATATTAATAACGCCACCTAAATTCACACACTACTCTTCACATAAGCACGAGGATTAAAAGATCACTAGCACCCCATGTATGGCGGCAGTTACATGATACCTCGAACCCACTTTCCTGTAGCCGATGTTCTACAAAATCCACCCTGGCACTTGAAATTTCTTAAATCAATATGAAAATTGTCTCTAAATTGGATTTGAAAAAGGGGGTTTTGGGATTTTGAGCTACAAAGGCTATTATGCCCTATTCATTCCAAAGTTTTTTTTCAATCCGCAATCAAAAAAGAAAAATTGCCGTCAAAAAATGGTCTATAACTATTGCTGATCTGATTGGGTAAAGACAAAAAAATATGGCGCAATCCTAGAAGGGCTTCCATATTCTTTTTTCTCTGGAACTTATGAAAATTTTCTTTTTACTTTGAAACTTATGAAAATTGTCTTTTTACTCTGGAACTTAACAACAACTTACAAAAAAGCCAATTAATTTAGTTACGTAGTTGTTAACAATTTTAATCAAAGCGTAATAATGTATTAAATTAAAAGTGTGTAAAAAGACTTTTATCAGTGTACTAAACAGTAGAAATCTAATTAATTTTAATTATTTTTAACCAAAAAGTGTTCCATAATAAATTATAAACTTGTAGTCTTTAATTAAGAATACATTATTATAACTATTTAGAATTTTTGAAATCAATCTTTTCTTGAATTCACAACCAAGTGTCCCCAATCGTATGGAATTAAAATATAATAAATTTGTCAATTAACTGATAATTAAGTTCTAAACAAATAAAAATAGTGTATTGTCATCGAGAAAACAAAAGCTTAGAAATTTTAAAAACTCTATTACATCAGGAAGTAAGTGAAGAATCGATTGAAGAATTATGTTTTTACTACCATGAAACAAATCAGGTTAAATAAAGATGTGTAGGAACAAACTATAATAACAAAACAAATATATAAAATAGGTGGCGATATTTAACGACGCAACATTTTACTCGGAACTCTAACAAGAATTATTTTACACTTAATTTTATTTTTCATCATATAATAAATGTTATGGGCAAACATAAAAATTTCAGGCGGCTTTTATATTATGCGAAACTGTCTCAGGCTTTTTATTCCATGTCGTTGCTGAAATCTCCAGATTTGTATCATTGTTTCCTCCATAAGTTTTCAATAATTTTAACCTAAACAGAAGGATCTCTAGAACGTGCTCTTTATAATACACGAAGCTGACTGCTAGTAAATTACTCCACTATTTTAATATTTTCTCAGAAATTTTGGGCTTTCAGATTCCATCAAAAGCGCAAATCATCGATTTGGGCATTAGTGGATGGGAACTTCATCACAAATGACTGACGAACTATTCTGCCGGAAAATGGATCAATATTTGTTTCACGAAGAACTTTCTCAGTGAACTTTCATGTGGAGTGAGCTGGTCTCTCAATTGTATTCTCCCCAAAAATGGACACTTGGGAGTCACATAAAATCCTAGAATTTCTTTCAATGGATATAATTCCTATGATGATTAATTCAAAATTCAATTTCTTAGAAATACAAATGGAATTCATCGATGTGCTAATGAATTAAGAAAATATTGTAATATGTTGAGTACTTTCCTCATCAAAATTTAAGTAACTAACAATCATATAAAGTTGATGGAACGATTGCTAGTTCATTTATGAAGTTGCTAGTAAATAACGAAATCTTTCTGATATGTGTTGTTGAACTCTTAAACTAATTTCGGTGGGCATAATGAAAAACTGTATGTTGTTAACCTTCCAGCGGACGCACATATGTGAGAGAAACACTCCAGAAGAATTTCGTTTTATATCTCTTTACCGGAGAGTGCTACGAAAGCATGGCCTCGGCTATTCTAACAGCTCCGGTCGACGAACTGTTAGTCTTCGTTTGGAATTCAAGTCATTCATAGGACTCTGTGGATCTGCTAATTGTATTTCAAAGATACTCGCGACCATTGCAATGAAATCTCTATAAAACTGACTTCTTGATTTTTATATCTAAATTTCAATTGTCTTTTAACTTTCATATTGTCTTTATAGTTTTAAATCAAAAATGTAAAAATGTTGAAATATTGGCAATTTTATATTCCCGCCATTCAGCTAATTCTTTCGTCATTTTATATTGTGTTTTGTGTTGTTTTCGTCATTTTACATTGTTTCCATTCCTTTTAAAATAAAAACTGCTTTAAATAAATGTACTTATTAAGCCTTACCCAATTACAACCATATTTTGACAATTAATTTTAATATTTTACAATAGCGTATGTAGGAAATACTCGCGACTTTTCATATTCGTATAGAGGGTGGGCTTGCTGGAAGGTTAATAATCTTAAAATGAAACATTATTAAAAACATAGAAGTTTCAGTACTGAAACTGATGCATATTTTTTTCAAATACAACAAAGACAATATTTTAGATTCTTTGATCATCCGAAATTGAGATATTACTTAACACATAATGTCAATAAAATAAAAGTGAATTGAACAAAATTAAAGGTTTCTGAATCTTCTATTCTAAATTGTACAAAATAATGGCTTCTGAATTTACCATTCCAAATTGCACAAAAGAAAGGCATCTGAATTTGGAATTCTCAACTGCTCTCAACGAAAAGATAAGCAGTAAAATTATTTAATGAAACTCTTGATACTTGGCCAACTTATATAAAACGAAACTTTTATCGAAACGACATTTTTCAGAAGTAGAAAGTATCTATAATTCTATTTCTTCTGTTTTTATTAACTTCTCAATTTTGTATATGTTCAACACATACGAATGAAAGCTATTATATTACATCCGTGTACGCACATACAATACGTGGTCATTAAACTAACTTTGAATTGAATAATTTAAATTTTCTCGAACAGAACAGTACCTAATAGCTTTTAGTTGTTTGAAGACGTGGTGGCCCAGGGAAATGTCTCGCCTTAATGGGTTCGAGATCAGATTTCAACAAATTAAAACAATACATTAAATGAATTAAATACATGTATTGACAGGTTGAGCATTTTCTTCATCCAAATTTAAGTAGCTAATAATGAGATAAAGTAGATGAACGTTTGCCAGTTGCATTTAGTTCATTTAGGAACTTGATAGTAAATAACCCAAGCTTTCTGATAATTTAATTTCTCATTAAAGTTTTAGCACACCGTCGTGTATTAAAACTACCGATGTAAGTTATTAATTCTGACTTATTTTTTAGCCTCAACTCATTAAATCTACTTCCGTGCATCATATCCCTCACATCTATGAGACGTAGAAGTTCGGAGGATGGAGTGCCGGCTCAGATATAGTTCTTGTCATCTGACCATGGCTCAAATTTATGAGGTTCACTCCAAAATAGCTCTCTTATAACTTCTAAAAGAAGGTTAATTTAACTAAGCCTAGCCATTCCTAATTTACCCCCTGATTTAATAACAAGAATGTTGAAAATTTTTGAAATTCTTTCATTGTAAAGTTAGCAAATGAAATGTATACTTAAAAACATATATCATATAAACCTCGATTGATTATTTTACCTTATAATTGCAATTATTTCCGATCATCTCTAGATATTGATTATCCTTTTTGTATATAACTCAAGTTAAGTAAAATCTATATTTAAAAGAGTAAAAAGGAGAAAAGCAATTCACAGATTTAAGTTACTATGAATACTTTGATAATCTCTGCACCAGAATTTTTCTTCTGTTTTTAAAATCTCTTTCGTTTCTTTTCGATTAAAACCAGAAACTGTTTTCGACTGGATTTCGAAACCAAAGTGTTGAGCAATTTTTATTGTTCTAGTAGTTTCGTTCCTCTTTGAGACTCTGTGTCTCTAGAAAAGACTCGGGGATTATCACGAGATTTACTTTCGTAAACAGAGCCTCTTTTTATCTTGACGAGTTTCAAAGGATTATCAGCACTGTTTTTATCGGTTAAAAAGAAATTTTTTACCTGACTCCTTTTGAAAAAATAAATAGTCTTTTCTTAAAAATCGAATGTCTAACTTAACGCTTAATCTTTGCTGGTGTAAATATAAGAAAACTTTTCTTTGTCAAATAAGAACTTAAGTGAAAATTTGTCCGACATGAACTTTTTCATTTGACTTGCATATTTAATAGGGAGTGAGGGAAAATTTACCTTTACATATGCATAATAAATATTAACTCTTATTATACTCATAAAAATAACTCGCATATTTCACAGAGATGGAGGTGAAAACAGACTTGAAAAGACAATGCTATATCAACTGGATGTGTTGGAAAAATGAAAAATGTTAATAAATGAACCAGAATTCACTCATTCAAGGCAACTAGCAGTTTACTAGCAGTAAAAGTCAGTGATTCAAAAATTAGTTGTATTACTTATTGCGTATGCGTATTTTTAAGTTCAAATGAAAATAGAAATCTTTTTCAATGAGTTAATGAATTCCAAAGTATGAATAAGTTAATGATTTTTTTTAAAAATTATAAATTTGTCGATTAAGTATTTTTAGAAACAAGGAAAAGAGATTGAATTTCATTGTAACAATGAAAAGTATGATTGCAAGTCATATTTAGAAGTTTTTTCTTTTTAACTAGGCAAAAATGTTCCCGAAAATTGAATTCCCATCGTTGAAAACACAATTTTTTGAATTTTGAGGACCAACAATTATTTTATACAATAATATTTTTGGAAATTATCGCCGTAAAATGCGAAAATGTCGTTGATTTTTAATTAATGAAAATTCAATTTAAAATTAGTAATGTTTGTATCAAATTTTGTAGCTCTAAGTACAAGGGTCTGCTCTGTAGAGCACCAACAGACAGACACATATTCACTTTTACTGTTATTAGAGAAGAATTCGAATAAACAATATTTGGCTATAGGATTATGTCAATTATTTTCTCTTTGGATCAATAATTTCGTCAAACATTCCACCTGTCGAATATCATTTTAGATATCCTAGTAAATCGAATTGACTTAATGAATACCACATTTGATACAGCGAAGTGCGTAATTTTCAATATTTGCCTAAGATAGTCCAAAACCACCTGAAATTCTGTTGCCCGCCTAAAATACTAGATTTCCACTAAAGAGCAGAATCGTTTATCATTCTGTCCTACTTCCCATTACTTGTATCAGAATCTTTGATTCACGCACCTTGCGTGACTTTTCCAATCACGCGTGAAAGAGCAGCGTAAAGTATGAAGGGAACTCCGCCCTCATAACAGGAATCTGCTCTGCTTGCTAGTTTACCCGCTTTACGGCGGATTTGACTTTGCAGAGCAATTCAGGAAAGCTTTCGTACGAGATGAATTTATAGTACAGCTTTCAAACGTTTTTCATTAAAGATATCCTTACATGCGTAATTGTGTTCGCTGGAAGGATAAAATTTAGAAATTGTTTGTAAATAACAGTTTCAGGGAAATAATGTTCTGAAGTGTTCAGCTCGAAACATTAAATTAATATTTTGTCTCTATCAAGTAGAGTAAATTGTTTCAAAAATAGACCTTAGAAACACAAAATTATCTGAACTTTTTTGGTAAGAATTGTATAAAAATTATATCATCGAGATATTGTCGTTGATAGGAGAAATATGCAAAAAATATACTTCTAGTCTTAAATGAGATAAAAATATTATGATTATGGTAAAAACTGGGTTATTCAGAAATGACATAATTAATATTAATCTTTATAGATGCGTAAAGTGTTTTTGTAAATAAATCATTACAATGATGATTTATAAATGTTTAGTTCGGACAAAAATTATAAGTAACAATAATTATTAATATAAATGTTATACATAAATTTTTAACACAGAAAATAGTATAAAACATATCAAAATTAGTAATTATTAATGTTGGTTGATTTATCGATAATAAAGCTAATTTGTGGTACAACTTAATTGTTAAAGTTTTACATTGAGTAAATCACCAGAAAAAATAATTTTCTTTTGAGAATTATAAATCATCAAGAAATACTAACAAAAGTATTAGAAAATTAATTGATAATAAGTTTCAAACCTGTGATTCCTAATAAGTAGAGTGTTTTGAAAATGGAAATTCTAATTAAATTGTGAAGAATTGAAAAGTTAGTTAACTTGCTTTATATTACATTTCTGTATCTTCATTAACTTACGTTCATTAATTACGTCTTGACTTACCAACCGTGTGAGTGAAACTTCTCTAGTAGATTGCCATTTCAAGATCTTGTACCCATGGTCCACGCTTCGTTTTATAAGTTTTTATATGTATTTGCATAAATTAGAATAACGGAAGTGTTTATATTTATTGGCAAGTTCATACGCATTATACTTTAATTCTTTAGAGAATCAATTCATAAAAAAAATTAATTCAAGATGCATCCTTATAGCTAAGATATGCTGCAAAACTTCGAAATGATATTCATTTCATAACTATTTGAATATACTGTTTCATAACTATTTGATCTATAGCTTGAATATTAGTTTTAAACACTTGAACAATGTGTTTTATAAAATTATATTAATAATATTTTGCGAAAAGCATTTTCGAAAAGTGAAATTTTTTTATCCCTTTAAAAAATTAAAAGAAATTGTTTTATCCATTTAAAGCAGTCTCAGTTTGCTTTTGTAAGTAAGAAATCAGACAAAATATATTTCACATAAAACTGGCGTTATTTACAAGTGCTAGAAATAATATAACTTTCCAATAATGATGTAAAGAATAAAATATAATTCATAATTCATATAACAGCATAATCTAGCGGAAATGTAAGATATACATTTTATGCCCGTCGTGCATTTAATTCACTTCTCCACTTTATCAGATCATGAGATTTTAGGCACTAAATCTGATTTAATACGATAAAACAAAGACTGAAGAGAGAAAGTGACCCTGAAGAAAAATACACGAAGTCATTGTGAATGTTGGTTGGAAAGGAACAAAATGACTTTGAAGGATGCACACTGTCTGTAGTGTCCTGTGCTTACAAGCGAAAGACAAGGTGCAGGTACTCCATCATGTGTTTCCCTTGCTCACTCAATGAGAATTCTAACAACCTTAACTGTCTGCATATGCAGACATACACTTATAAAACCCCTGAACTAGCAACTTTTGTCACAGACTAATGGAGATTGCCTTAAATACGCCTCATTTGCAAATTAACTAACAGACTATACTTGCTTTAACTATATTGTAGTCGTAAATAAAACTAATCTTCATATCAACATTTTGAGAAAGTTGTCGTACATTTATTTGGCTTTCCTCTAAGCCGAAAATTCGTTTCGCACCACTCAACGATGCATATAAATGTATCAGTTGAATTGTTTTCCTGTTTAAAATTAGCGTTGAATCATTTAATAATTAACAAATTAATTTAGGTACTTTTTAGTAATGAAATTTTTAATTAAATGATATAAATATTCTAAATAAATAATTTTAATTTGAAAGTTAATTTTAAATAAATTCCTTAGATTATTTTTCCTGTATTTCTTACATACATTGATATAGGTTTTAAAATTTAAATCTGCGCTATGTAGGGTTAAAATAACTTTCATATCTCATATTTTTTATTTTTAAACCGCGTCTGTTAATATTATTACTAATATGGTTGTTTATTTATTTAAAACCCTCACCAACATAGCCTGTGTAATGCCTGCGACAGGCCGATGGGGCAGAAAACTATCTACAGCACAGAAAGGTAAATTCAAATCTAATCAGCCACGAATAAAATTACGCTGAAAAAGCACTGAACATAACAAACATCGAAAATACAACATAAAATGAATATTCGTTGTTTGAGTTTTTCTCGTCTTTGATTATTATTATGGGTTTTTATTTGGTATGAGTAAGAAGCAAACCGAAAAAGAAAGATATGGCTCTTCGCTTTTCTAAATTATTCTGCTAATTATCATTAATACATACTATGAATTTGAAATGTCTAATAATATTATTTTGTAAGGTATATTTTTTCAAGGACGTGTTTGGCAAGTTTGAAATACAATTTTACCAATATCCATCCGTAATGCACATTTAACGAATAATATGTTTCTCTCTATTGAGAAGTAAAAGACAAATAACAAATTATATGCATATTTTATATGAAAATCTTGAATCTTTGATATCAAATATATGCATCAATGATTCGAATATTCCTCCTCAGTTATATTTGATAAGATCGTATATTTAATAGGTTCTGATAATTTCTAGATCACTAACTCATTAAGTTATATTTAACCATTTCATTCTGACTCTTTTGTATTAAGTGGTTCTCAAGAGAACCTTATTCTATAAACTAAATCTGGACCCTGCAATTATTACAGACGTGCTGATTAGTTTCACCCATCTTTAAACTAATGCGACATTCTGAACTCAATATATTTATACATAATTGGTTAATTGTTATCTTCCCATTCCTGCAGCTTTCATTATACAGCTTATTATAATATCAAATTTATAAATGTAAATTGTGGTAGTTGAAATATATTTCTTCAAAATCGCTAAAATCATAGTTAAGAGTACTAGTTGGTTGAAAATCTTGGAAATTTTGAAATATGTAATTCCCAGGTTACTTTCACCCAGTGAAATATATAATATAATACCTATGTAACTAATTGTAAACAAATTTTGAAACACGTCTTTAGAAGTTCTTCGGAAAGATCTGGCAAGAAAATATCTTTTAGATATCAATGAAAATTTTCAATACTTATTTTAATATCTCCGTATTAGAAGTTCTCCCTGTGATGCAGAAGCTTAGAATGTAATTGAAAATTGGAAGTGGTCGGATCTTCTTCCTTAATGCACACCCCAAACAAATTATACTTTTCCTATTATAAGCATGTTTTACCAAAGTATTTTCATCAAATATGATGTTTTGTTTAATATTTCCAGACTTTTAGGTTATAGATGAAATTTAAAGCAGCCAAGAGAATCTTTTGTACTAAAGTTACCTTGCGTCATATACAAATTTGTGTTTTTCCAGTTTCGTCCTCTAAATTTGGTAGATTTTCTTCTAGTGGTATTTTTTTAAAACAAAGATGAGTTTTATGAGACACCAGAATCTTTTTTTCGGCACTACAAAATGTGGAACATTTTTGTTTACTATAAAAATCCTCAATGTAATCTTCTTCACAGTAATGTAGCTGAAAATGTGAAGAAGTTCTGTGCGTCATGGGCCGCGGTGACCTAGTAGAAAGGTATCGGCCGTTGAGCCGGAAGTTCCAGGCTCTAAACTGGATTCCACTAAAGATCCATCGTGTATTAGGCCTGTTGCAAGTTAAATCATACGTAAGTGTTCAAACGTCCTCCCGCTGGTGTGGTGCGGAAGTTTGGAGAGGATGTGCCAGCTCAGGTGTCGTCTTCGTCATCTTACCGCGGTTCAAAATTAGGAAGTCCATTCCAAAATAGCCCTCGTGTTGCTTTAAACCGGGACTTTAATATAACTAAACTAAATCTATACGTCATGGGATTCCTCCTCAAGAAGACCTATAGAAATAAATGCTTCTTCTTCATTCAAATATATAATTATCAATTTATAAGATTAAAAGCACTGTAAACGATCTGCTAATTTAAAATAAGTTACGAATTTATTGAACGAATGATTCTGTAGGAAATTATTTTTAATAAATACGATATTTCTTTATCTTCAAAAGAAGTGGATGGTATGTTAATGGAACAAAGGGACAGTTCTTCACTTTTCTACGCTTTTACAACTGAGGCGATGAGAACCAGAGAGGATCAACCCACAATTTTCGCTAATCTCTGCTATGCATCCATCATATTAACAGGAAAACCTCATTGCCAAACCACATTTCAGAGCTCAGAAACAGGTGCAACAGAGCATTATTTGTGAACCTTTATGTGAATGTATGTATTCGTGTTAGGTCATAGCATTAATTCGGTTTGATAGGCTAACTAGAACGACTAGCATATCGAATGTACAGAACTCAATATCATGTGATTAATTTGTAACGTGTACAATGATTTGTTGGCTGGAATATGAGGCTATGTTTTATACTGTATGTGACCAAGCTGATTTTTGAATTTTAGCATATTTTTTTCTAATTTGAAACTATTTCTCGGCGCTATTAAAAATATTGTTACGAATAGCCATTAGAATTTTAAAACTTTTTCTCCAGAACAATCATACCAACATACTTATTTCAAGATCAAGAATTATTAAAATATCAGTTATCTGTAGAAAAATTTTCTAAAGTGAAGACGACAAAAATTTACATACCCGTTTTTTTTCTGCAAGAAATGAGCACAAAATGGATTAATTTAAGGGAAATATAAATTAAATGGCACACGAAACAGGTAATAAAAGACTCGCATTTTCTAAGCGTATGAAATCAAAACTTCAAAAACTTACGTGTTAAGGAAAGGTATTCTGTAAATTTAGAATAAATAATTAAATGTTATAAATGCAAATCCTAAGTTTTCGCTAACACTTATGCTTTTGACAAAAGATTACTGAACTGCCCGTGACAAAACAAACTGTGTTTATAGTTTTCATTCTTTTCATTCCTCTGAATTGATTTGAATTCACTCACTCCATTCTCTTGTCCCATCAAGGTGTGAGAATAAATTTAGCTTATCTCAGAAACTGCAGTTTAAGTTTGATGGCAGTCTTTTATGCTTAGAATTAACGAATAACTCATTTTTGAAACACTCGCAGCGGTTTCTACAAGCTTCAATTTTACTGCAGTTTATTCAAATAGTTCTTGTAGTTAGAGGCAGAAAGCTGTTCATTAAAACTCTCGCAATATTGGCTCAGTACATTTCCTGTTCCGAATAATTATATATCCTTCTGGGTTCGTAAATTATAGGAACTGCAAGAGACAGGGTTGCAATAAAGGGCTACATTTTATTATCGTCCAAGTTTTAGAATGAATTTAAGAATTTCTTTTTTAAAATTATTAGTGATTTTTTTAAAAAGTGACTCTTAATTTTGTAAATCTATCATTCCCATCAATTTTTATGTTAGATAGTTAGAGATTTCTTCAAATATTCCAAAAATTCAACAGAAAATGTTGATTGTTTCTCTGGGATTCTTAATCTTATTGCACTTGCAATGTCATTTCAATCGAAAGCAATTTTCCAGAATTGGTAAAAAAATTCTTAATTAACATTAAATAAATAGTAATTCAAACTTAAACACCTTTTCAGAAAATTTTAATAAAAGATTTTTGAAGCCAAAGTGATTGGATTATTGATTTAATTATTTTTGCTTTAAACAGTCAAGGAATGTGTGGCATTTGATTGTTGGAATTCCAATTTTAGGTTGTCTTTTTCATAGTAGTAATAGTCCATAATCAAACTATCTTTTGTATTTCATTTGTATGATTATTGATAAGGTAATTTGATTTTATTTTTAGATTAATATATGTATGTATTGAAAATATGACACATGTGTTGCTTAAGAAGCAAAACATAATCGAAAAACAATAAAATAAAAAAAACGAATTGAAAGTATATCCGAGTAAAGATAAAAATGCGAATAGGAACAAATGGAAAAATATATATAAATATATCACATTAGCAATTCACAATAACTTCATCCCCTGAAGAAACGTTATTGTGCTTTAATTGCGTTTTCCATTTTACGTTTTATACTCTATATGTATATATATATATTCCCAAGATCTATTGGCATTTGATTGTTGGAATTCCAATTTTGGTTTGTCTTTTTCATAGTAGTATTAACACATTAGTATATAATCTAACTGTCTTTTGTATTTCATTTGTATGATTATTGATAAGGTAACATTATTTTAATTTTAATTTTAGTCTGATATGTGTATATATTGAAAATGTGACATGTGTTTTGATTGTTTGAAAAATTTAACTATATATATATATATCTTTCCTTTATAACGAGTCATGCTTCATAGCGTAAGAAGCTATCACATATATTCCACACCGTTTTTGTACCAGAATATTATTATATATTATTTGAATTCTTAACTTAAACTGGGTCTTCACAATTTACTTAATGCCTCTTTTATACTATAAGCTCAGGCCACGGTGGTCTAGTGGTAAGGTCTCGACCACGGGACCTGAGGGTCGCGGGTTGGGAACCCGACTCCACCGAAGATCCGCCGTGCATGGGTCCTGTTACATGCCAAAGCATACCCAGTGGCCAAACGTCCTCCCGTTGGAGTGGCGCGGAAGCTTGGAGAGGGGGTGCCAGCCCAGGCGTCGTCCTCGTCATCTGACCGCGGTTCAAAATTACGAGGTCCGTCCCTAAATAGCCCTCGTGTTGCTTCAAAACGGGAAGTTAATCTAACCTATACTATAAATTTTATGTATTTTTTAATTTCTCCGATTTTGAAACTGAAGAGATCTTCCTGAGCAATAGGTAATAGTCGCTCTAGGCATTTGAACCATCCGCGCTATAAGCTTCTTTCCCTTTTAAATATTCAAAAACCCGGTGAAACTTTTATATTATTCCCTTCCGTTCTCCAGACTTGAGACGAAACAGGGCCCCGACTTCTGAAAGCCACGTAGGCAATTTTATTCTCTCTTTATGAGCGGGGACATTTTTTCTTCTCACGTAAGGTTTCGGTTTTTTTCTTTTTCATTGTCATACAGACACCACACACATTTCTCACTCGTCCCTCTTCGTCTCTAAGGTTTATTTGTCTCCACTACAAGCAGGGTTTGTAAGAGCTTGGATGTGCTCCTTCCTAATTCTTATTCAACCTACAATCTTCTTAATTTTGACGATATGAATTAGGTAACAGTGTGATTGTATGATTTTCTCTAATAACACAAAATGACTTACAATATTGCTACAATATCTTTGAGATATTGTACAGCACTGAGAATATTGAAAAAGACAGTAAAAATGTTATCACAATGTTATTAGCACGAAGATATATTACAATATCTCTGTACTAAAGGGGTTTTGAAAGGACACATTTCCAAAACACATTTCTTAGATAAGCTGTTTTTGAAAAACTATGCAGAAAAAACATAATATTGCATTTTCCTATCATTGAATATTGCAGTCTTAGCAGTCCATTCTATTGGAACTGATTCATTTTTGTAATGCAATCTGTACAGAAAATAGCGAACCCGAAATTCATAAAACGATGTTTGGTTTAATAGTGCTCAATTTGGAAAACATTTTGCTTCCCATGCTCTTTGGAAATGCTAAGAAGTCATTAGCTCCTGTGTCAACTGCAAATTTTTAAAATGAAGAAACGCATTTAAGTAAAAGGATGCTTATTTCAGCTGTTCATACTGTTTCAGCAATAATATAGAAAAACCAAACTGCGGTATCTCTACAAAGGCAGAAATTCAAACTCGTTTTAATGCCTTTTCGAAAATGCATACAGTATACTTAACATGGGTTCAATAATGAGCTACCAAATACAAAACGATTTGCAACTATGAAAACAAATTGTCATAACCAATATTAATCTCTACAAACAGCAGAGTCGAAAACAAATGCTTTTCACTTTATTTAGTCATCATCTGTTAGAAATCTAGTATCAGATCCAGTAATTTCTTATATTTCCCTAAAATTTTCTTAGCGACAGAAGAACTGTCCTTTTTTCGATTTCCCTAGTAATTATAATTTAGATTTAAACTGGAAATAAAGATTTTTTCCGAGTGTTTTCTTTTAAAAAAATTTCGCTTAAGTTTTATATTTAGTCATGGTACATCAAGGACAGCACTAGAGACATTGCATATTTTGTATAAAAATATTGGCCAGACGAGCCTTAGTATTTCTTTTATTCCAAGTATTAATTTATGCGAACATAGCGAAAATAAATTGACCTTTTACGAAAATCAAACTAATAGTTTCATTTCTCAGATAGCATAAGACTATTGTAAAATTGTCCCTATATCGCACAATATCGTATAATATTATGCGCTGTCATCTTCATTAATATGCTACTTGGGTTGTTAGATGATTATATTAGTAAAAATTGTTTTCAATGTTTTGTTATAGACGTGTAGAATTTGATGAGATACGTTGTTACCTTAGAAATACATTCATTAACTATAATTCGAAAACAAAATAGCAAGGCAAGAAAAATAAACCACATTTAAAAGTAAGTCTCTGTAAATATTTACTTGCATTTATGAACATATATCTTTCATATCTTCATATTCATAACATCATATCTTTCTTTCATATTCATAATATATTGTCTTCTTTCATATTGCCTTTCACAGCATATTGCCTTTTTAAATCATTAATTTCTACTTAAATACATTCATTTCGATAACAGAGTAGCTTGCAGTTTTGCGCATGCTCTGATCAAAGTTAATTGACCAAGTATACCTCATCATTTATTAATCGCAAGCCATTACTTGCGAAATATACTCTTAATCCAAATAATCATAATTTTTCCAAATCTTCTTTATATATTTTTACGAACTAAGAATTAATATCATTAAGCATTAACATCTGCATTCAGAAACACATCACAAATTAAGTTTAAAATAAGGATTTCTAGAGGGCGATAACCGTTAATTAGTAACTCATCCCCTGAAACAACTCATTACCAATTATTACTTATCATATTTTCGCTTCTGCGACCACTGGAAGAAAGTAATAGCTAATTTCATTGAAATTCCCTCAAGAAAGTATAAACTCAGTTGTTCTAAAAAATGAATATTAACCCTAAATAACTGCTCGATAGCCGATAAATTGTTGAGACGAAGAAAATTCACATTTTCCAGCTAATAGTTAATTAAGAAGATAAGCTCATTCATCCATTTTCGCCCTGGGGTATTTGAATTTCGGTTGATTATGATGGTACTTGAAACTTCTTTTAAAATTCAGGTACATTCAATGATACATAGAGGCAGAAAAGAGGATAAAAGAGTGAGTTAACCTAGTTGCGAGTCGAAATCATCCACGGCAACTTGTTATATTTTTAGTTATTTTTATATTCGAATGCAATCTAAAATTGTGTCTCCTCGTTTAATTTAGTAATTTTTCCTTGAGATTTATTTGCATGCCATTGGCGCTGTATAGATTAAGGAATATAATAATAGTTGTGTAAGAAAAGGAAAATGTCTTCCCACAGTATTGGAGATCGCTGATTAGAGAATAAATTACAAAAAAATCCACTTAACAAGATACAATTGCTTGGCAAAATACAATTACTTAAAATTTTGTGAATACGATTCTTGCTTAAATGCTATGCAATAGACTTTTTTAAACTATTTAAATGTCAAGTGAGTTTTTACTGAAATTTTAAGGGACCATCTTTGTCACTCTTCATTTTCTCCCTTCTATCTACTCTCTTGGAGTCAGCTTCAAACATTATAATTTGAACGCGTTTAATCGAAATTTTACGACATGTGAGTAGACTTTTTTAGTAGATATCTTAAAACTAGCATGAATATATCCGGTATATTATTGTGATTGAAGCAGGCGTTTTAATTTCACTCAGCACGATTTCAAACCAGCTCGTAACAAATTAACCTTTAAATAGGAAGGATGAATGCAATTCAAGATTTGTGACATCGTTTTTATGTTTCATAATAATTTGTTCCAGAAAATCAGGTTTTTCCCGAAGAAAGTTTTAAACCCTTAAAATATCTTAGCAAAACTTAGAAATACTGATGTCACCTTGTAGTAAATATTAAAAATAACAGTTTGCTGAAATCAGAAATGAGATTATACAAGAATTAGAAGTACATCATTAACTTTAAAACTTCTTTACTTATTAAATTTTAATACCATGATCAAGTATACTCATGCTTTTTATTGTTTGTGTGATATATTTTACTTTCCTTTCTTTCCATATCATAATTTGTTTTTGAGGAAATCCTTCAAATATCAGTCATTATTTGGAGTTTCAAAGTATTCCTTTCAGGGACAAGCCTATTTTGATCTAATAATAAATTGATGCGACGTAATGCTTTGTTGCTCATATTTCATAATGGTAAAAGACTTAAAAGTTGTATTTGTCAGCCTGATAACCGTGAAAGCTTACAGACAACTTTGATCCAACCTGAATTCAAAGATTGATTTGACATAGATATTTCTACGAGTTACTCGTCGTTACTGTTTTTATTCCTGAATAACTTTCAAATTTGCTTTCGTTTACATTACCCTTTATTTCAGTTTCTGATTAAAGTTCATATTTACTTTGAAAACCGGAGTCTATTTATTTTGGGCTTTAAATCATTCTGGCAAATTTGCATTAATCGTGGACGTTTCTTTGGATATCCTTTGAACAAAATACAATAAATATTTGCAGACGTATTCAGATGGCACTGAAATGGAAAATGATTTAACTTATGATTTTAGTAAAGTAGTTTTCTTTAAAAAATAAAACGAGAAGATTTCTGAAGTAGGCCATGAATGTCAAATATTTCATTACTTACATCAAAATGCAAGGAAGGGATTTAATTTCTACGGGAAATTCGTGGATGCTTCTTTGTTTAATAAAACGAAATGGTGAATCCGGAAATTCTTCCACACTCATGGAATAACATACAAAAATGCGGCTATAAAATTTCCAGTTCACCTGAATTATGCAGCTGTAAAACCTCTATAAACTGCAAAATCCTCCTTAAAATTTTGATATATTTGGGCCCTGTTTGATAAGATTTCAATAAACATGCGTTCATGAAATCCCAGGGGAACCTGGAACGAATTATGGCCACAGTGTACCTTATGATGGGTATTGCGGGTTATGTGTCGGACTTTCAAATATCATCCATATTCTTAAGAAGATCGAGAGTGATATCGTCGGATTGTAATCCAAGCTATAAAAATGCTAAAAACGGAAGATGGACCATAAAATACCTCTGAGATGGAACAATATTTTCAGAAAGTTTTGATGGTCTTTGCTGAGACCCTATGTGATTCTGCATTGCAATGGTACATACTGAAAAGGAAATTGTTTTTTGAGAAACATCAGTGGGGCATAACTTTGATGTTCAACACAGACAAATTAAATTTTCACGTCTTTTCAAAATAACAAAGCTATTGGGTGTTGGCATCAAATGTTATTCTCTGCTAATGGTAAATTCAATTTGATTTTATTCTGAGAGATTATGAGCGTCTAATATGAATGTATATTTATTGAATGTAATATTTCAAAATGGGTGATCTTTAAGCACTAATTTATTTTCTGATAAATTTATTTTAGAGTTTAATCTGATAAAATAAAATTATTCAAATTAATATAGATTTTTCATAGAATTTCAGATAGAAATTTCAGTTTCCCATCGTATTTATGGAATCATAATATAATGCTCAAAGCATCATATTCTATTTAAAGAAATAATGAGAATGATTTATATAAGCCCAATAAAGATAATTTTTTATTATATTATATTTTTCATTTATAGATATTTTATAATTTTTAATATATTTTCTGTTTCCGTCCAAAACTCATGGAGAGCAGTGGAGTGGAATTTGTATTTGAATGTCCGTCGAATAAGAAAGTTCAAGCATGACCCCTGTTCACGATCACAACATTTATTATACGATCACACACACAGAACTATATACATGGTTTTCAACAAGCGAGAGACAAGACTCGTGCGTAGTAAGGTGCGCGTCGGCGCGCTCACATATTATGGCAACCATTGATCGCCAAGATGCCAATTTACAGTTCAAAGGCGCCAACATTTTCATTATTTTATTTATACGCGTTATTCTTATTCGCCCAGTAATATTTCTACAGCCATCACAAAACAGAAAAATAATGACTTTAATTAGAATAGTTTAATAACTTTGAAAAAGAATAAATCCTTATAATTTGTCTCTGTCAATACGTAAGCAGTTGCCGAAGTATTAACCTACAAATGCATACGTTTATTCTGGTGAGCTTTTTTTCTGTCTTTGAACCACCGATGCAACGTCGCACATTTTCAAGTATGTTCTTTTCGTAGAAGCTGATGTTTTTACATTCAAACCGTAATGCGCATTCGCAGAATTCATCTCAATGCTTCCATTAATTCTTGTAGTTTAGTTCAGTTATATTAACGTCCCGTTTTGAAACAGTAGGAGGGCTATTTTGAACCGCGGTGAGATGACGAGGACGACACCTGAGCTGGCCCCCCTCTCCAAACTTCTGCACCACACCATTAATTCTAATACAATTTCTTGTATTTCAAGTTTAATTTCATCTAGAATGTTAGAAAAGCATATAAAAGCGTAACTTTTCTAAGAAGCGTTTAGCTAAAGAAGTTGCGCACAAAATTTCTAGAGCACTGGAGTCAATTCGCACCACAGTCTTATGATAAGCGCGATTCCATCACATAAACATGTGTTTCACTGTATGAAAAGTGGGTATACCTCTGTTATCTAGGCCCAACTTATGCTATGACACAGTTTTTACAAAGTTTACATTTTGCGTAAACTTTATGAATCTAAAAAAATGCGCTATTATTCAGCTTTTGGCTGATATAAGTTAAAAAAGAAAGAATATTGTCGTATAAAAATGTCCATCAAGTGTTATTTTAACAATGCTGAGCTAATATGGACTGTTAAATATCGAAAGAAAGGTTTTTAGCCTACATCATACTACATATATTGAGCTTTTGCGCTTGCTGGTTTTTCGAGCATACTCGTATGCATATTTAGTAAGTAATTTATAAAAAAATAAAAAGTGACATAAATAATTTATCTAAATTTATTTAAAGCATTATAAATTTTAAAAGATCGTTAACATCATTTAGTTAGACTTATTCTAAAAAATCTATCGAAAACAAATGATTTTTATGTGAATAGAAAATGATGTTATACAAATTCTTTAAGTTTCAGGACTGATAATGAACAAAAACTTTATTAAATTTCTAAGGCAAGAATTAGTGTTATATTACCAAAGAACATGAAGTCAGATGAGCGATATGCGCTGTCACGTTACGTGAACATCAAGGGAGTTATTACCATTAGGAAACTTTCACATGTTTCACGAATTTTTGACTTCAGATACTGAGTCTGAAAAATATGCAGGTCAAGAAATTTCGCTCAATTTTCTAAATATTTGGATCCTTAAGTTAAATATAACATGTAGCATATGTTACCACAAAAGGATTTTAAAGCTGCACAAATGCAAATTTTGACACCTTAAAAAGCATAATTAACATTAAATTAAATTCTTTAAAATATACAATGATTCGTCTTCTCCGAAACATGTTCCTTTTCTCAGATAAACTTGAATATCAGAGCTTCAAACACGTACTTGAAATTTCTGAGTCCTTTATTTCAATGAAAGCGGTGTTTGCGACTAGGACATGGAATCTTATAGGACGTGTTCCCAAGAAGATGAAGACAATGAATTCAAGGTGCACAGAACACTATTCCGAAACCCAAAGCAGGCAAACAATAGGAGTTTCTAACTGATGAAGTTAGTCTTGCTGTGTGAATTAGAACTGAATAGGCGTTTATTCATTGATCAGATAGTTTCGGAGGGTACTTTGGTTGTTAGGGAAATAAATGATGTTTGGAATCCGGATGATTATAAGACGGCAGTTAACAGGTTTCCTTATCATCAAATCTGGTTGATGGGTCTTCCATTATATGATTAGCATTGTAGTAGGTAAAATAGAGGTAAATAATTTGCTTAATTAGAAGAAAGTAACGAATCTTTAGCTCAAGAACAGATTTTTAGAAATATTTTAATGATAAAAAAAGTTTAGCTTACACAATCTTACCAATATTCCATTTTAAATCTTCAGCACACGCACACATTTTTGGAACATTAACATATACATGTAGGGTCATTTTGACTCATAATTATTAGATAATTAATTTTATTTTATTGGCTCTTCTAATAAAAAAAGTAGTTGTCTTCAATATATGAATATTTTTTCACTCATAAAGCTTGTGTTTTAAATACAAATGCGATTTTCAGCAAGAATAAAGAAAATTTATCTCCGTTTTACCTTAAGTTTCTCTGCCTTCACTTCTTTTTTACCCATTCCTTCGAATATGGTGACCTAATTTACTATTTTCAATTAGAAACAAGACAGTTACACATACACTGGTGGACATAATTATAAACTCAAGAAATTTTCATTTTGTTTTAATCATAGTTTAACCCTTTATAAGGCCGTGGGAATATAATTCCCACCACATTCATCAATTTTTAAATGTATTTTTTAAGGTTGGCGTAAGTTCTCACCAAATTTTTCGATGAAACAAAAACCTGGATGTTCCAATTTCTTATCTCAAACAATAGCAAATTGTTTTGACTTGGTAATTAATTATTAATTAATGAAATTAATTAACAAAGAATATTGTCATCTAATAAGCTAAATGAATTTCTTTTCTTAAATTAATCTCAATACCAAAGTTATTTTATTATACCACTACTAGAAAAAACGGCCTTATAAACAGTTAAATCAGTTTAATTTTTCTTTAATGAAATAATGATGAATAAGTACAAAAATACATCTAAATCTAGTACGACTCATACATAAAATAAAAATATTAAAATTTGAACAATAAAGGTGGGGTATTCTGATCGGTTAGCTATGCTTGGAAAGTGGCGAAAATATTGAAGAAATTGGTCCAGTTGTTGAGGCTGGGAACTGAAAGGTTTTCCCCCATAGGAATGCACTGTACAGTGATGTAGTGTTTTAGCGATTTCTCTCGAAAATGGAGCGAGGAGGTGGGGCGATGACAATTTATTATGTTTCTAGGGGTCTCAAACTTTCATATCAAATAACAATTGGCGAAATCTGTACAGTGGTTGGAGCTGGTGCCCTCTGCAAATGTCCCCTCCCATAGAGAATGCACGTTGAAGTATTTTGTTCTTAATTTCTCACAAAAATGGAGGATGTTAGGGAGGTAAGGGACCATTGTTGACATTTTTAGAAGGCATGAGCTTTCATACGAAAAAAATTGTCGTAATCAGACTAGTTTTTGAATCTGGGAGACTATGTCAATGTTTTTCCCATAGGGCATGTACAGTGAAGAAGTGTTTTTGTGATTTTCTTCAAAAAGGGAGAGTGTTGTTGCTCAAGCGACCATTGATAATTTATCTAGGGGTCATAAACTTTCATATGAAATAAGAACTTTCGAAATCGGCCCAATCTTTGGGGCTGAGGGACTATTTTATTGTTTAACATTTTTTGTGAAAAATAAAGAAAATAATAATCATTAATGGTAGCCCTGATTATTTTCTTTAATTAAAATGAACTTATTCGAACAAAAAACATTACAATCCAGAATTTTATATCTTTGAGTTAATAATTTTGTCCAGATTTCAAGTAATGCTCAAATTTTAAAATTTGAACTTTTTTTAATTTTATTTATGAGCCATACTAAATTTAGATGTATTTTTTAATTATCCATCGTTATTATTTAATTAAAGCAAAATTAAGATCCGTTAAATTATGATTAAGGCACAATGAAATTTCTTAAGTTTATAATTATAGTATATACGTGTGTATACGTCAAAAATTATATAACCAACTATAACTAAGCATAGTTTTCCTAATTTGAATTTTTTCTTATATTAATTTGGATGATGACAAATTGGACAACACATTTTAGAAAGTGAGAATATCACATACACCATTTATACTACATGCCGTGGAAACAACATTTAAAACGGTGAACTAATCGATTAATTGAAAGTTGTGAATTAGATGCGATTAAGAAAGTTATCCTTGCTTATTGCTCCGCTTTTGACTAGTCTCTAAAATTTATTCCGAAATTATTCAGCGAAAAAATATTGAACTCTTTTTCAGCATTGATATGTGTTATAACCAAAATAACTGAAATTCTTAAATTATATATTTCTATATTTTTTCGGTTATGGTATGAAATGGGAGATAAGAAATATGTATAAAAATGTAAAAAATAACTTTTGTTTAGAGGCTTTGCTTGTTTTGAAAATTGTATTCAGTTTCTAAATGTATTTAAAATATTTTTCTTTTTTCATATGTTTGTGTTTGATTTCGCTTTTCGTTGGCAAGAGGGAAAAAATTTAAAACTTTCATAAAATACATTTATTTTACATTAGGTACATTCAATATTCTGTTTTATTTGTAAAGCAAGCTGCATTCCGTTTAAGGTGAAATGTTTTCTTAGAACTTGTTTAACCTCCTAAGCAGAATGAATGTGAATGGCAAAAGAGCAAGCATTGCGTCGAATGAAGGAATGCAAAGCAACAAAACAAATGAACGCAAACGTCGGGAAATCCTCCTCTCCCTTTTTATTTTTATCTGTATTTTTTATTTCCATTTCCACAGGAAACTCCACTGAAATACTTCCTCTAAAACTGATTATTGTATTTTCTACTCGTTTTCTATGTTAAGTATTTGAAGAAATTTTTTTTCACCGCTAACCGAAAGGGAAAGATTCGTTTTCTAGAAAATGTAAATAACTTGCCTTTTCGAGATGTTTACTTTGCATTTCAAAGAAAATCCGGAAAAGGAAACGAGTTTAAAAAGGGCGGCTCAATATATTGATATATCTGAAGCTCGAGGTGAAAAAAGTTGACTTGCATTCGAAAGCAGCTTCACATAAATGCGTCTATTAAAAAGAATTAATTGATCTCATCTTATGTGTTGCTCAAAGTTTGGTTTCTTTATTATTGTTTTATTGAAACTGAGTATAATGCAAATGAATTTGGTTGGTTTTCTCTGCGTTAAATGTTTCATGCGTCATTGCTTTTCAGGCAAGTAGTCAATTAAGTGCGCTTAATCAGTGCAGTAGTCTCAGTTATCCGACATGAACAGGGAACGATATCAGATAGAAAGAAAGATAAAGAACATATTTTATGAAAAATTTCCCGCATTAAACAATATTCATTTATTTTTGCATACCTAGAAAGTCTATCCTTTTAACAGCGTCTATTAAAGAGAATTAATTTATCTCATCTTAAGTGTTGTTTAAAGCTTGGTTTCTTTATTTTTGTTTTATTGAAATTAAGTATAATTCAAATGAATTTGGTTGGTTTTCTCTACGTTAAATGCTTCATGCATCATTGTTTTTCAGGCTATTAGTCTATTCAGTGCGTTTAATCAGTACAGTCAAGTCACAGTTATCTGACATAAACAGGGAATAATATTGAATAATAAGGAAGATAAAGTACATATGTTATGAAAAATATTCCGTATTAAACAATATCTTTCCTGGTACGCTGTATTTTAAGATAAATATAGATGTTATATAACCAATAAATTAATTACCTAGGCCTATCTGATTTTAAAAAGTATAACTCCATTAAATCACTCTATAAAGACAATATTTAATGGTCTTCTAATAATCTAGGCCTATCTGATAAAAAGAAATTAAAACTCCAGTAAAATCATCTATAAGGACAATATTTTTAATGCTTGTAATACTAAATTCCTTTCTAGTTGCTATATCAGGCCATATCATGAAAAGCATCACTTCCATATTTGAAATTTCAATAGCATTTAGTCCAGAATTTTGAACTGTCATCACTTGACTGTTCACCAAGCCCGTCCCTGTCATTGTTTACAAGCTGGACTATTTCCCCATCTGTCTCTTAACACTGATCCCTTGCACTCATATATTAATGAATAAAAATTAACGAAAGATTATCAACGACATTCATTATCACAGCGGTTTAATCGACTTTTAAGTACCAGCCATACTGATTGCATGGCAGCCCGGCTGCCTTACTTCGATGCCTTATAAATTTAGAAACAATAGCTCACCTAACTTAAGTGAAACTAATGAGTGCAATTTTAGATATATGATTTTTAAATAAATCAGAACCGATGCCGATTAGAACGGAATGTCTACTCTTCTCAATATGGGTTATGGAACATTGTACAATGCACTTATACGAGTGTACATGTCGTAGAAATCAGTATCTATAATATGTTATAAAAATATGAAGGTGTAATAGTAATTAAAAAATATTTTCTTTGACTATTTTAATTATATTTTATTGCGCATTAATTTTTTAATCTGTAAAATGAGTTTTGAATCATTATAAACCAAGTAAACAAAGCAAAAAAAAATTATGGTCTTTTTGAATTTTTCTTGAGCTACGATTAATATTACCATTTTTATATTTTATGAAAAGTCTGTTTGTCTTATGTGTCAATAATAGTAATTATGAATGGAGTTCCGCATTTCGTGATCATTTATCAAATTATTTTCTTTGAATTAAACATTATTGATTTTTCAAACTAACACAATTTCCGTCCTTTCTTTTGTTTTTCATGCAGACACAAATTACGTTTGTCTGCTATACGTCTACTGTTGATAGTCTTTCATATGTGATCTTTTTATTGCTAGATTTTAAGTTTGCATCTAAGAGCGGACTTCTAAAAATAAACAAAACAGCTTACAAATTAAGTGGTTGTTCTAAGAAAGAGAAGATAAACACTCTCTATATTTATCTTGATCGTTTGTTGATAAGCTATCTTTTAATGACTGTTGCAAAAAACAGTGAAAATAAACACTAGTTCCATTATCACTAAATAAAATTAATGTTTCTCGTTAAAAATTGTTTTTCTGGAATTTAGAAAGAGAAGATATCTTTTATAAGAAATGTTACTACAGACTTCATTTACACTTCAGTGCACAGTTTTTAGGAATTTATGTAACCTTTTGTTGACTTCATTAATTTATTCCTGCTTAATTTTACTGCAAATACGTGTATGTTAACATTGACGCCTAACTTATTTGACAACTATTACGAATTCATAAATTAAATTATCCATTTACGTTTGGCATTTTATTTTTGTCTGCGATATTTTACAATAATTCTTTTTCTTTTTTTGAATAAAAAACTTCATTTTTAAAAATATTTCCTGGATGATAAATATATAGCTGTATATTTAACACTTTCGAACCCAATTTTACTTAAACCAATGCTGGAGTGGGACATATAGGCCCCGAAAGTGTTAAACGAACCATTATATTTAGTGTCCCAATTTGAATTAAAAATGCAAAGATCCAAGTATCATTGGCTATTGTATATGCACAGATAGAATGTACGCCAACATTTGAGCTACTAAAACTTCGCTTAAATTCACTTAAACTTTTTGAAATTTTCTTAAGGAAAACGTGGAATCATTCTTCTAAAAATGCGAGATTTGAAAAATTTTGATTTCTACCATTTTACTACCCTACACACGAAGCAATATGCATATTTTAGATAATGAACAATATAACACATTTCATACTTATAAGTCCCATTTTAGTATCTTTAGTACTTAAGACCCGTTAATTACAAAAGTTTTTCCTTTAAATTCAAAAATTACTTCACACTCACTATGAGATGAAATTATATTCTTGAAAGTTACTCCACATTGAAACCCTCTCACGCATTCGCATAAAACTTTTGCAAGTGCTAACCTTGCAGAATTAAGTTAAAAATAAGTCAAGATTACATGCAAGTTTTATAATAGGGAAGAAAAAACATTCGCTTTCTTGAAATCTTTGAAGTTTGTAATAGGAATGTCTGTAAAAATTACTACAAGTTTGTGTTTCATGGAATGGGATAGAGAATTGTTTCAATCGACAAAGCAAGTTTTAGTTTTGTTTAATTTAGTAAGGCTGTCTCATTTTAAAAATACACGATGTTTATTCTCGAAGGACCTCGTAATTTTTGACCATGATGCAATGACAGGTGTGATATTTTAGCTGGCAATCTCTCTAGAAACTACCACATTTCACCGCGATGAGGCAAGCATTATAATGAGGTCAAGCTCCAGTTTTCTATAATTCAGAATTCAAACAATGGGAATGAGGAAAATAAAATTAAACAAACAAGATGATTCAAAATTCAATGCGAAAACTGTTAGGAGAGATATGAAACACAAAAAATAGCAAAAATTACTTAGGAAAGCATAACCAAATTGATCAGTTAGAGGATTCTTTTCTCCAGGGTTGTAGTTGGATCGGTAGTTCCTAGTTTATCTAGCCTGGATTTCCCTTTGAACCTCAACGCCATAGTCTAAGAGACATTTGTTGACTCGACAACTTATGTCGTGTCAAGAATCCCTATCGCTGCTACAAATGTCCACGAAAAGCCTGCGTATTTTCGAAAAGGTTCGTCTGCATAGCTCTGAATGTGAAGTACTTTGAGAAGCTACTATGAAATTGGAGGAGAGCATGCTCTGTCCAAAAGTAAAGTATCACCAAATAAAAAGTTTTCATGCGCTTTTGATTTGTCATGACTGCATCTTCGTGTATCCTTTACCTTAGTCGGGTAGTGTTTCCAGTCATGCATTCCTTTGTGATTCTGGTTTGTTTATAAACTTTCTCCCTCCCTGGCCTTTTGTATCCTGAATTTAAAATAATTTTGCATAAAGAACATTAAATTCTTTAACTTGGAGAAATATGTATTAAGTCTGAACAATCTAAACTTCAGCAAATAAATGAATAAATTGCTGAATTATATAATTCTTTTATTAATCTTCTACTAAAATTCAATCGTTAGCTGAAAAAAACTTAAGCCACAAGCATGGACAATAATTTACTTAATTATTCACCCGGAAATGACATAAATATTCATAAATTAAATATCAAAGATGTTGTTTTTATACTTCTTTTTCTATAAAATTATATGTGGATATATTAATATTGAAAGTAATTTCACTTGTCTTCACTATTGAAAAACGTCTGTATCTCTGCTTTTATTTATTTCGCTTTGTTTGTTTTGAATTTTATGGGCATGGCCACATTTTGATCGAAGTTTTATCATTTTTGTGTCTACTTTAAAAAGTAATTCCTTTGTTAACGCTCAAAAATAAATTCAGTAAACTATTTACTTCTTAATTGTTTTAAAATTTTGGTTATATAAATTTATTTTATGTTATATTATCATATTATATGTGTTCACGTATATAAAGATAAAAATCTACTTTAAAATGCAAAAACTAATATAAAATTATCGAAGCAATATTCAATTCAAAGCAATAATCTCAGTTTTATCGCAAAGAACTTAGAACTCGAAATTGAAATGGATGCAAAATCTCGTGTTTCTCAAAATCCGAGATAGAAAATCAATTCTGAGACCTCCCCGAAGAGGTCATAAATTTAAAAAATACCTTGAAAAATATATTCAACTATCCTTTTCGTTTTATAAATGCAGAAAATGTTACTGGCTTAGATATCTGATAAAATAAAATAATCACGGTCGGTTTAAAACTTATGCTACGACTTTGGAACGAACTATTTCGATCCAAAATCAAAACCCCGGTAGAATAAACGATTTCATTGGAGATCGATTTTTTGCAAACCGAAAGAGATGTTCTTCGGAAACGTGATCGGGATAAAACAAATAGTATTTCGCTCCTCTTTTCTTTTGCTGCGATTATTGCCTTTCTTTATTTGGAAACTTTCAAAGAATAGTGAGGTACAACAAACAGATAGTTTATATATGGAACGGGAAAAATATTTCTATACAAGTCTGAGGAGGAGATATTAATAGAAAATTTTAAGAATAGGAAAAATTTCAATATTAACAACACTGGCGGTTTATAATTAAAATAGTAAGAAACAGTTTCTTCCAAAATGGATAAAGACCTTTACTTCGATAAACATTGAGGTGGAACTTTCAGTTTTGTTCAAATGAATACTTGCATTATAAAAAATTATTAGAAGTATCAGAAATGTTATCAGTTTCTAAAGATTTTCCTCTTTTGTATTCCACTCGCAGCAAAATTTCCGTTCTCTATATATTTGTGTTTCATATAAAAGAGCAATGCTTTTTTCCCCTGTTCTGCATCTGACATACAGAACGATATTTTCCATTTTATCTATCTTTGTATTTAATATATCCTCAGTGTTTTATTTTATTGCCAGAAATCCTATACATACACGATACAATCTTCAAGTTTATTTTGTATTTCACATATAAAAATTATATTTTTTCAACTCAATATGTTTAGTATTTCAGATATATCACTTCTTTCAGTATTTAATTCATATATAATGCAATAGGTTTCTTTTCCTTTTTATGGTCGAATATACAACACAATGCTTTCCTTTATGTTCTTTGTTTTGCATGTAGAGCAATTTTTAATGCAATAAGTATTTTTATATAACACGATGTTTTTGTCTCTAGCCTTTATGCACTGTTTTTCTCTTTATTCTAGCAGTACGTATATTTGTATTTCATTCTCTCGCCATTTATATGTGATGCGATTTTTTCTTTTTGCTTAATTATATGATTTTTTTAGAAAATTCCACCTACATCTGTGCCAAATGACAAAGTATTCAGATTCAAGTGCAATTTCTACAAATTAGCAAAATGTACCCTAAAATATAATTCAAAACGTAATAAATACCTTAAGATGAAATGAAATTGCTGAGCGAAATTGATTTCTTTATTGCTAAACAGAACTTAAAGACCATACTGATTTATAAAAATACCAAATGAACGAAGTAGAAACAAGAAATTATCAAGAAAATGATAAATTTTGACTTTAATGATGAATTTGATAAATGAAAAATTAAATCTTTTACCAGAAAAATTTCAAGATAATAAATTAAACATTTGTTGATCCATCCTGAAATTTCTATACTGATTTTGACAATACAAACTCACTTAAATGAGCATGCAAAGTTCTTGAGTAGAACTCATCAGATATTCACTGGATACAAGTGGATCCATCAACAGCTCTGCGACACCTTCAACCATTGTTACCGGGCTTCGTTAACAAAAACATTTGTGATGTTAGGAAAATTTTGTTTTGCATCCTCAATATAAATATATATATGTAATAATCTCACTTAATTTTATTCCAAATTCTAATATTTTATATTTTAAAATCTTAATGTATTCCAAAATCACTTTTCTAAAACTCCAGTTTCGTTCTTTTCCCGCGCTGGAGGTACATTAAATCTCTCATTTTGACATATTTATTACTAAAAGAATATTTAATCGCTTTCACGTGCCCACAGAAAATCATGACGGCGTCTCTTTGGCACCAGACTTTTTCCCTGAAACGCCTACGTAACTTATTAAAAATACCCAATATTCC
Source organism: Araneus ventricosus (assembly GCA_013235015.1). NCBI lineage: Eukaryota > Metazoa > Arthropoda > Arachnida > Araneae > Araneidae > Araneus > Araneus ventricosus. The sequence continues at coordinate 205,246 of BGPR01000393.1, read as the reverse complement.
CTTCACTTTGATCACGTGTCAATATGTTATTCCCTTATCCGAGAGAATACAGGGATTTTGCTGTTGAATTTTGCTTGTAACCTAAACGGAGATGCACGTATATCCACCACTCTCCTATTGATAATAAAATAAGAGGTAGTTATTTGCTCGGCCTGTTTATTTTCAACGACTACAACCACGAATACGTTATATATATATATTTCTTTTGATCTGATGCTGAGAACATTTTTCATTCAGTATCTATATGCAAAAAGACTGCTTAAATCTATTGCACTTTTATAATACAAATTTCTTTTTCATAATTCAATTTTTTTGGAATGAGTAGAGGCATAAAATTATTCATAACTTCTAATTCCGTTGTTTGCCCTTAAGATGCAAGCTATTTCAGATGTTTATATTCAGTGGATTTTTCACTCGAAAGAAGTCAATATTCTTAAATTTAATTATGAAAAAGGTATCAAATAAGCAAACTTTTCTGCCGTCTAAATTGCATATTTCTGTGAGTAATTTTGAAAATTTCTAGTTGGATTATAAGACTATATTAAGTAGATACAAAAAATCAAAAATAAAAAATACAGCTTCCTAAATGCGAAGAATATTAACATACGAAAGCGATTTACGTACAAACTTGCCATTTCTTCCAGACTTTACTTAAAACAGTAACATTTCTTCGTGTAAAGAAAGAGAAATAACCTTGTTATTATTAAACATTATTACACTAGAGACTGCTGACATTTCCATTTAAGCAAACTCAATTAGTTTAATTTCTAAAACTAACAGAGATCTCAAAAGTTCGAAAAGTTTTCTGCATGATTTATAGTTCCTAGACACACCAGACGATTGTTAGCATTATAAATTATAAAGAGTTTCAAATTTTCGGTAAGTTTTATATAGACAGGAATTTCAAAGTTCTACAAGACTGTAAATGAAGAATTTTGTTTTACGCCAGATATCATTTTAGATTTGAATAATGAGAGGATCTTTCTAATATATGAAGGGAACTCTTTTAAATTGTTCTAGGAAGTTTTATGATTTTTTTTGCATTTTTTCCCTCTTTATAGCAGTTCAATTTATAGATATAGATTATGTATTTTATTTTATTACATCACTTTATAATAAAATTAAATACACAATCGTCTAATCTTTAAAGCTTTGTAGACAAAAAATAGTATAAATTAAAACTGCAATGTTATTGTTACTTTTCTTGATTTTTATACTGTGTCTCTAAAATGAAATTAAAACTTTCACTCCAACTACTCTTTATTATTGCCATTCTTATTGTTATTATTTTTATTATTTGCAATTCAATATTTCTGCAATTTTTTCTTATTCATTATATTATATCTTACTATGTTTTCTATCTTATTTTTCCTAAATTTATTATATGAAAATTGATTTCTTTTTGCTTTTTGCTATGTCTTCATTCTTTACACGTACAGTTTATTATTTTCTATCAGATCGGCTGTTTTTACTGCAATTCGTGTAAATTTATTGCCTGGGCTACCAATACAAGAAGGAATATTATTATTACCATTTGATCGCACGATGCCGTGAAACAAGAAATATTAAATCATCTAGATAGTCTTTATAAAATTCTAAGTGTTTGCATTTAAATTGACAGATAGATTATTATCAATGGTCAAGCTTTCATAGCTGAATTGCGTTAATGTGCTAAAGAAAGCTGACATTTTATGATTTTGATCTGGAAAAATGAGTCTTGCATCTTTTTAATATTTTTTTAAATTTTTATTTATTTATTTATACATTTGTTTTATTTTGGAGGGCGGGTGGGGGGGAGATAAACCAAATAATTTAGTCTTTCATTGAATCCGTGCGAGATTATCTTCAACAGAATACACATACTTCATAAGATTTTCATGTGTTAATATTCAATGCAATTACAATATATTTTTCAAACTATTAATAAAATAAAAAATATCCACATGAATAATAATGTCTCTGTAGTATTTTATGGAAACTTTTTAGAAAGCTATAATCAAAAAAATTTACAATATTTGAATTACAATCATAAGTTCATTCTCATTTCCTTTTTTTCTATTAACATGAGAACATCAATTACTTTTTAAAGAGATGGCAAACTGGATAGAGATAATACAGTTTATATTTACTAACAAAGTAAGAGTCTTTCACAAATTATTGAAGAGTTAAAGAAAAAGTTAAAAAAGATTCATTTATCTAAGAAACGTCACTTATTTTGTTAATATATCTGCCAAAGGTCGATTATCTTTGATGATCGACCTGGGTTTTTTCCTGTCATTAGAAGACCAAGTACCTGATGCGTAATTTTATCAATTTAAGTACAAGAATTAGAGAATACTGAACGTTTAAAGCTGTTTCTTAATTTTTATCACACTTAGAAGGAAAAAAAGACTCTAACGTACCCTTCTGACGCTACGTCATGAAAGAATTCTACATTTGACACTCTATCCATTACATCTATGGTAAAAATAAATTGATTTTCGCCAAGTCGGCGTGAGTAATGAAAGTGACACTTTATGGGAGAACACCCATTTGTCACATTCAATAAATGAAAAATAAAGAATAAGCCAAAGCCAAACGCTTGAGTGAGTTTCATTGCTTACAGTTTTAAGCAAAAAAATACCGGAAACCCAATCCTTCATTGTGAAACTATTCAAAATGTTCTGAACATATTGAATAGCTATAAATAAATAAATAATTTATATACGAAACTTATTTTTTTATGTTTTAGAGTACGATTTTGCCTTATATTGTACGAAAATTTAAAAGGGGTTTACAACTTTTTAGGAGCAACAGCATCCAATTGCATGATTTGTGGCAGTCAGTTATTCATGAATGACTATGAGACTGAGACGGTGTTACTTGTATGGTCATAATAAAACTTTATACTTAAAATGTACATTATCCAACGTAAAGATAGAACAACAAGCATAAAAACAATTTTTGAATTAAATAATTTAAAATATGTAAAATTTAATAGAAGTCCATTATGATTACAAGTGCAGGGGTATGGAGTGGTGTTCTGTTTGTATATTTATAAACATGCAATAAACATCAAGTGTTTATCCTAAATCTCTTACACGCTTAAAATTCTAGCTTCTCCAATATTTCAAATACAATTTATTAAAATAAAAGTACGAGCAAGAACTTATGAGCAAGAGATTACTTAAATAATTTATATATAAGTCATGTAAGTCACTGTACACTTAAATCAGATTTCAACTCGGAAATATGTCACGCTTTATTATGTACATCTAATTTCCTTTCACTTATCATCCTTCTCCTTTCATTAATTAAATTACTTATAGTATTTCATGAATTTCAAAACAAAGATTACAGGTAGAATAAGCAATATTAAAATACTAATGAATAATAATAAAATATACAATGGAATGATATTTAAGTGTTCTATAGATAAATTAATTGAATTCTCAGAAATCATTGAAATACTCAATATGTGGTGATCATAATATCTTACCATATCATAAACTTCCCTGCCTTCTTTTTGGCTCAAAACTCATCGTCAATAACTTTAATAAAAAAGATTTTAAAAATGCACTTTTATTATTGTACTAAAAAGTAGAATTTTTATATTTTAATTATTTTCTTATTTAAAATATTAAATTAATATATAATTCATTATCATAAATGTTATGGAATTGTGAAATCTATTTATCTTCCCAAATTCGGTACCAGGTGTTGCCACTCATATGGAAGGAAAATTTAATTAAATTAATCAATTAACTGATAACTAAGTTCTGAAAATATTAGATAGTGTATTGTCACTGAAAACACCCAAATGTGCAAAATTTTAAAATTCTATTACATCAGTATACGAGTGAAAAGAAATCGATTACAAGATTTACAAACATAAAAAAGTGAAGCTACACAAAAAGTGTATAAAAATAGCTTAATATCTCTATTTCAAGGCTGGTCTGGTTTCTAACCGTCTGTAGTGAATATATCGTATCGCTCATTTGGAAAGAATTAACTTACGATTGGTATATTTGCTTTCTTTTATCTTGATCCAAAGCTTAGCGTTAAAAAATTATTCGTGGGACCTCAAAGTGAGACCAAAACAGGAGTTCCTTTTACTGAAACTTCTATAGGAGCTTTTTAAGTCTGTGCACTTCTATAATGAGCATATTATAATACGCTCTAACCAAAGCGCTTCTGAAAACAATACTTTAAATATGCTTTACTGCTTAAAACAGGACAAGATGACAAATATCGGATTATTTAACCAACCACGTAACGGTGAACGGTTTTTTTTCGGAAGTCTGCTAATTAAGATACAATACGAATCATCTGCTAATTAAGATACAATACGAATCATCTGCTAATTAAGATACAATACGAATAATCTGCTAATTAAGATACAATACGAATTATAGTAATGGAGTTACCATTTCTTGAACTGTATATATTTAAGCTCATGGTATGTTTAAATATAATCATTTTAATTATTTTACCTAAAATAACATCAATGAGTAATTATAGGCATTAACGTATCATATTAACAATTATGTAGATTGTATTCTAGAACATTGTTACTGTTTTCTGATACTCGGCCCACGTAGCGTGTAATTATAGTGCAATAATAGTATTCTCTCTCTAAAATAATTGATAATTCAAATTCCAACTGTTATTTAAGATTACTATTTCAATAAATGTATTCCAGTACATTTACACATCTATTACAAGCTTAAATCTTAGAATGTTAATTGAGTTCACATAAGATGGAGAAAGATAATGAAATAAATTATTTTATCTCCTCCAAAACGTAACCACCTAAAATGCAGAAATATTTTAAGCATTTAATTCGGTTAATCTACTTTCCGAAAATAATTCTAAATTATATTTCCATTGTAAACTCCCATTAAAATGTCATTGCCCTATACAACCCACATCGAATAAGCAATACATAATATTGGAGGAATCATTGAATTTAATTCATTTGTCTATACATTTCATTATTGGAAGTAGTGATCTCTAAATGAACCCTGTTTTTCGCTTCCTGGCATCTTAATACCCGAGAAATTAGGAAAGAAATTGAATTACGAAAGCTTTCTTGCTTTCTTTTCTAGCTAATCCCAGTTACTTGCTAATCATATTTACATAAAAGAATAATATTAAGAATGAAATTTATCTATGCGATGAAGCTCCAAAATTGAATTCACCCGTGAATGCCTTATAAAATTCTTGCATCAACATCAATTTCGCTAGAAAATTCTGTATTAATCATCCATGATATTTATTCACATCCATGCTTCTTCCTTAATACGAAACATTCATGAAACTTATAATCGATAAATGCTAAACAAGGTATTCATTGATTAGCATTTGATTGAAGAAAATTTCAGCATCTTCAAAAGGTGATTGGATTAAATATGCTCCCTAAACTTCCGTATAGAATATTAAAGAGATACAATAATTCTGAACCGCTGTCTCGGGATGAGAACGTCACTAAAGCTATCCTGTTTTAGATCCTGTTCTCTTATTAAAAGGTAGCCGAAGATTCCAATAAGGTTAAACCTCTTCCAGTCGGTTAGACGAGGTTTGGTGAAAGGAGTACCGGCTCGGCATTACCTGATCACGGTTCAAAATTAGGAGGTCCATCCAAAAATAGCCCTATTGTGTTTTCAGAAAGGATCTAACTAAATTTAACTGGATTAATTCAGGTTATTTGTTCGTTTAATGAGAGAATTCGTATTTATATGTATATATTCTTAAACAATCATGGATAAGGTATTCTTAAGATTTCAGAGATATAATTAAATACAAAAAAGATAGATTCATTTAATTTAAAAGCTAAGTTTTTCTAACCTGACAGCTAAAAGATCAAAATAATTGGGCGCTCCGGATGGTTAAAAGTCTTGGATAACCTAGATAAGACTTAAGTAATAACCTGGATAAGAAAAAAATGTGCTATTGTTTTTAATTTATACCCAGCTCAAACCACTGCTACTTCACCATACATGCAAATAATTGTAATAATAATAAGCATGCAAATAATGATAATTTTTTCCCTTCGTGCTTCAACAAATACTAATAAATGTAATAAAAAAGGGAGTTAAAATAGTTTATCACAGGATACACGAATTTAGCTGAACTACGATGGGTTCGGCAAGAGCTACATTTATTTTAGCTCTGTCCTTCATCTGGAGCATACCAGACATCCTAGACACAAAACTATTTTAAGTAGAAACGTGAAAACATTTTCGTGCGATAATCGTCTTTCTCTTTCGTATTTAACAACAGAAAGCCCACCGATTACTTATTTTTTTACCTCAAATGTGATACGTACAAAACGTACAGAAGCTACTTGCAGAACAAGCTACTTTCAAAATGTAAACAAAGCTTAAGATGTTAATGATAGATAGATTCACTCTAAATGATACATATGTATTTATAAATGACATGCGCAGTTACGTTTGCAAAGTGAATCGACTTCATGACCAACAAAAGCTTAATTTTTGCAGAAATTTAGAACAGGTAAATTTCTGTTGTAGGTAATAGACAGTATAAAGTCTATCACAACATGTAGAAAAAGGCAGACAGCTTAGCTAATTCAAAGTAGAGACAACCCGTTTCTTTGTCTAAATGTCAGATGCCTCGTATCTCCCGTTTTTTAATAACGAGGCAAAATTAATTTTTCCACTCTGCTCGCATGCATTTCTTAAAAAATGTTGCAGTCTTGGGATATTTGGAAATAAGTGCATAATTCAATATATAGATAGCCCTTTAAAATTCTTTTAACTATGTAAGGTTTCAGAGAAGCTTATTTCTTTTTAAATAGAATCTTTATATTCATACCTGAGCTGAAATTTTCTTGTCGAACGATGAATGTACCTAAAGATTTAAATATGAAGAGTGCGTCTTTTAGTAAGTTTTTATTCGGTAGCTTCGCACTACAAAACTATGTTAAAATTTAATTTGTCTCAACATGTCTTCGTTTAGCATACCGTTAATTATGATATGTAAATCATGCGTGTATCATAGTGGTACTTTATAGATAAAATCTAATATCACACAGTTGTCCAACTTTTTTCAATAAACTTTACAGAACAGAGAAATGTAAATTTAAAAAATAAAAGAGCTCATGCTGAGAGTTTTAGTACAAAAGTATATCTTAAAATATTATGAATAGAATTTACCAAATGTTTTGTAGCCTTTGAACGATGCATATTTGAATAAATATAATTCACTTCTGTAATAAACAACTTAAATCAAATCCAACGTTTAAATGTCTTTAATTTTTTGTTATGCCATCTTTCTGAGCTTTTTGCAGAAATATTTCATTTTAAATTAAAATAGTTTCTAGTTAAGAAACTATTAGCTGTTTCTTATCGTTTGTCAAAAAGTAAATGATTTTACTTTTGTGCTGAAAAATATAAGAAGCTAGGAACATTAAAATAAAGTGCTTTCTAAGTAATTTTAATAACAATACTTCCCAACGCTATTTTAATAACAATACTTTCTAATTTTTGTACCTTAAAAAATGGCAATGCTGTTTTCAATAGTATAATTCCTTCTTAATCACCGTAAAGGAAATGGAAAGGCGCAGAAACGTGAAGAAGTTCCTTTTTCCAGAATTAATTTCTTCATTTTCTTTAGAAATTGAGCGAAATGGTTTACTTGCAGTGGCACAACTGTTGATGCTCTCTCAAAATAGAAAGGCCACGGCTTTCTCTTAACGCTAATGAAGAACTGAAGACAAGCATCGCATCAGCACTGAATTGGTGTATTGCGTGTACCACTACAATTAATAAATCGAAACGGCTAACCGAAGTTCGTAAACTTTAGTCGTTTGAAAAATGGATGAGGTTTTTTAGGGTCTTCATGGAACAGAAGAATCATAATTAAGTTTCAAAGACAAAAATATAAAAAATAATTAAATTCAGTTGCCTTACTTTTTGTTAGTCTTTTATCTTTTATTCTTATTTGCTAGTCTCTTTGTGCGATGAAACTGACGAAGAAAGATAAAGATCGGTGCTTATATTTTACTGTATAAATCAGTATTCTTAATTTGCTTATGAAAGTGACAGATATGCTGTGCGGAATTCGACAGAGTGCTATTGACTTCGAGATATTTTCTTTCTACTTTTCGTCACAATTTATTTCACATTTTGTTGCTCTTCAATGGCGCCAACACTTTCAAAATGATTCGAATTGCGTATTTTTAATAAATAACGAGTGCAATATTTTTCCATTCTTAATACTGTAAACCTTTCTAAAGCCGTTTCAATAACGTTGCTTAATTTTATGCAGCTCTTGATGAAATTACAACATTTCCGAAATGACAAATTTTCTCTATATGTTCTTACACTATTACTTCACTATTATTTAAGCTATTATTTCAACTCTATAACTTTAGATATTAACAAGTTATATAAAAAGAAACGTAACTATTTGCATTTTATGTTGTATAACATAAAATGCGTTCTTAAAATATTTCCCAGATAGCATGTACACTTGGAGCAAGTTTGATTTTTCTTGATATTAGCTTGAAATGACAAACTTGATGTGGCAACTTTGCAGCAAACTTCCTGCAAAGTAACAAAGCATAATCGACCAACCCACTTGCAAAACAAGTTTGTTGTGAAGTTGTTATGACAACTTCACACCACGATTGCAAAACAAGTTTGCTGCAAAGATGATAGCAGACTTACAGATAATCTTTGTCTCTGTTTTAAAAAAAACATCCGATTTTTAATAGCATCTCCTCGCCCTTCTTTTTATTAATTCAATAAATCAATGGTAATTTGCAAAAAAACTAACTTTTTATATAAAAATAAATTTGAAAAATTTTCCATCTTTTTACTAAATATAGGACTCGCACTTTAAAGAAAACTATATCGTCTTTTTCTTAATGTTTAAATTTTAACGTTCATAAACAAAATTAAACCTAAAAAACAGTCAAAGTTTGTTAAAAATAATAACTTATATTTTGTCCCATTTTGAAAGTAATTACTTTTAAACCCTAACTTCATAATTTATTCTACTAGCAAAACGTAGTTATTAGCGAAAATCGCTCTCTCTTGACTTCAAATCATATTCTCAACACAAAATTTAAAAAATTAATAAAATCAAGAAAACAGTTTAAAATAAATCGTATGCTCTATCTATTAGCACAATCTATCTATCTCTCAGAGTCTAGCTGGCTGATTGGTTAGGACGACAGGTTTAGGACGCGAGATGTCGGGGTTCGAAACCCGGGTTGTTTTCGTACTCTGTTTTTGCTATAGTTTGCAATGAGTTTGACGCGGCAAGCTTGTGACAAATTTGACGCGTGGTAACTAACTCGTTTGCGTTAACTTGTTTCAAGCTTGCACTCTTGCCGTGTCAAATTTGTTGCAATCTTGCAGATTTGCAGAGCAAGATTGCTGCAACTTTGCTGCAAACTAAAATTACTATCTGGGTGGTTGTTTTGTTCCTGATGAAATTCTCCTTCTCTTTATCCACAATTGTCTGATTTATCTACAGCGCCTATTTTCAAATTATCGAATTCTTCCGCACTCTTATTTGTTGAAATGATACATATTCATCCATATTAAAGAATCAATTTTACCAGCTTATGGAACAGCAAAACACTGGGAAATGGGTAAATACAGTAATCAGGGACCTAAATATATTTAAGCATTCATATGCATTCCTTCAAATTTCATCCCACCAGGGAGTCATCTCAAATAGAGGGATAAAAAGCCGCCGAATAAGTAAGCGAAGTCTCGTTTCCCTGGTGGATACAACAATGGTGGTGTCATGACAGGTCATACCCCAATAATTAGTCATCTCAAGTTCTGCTCTTAATGCAGGCTGTTATGTGTTCTAGCACAGTGCCTGTGTCAATAGTCGCGGCGGCCGGTCATTTATATGCAAGAAGACATCCATAAAATATATATATGAACAAAAGAAAACATGAAAACCACGTCATAAAAGAATTTTCCATTTTTAGAATTTATGTTAACCATAATGTATCCGTTTGCTAAGGTTTACTTCTTTTGAAATAGTATTTCCTCGATTAAAGTATTAATTTCTTGATTGGTTATTGCATTTGCTTATGATAGTATGTATATATATATATATCAAAACAAACTTATAAACACAAGACAAAAACTCAAAAACAGTAAAGACAAAATGGCAAAAATAGACAAAAACCAAAATAAAATTGAAAAATATCATAGCGAGCCGCTCGTCAGGAAGAGAAGCTCGATCATGATATTAATTTGTGCTTTTTTCTGCTAACGACAAAAGAAATCCGTTAAAAATTGCCGTCATCCCCTCTGAAAGCACAAGACAAATAAAAATTGAAAGAATTCTTGAATACAAAATAAATACATTTAAGAAGATTTAAAAAGAATCAAATACAAAAAATCCGAATACAAATACAAAAAATCCGAATACAAAAGACCTAGAATAGAATAAAAAAACAGCCGTAACATAAAAAATAATAAAATAAAAGCGAAATATGCTTACCATGCCCAGGAAAAAGCTACCGCGACCACGAGGAGAATGAACGCCAAACCAGTTTTCGCAGTTGCCAAACAGAGGAAAAAGAAAGATAAGGAGAAAGAGGCTTTGTCAGTAGCTCCGTAATCACTGCTTGAGATATCGTCGCACAAAGTTTACGGGAATACCATTATTTAAAAGTTGATCATACAAAAGCTTTAATTGTCTAGATTTTGAAATTTCGTTCGAACAAATAGATCTAATGCGAGAAAATTGAGAGAGAATAGTGTTTCTATAAATCTTAATAGAAATATTAGATGACCAATATGAAAGTCGGTTGACACAAAAGTTAAAATCCATTCTTTTGTCAAAAATATCGATACAAAAGTTATTATCAACAAGTTTAATATCCAGATCTAAAAAATCCGCTTCAAACTGATTACAGTTTGTTTGTTTAAGAAGCAAGGCTGAAGGATAAATATTTTGCCACGTAATATTAAATGATCCATGATTAAAAGCAATAAGATCATCTACGAATCTGAAAGCCTGAGGATGAAGAAGTAAATAATTCTTCTCAAAATAATGAAGGAAGAGGTTAGCTGTAATAGAAGAAAATGAAGATCCTTGAGGAATGCCATGTGATTGGAGAAAAATACTTTCCCCATTGTAAATAAAATTATTAAATATGCAAAAATTACATAATTTATCCCAATACTCAAAAGAAATATTGAGAATATTTTTGTAATCAAAAAAGTATGAGTTAAGCACCTCTCGAAGAGTGGGTAAAGGAATGCTTGTAAAAAGATCTTTGAAGTCAAAAGTCTCAATAGAAGAAATACTGTTCTTATTATTGTGAATGAAATCAATAACCGGTTTATTATTGATAATAATCCAAGTGAAACCTTCTGAACAAATGACATTCAGTAATTTTTTTAACAGATTGAAGAAAATGTAACCAGGTTGTTTCATGTATGAAGAAGTTCCACAAGTGATAAAACGATAAGAAATAGGATTTTTATGAAATTTTGGATTAATAGTAATATAAGGAAAGCAAAAATTAAATTTCTTAATTTTGAAGAATTTATAGAAAGCAAGAATTTTTTTGGATATTGTACTCATATTAAAGTTGGACTTTTTGTTTGTTGCTGAATTTTGAAGTTCCTTATCCAGAAGATTATAGTAATGCTGTTTGCAAATAAAAGCATAGTTATTGGAAGCTTTGTCGATAGGAGTGATGATGAATTTACTTTTTAAGTCTTCAATAGCAATTTTAATATTAGAAAAGCTAAAAGAATAAAAAAATTCGGAATTATTATAATGTAAGGAGAAAGACTTTTTCAAAAGGTAATAAAGATTCCATTTCCACTCAATGAAAAATTCGATGGGGATTGAAAAAGCATTGGAAGTTTTTAAACAGAAATCATCAATATTACTCAGTAATTTATGCAGTATGGAAGGAAGAGAAACATGAAAAATCGGTCTGAATTTTGGACCTTTTAACATCATACTTTTAAGATCTGTATTCTCTACAATGTCTAGATTACCAGTAACAATATGGCCAGAATCTTTGTCAATAAATTGAGAATAGGAGTCTTTATCACAAAAACAATTAGCTGTTTTTTTAAGATTTACAATGTCAGAAGAGGCATTATTGTAATTGAAGATTTTTCTGCCAAAAGGAACATTATATTTAAAAGTTTTTTGTAAACTAATGTTTTTAATGGGAAAATATATATATATATATATATATTCATCAGCCTTGCTTCTTACACAAACAAACAGTAATCAGTTTGAAGTGGATTTTTTAGATTTGGAAATTAAACATAAAGTTAATAACTTTTGTGTTGCTTTTTTGGCAAAAGAAAGGATTTCAATTGTAATGTCAACCGATTTTCCTATTGGTCCTCTAATATTTCAATTAAAATTTACTGAAACACAATTCTCTCTCAGTTATCTAGTATTAAATCTATTTGTTCATATGTAAACACAAAATCGAGACAATCTATGCTTATGTTTGATCAACTAATGGAAAACGGCATTCCAGATAATTTTGTGAGATGATATCTCAAGAAATGATTTTTCTACCAGCTAACCTTTTCTTTTTCCTCCCTTGCTCTGCAGTGATAAAAACTGGTTTGACTACAACTTTCATCTTTCTCCCACTTTTCCTCGTGCAACTTTTTATATCTTTGTGAATATTTATGTGTTTCATATTATATTTTAATCTAAGTCTTATGAATGCGGATTTTTAAATTTTGATTTTTTTTAAATCGACTTCTTTGTATATATCTTTTATTTAATTATTTTTCTATTTTAACGGTTTGGTGCTTTTAGGCGGGGGGGGGGGGTCGCGACTATTTTTTACGATTTTTCGTATGTCGTTTAGCAGAAAAAGCGCTAATTAATATCCCAGACAGGCATCCCCTTCTGATGAGCGGCTAGTCACGATATTTTTCAATTTGTCAAGTTTTTTGTGTCTTCCTTTTGTTTCTTGTATGCATTGATGTATTGCTTTTTTTGTTGACGCAGCTTTTGTGCCATTGCAGAAATAGCTTTCAATATTTAATATAATTTTCCTTTAATTTGTGTAGAATTTTTTTTCAATTTTCCAAAAAATGGTTTTTGTATTCTTTTGTGGTCTATATATATATAATATATATATATATATATATATATATATATATATATATATATATATATATATATATATATATATATATATAAGGGAGATGGGGTGAAACCGGGTACCCTTGATTCTGATGCTTTTATTTTTCCAATATAGCAAACAGATACTGAATTACACTCTAATAGTCAAGAAAAAGAAACAGTCATAGTAACGTGTTGTAGCTTTTGAATTCACTGCATCTGTGAAGGTTTATTTGCTTTAAAACGTCAGTCTCTAATGTTCGTTTGATTTTAAACTATCCTTACTTAAAAATCATTATAGTTATAAAAATTATATTCAGTCCAGCTTGTTATACGTTTACTAAGGATTCATACCCTATCAAAAAGTAAGGATTTATTCCAATAATTGCGCGGTTCTATATCGTTTTTTATAACCTCTGCATTCGGGGAAAAACTGGGTACTCCAAGTGGCGTAACACCGAGACAGTCGGTATTGATGATTCCTCCGATTAAGACTATAAAAACACATCAGACGTTGATTGTTTATATTTTAATTATGTATTTTCTAATTTAAATAAAGAACAAGGGTTAATCCAATGTAAAAACTGTCTTGGCTGTGCAAACGAAAGCTGCAGTGCCGCGGAAGAAGAAGAAGACAACTGCCTTACATGTGAATTTTGTAATTAATATTCTTAAATTGTCATATAAAATAAAAATTATTGCAACTTTTCTAGTAAAAAAAGTAGAAAACTATGACTTTTCTTGAAAGATATATTGTACTCTGATAAACAATGAATATTTTAATAAAATTTGAGAGCTCTATGTCGAATACTTTTGCTCCAACAGGCCTTCGAACCTTAGCCCCACTTTCCCCTATATATATAAATTTAATATGGAAGAAGGAAATTTATAAGATAACATTCTCATCTAATGCATAAAATCCTTTTATAGGGAACAATGATTATCAAGTTAACCATAAGAGATTCAGCTGAAATTAAACACAGACAATATTCCCGGTTAACTAGCTGGCCGACAAATGTGGCTCGTGGCAAATAAGATCTCACCGATTCAGTTCACTTTTGTTTCAAAGGTTCCACTTTCTATTTAAGAAAAAAAATATTTGTAGAAAGCATAATGGAAATAAAAATCTGTCTAGAGAACAAAAGATTAAAAATTATATATACATGATAAAGCGCAAGCAATATTTAACACTCTCAGAAGTGATTAACGAATCAGTTTCCATGTAAGAGAGGAATTTATGTAAGCTTATAATCGCTTTATGATTTTCATCCTCTTAAGTTAAAACGTATAAGATGGTCGTCGCTAATTTTACCACGGATAAAGATTAAGAAACTCAATTCCTCATAAAAAATTCAATTAGTGAATTCATTTCATAAATTGGATGAATTATTTATTGCAGTGATATCAATAATTAAATACATTAAATGGTTTTATAAAGTATAAAGATTGATTTCACCACAAATGAAGTAAGTGAATAGTAAGGAGGCATTTATTTCATGAATGAATTATCGAAAAACTTTTTTAAAAATGCAATATATATCTAAACCTTCCAGCCATTTAAAACCCTGCAAAATGCAAGAATTGGAAAAAGTATTCTTGAGAGATTTAATTATCTGTGTAAAATTGAGAAAACTATTTTTCAGCATTACATGCATTATAAATGCAATCTAAGACAATCGACGTTGCTATTTCATATAAGTAAGTGTCTGCATTAGTTGGTTTTTCCTTTTAATAGTTTAAGATTTTATAGAATATTACTATTCTCTTTGTGGAAACGCATCATTCTTTCTGTAACGAAATGAGATGCATTGGAGGTAAAATATTAAATATAGCCCATTTGGCTTTTGTTTGTTAGATGTGAAATTTGTCTAATATTTTGTATGTATGTAGGTATATTGAATATCCTAAAAAGGAATTTATACCAAATATTGGGATCTGATGAAGAGCACTATCAGAAAATATAAGTATGCTGTTTCAATGACATCGTCCAAAGGCAAATAACATTTCCACTTAAACGGTTGAAATATTTACTTGTTGACCAAATTAGCAGCGATAATCATACTGATTTACGCTGTCAATATCGATATAATTATAAAATTAGCCTAACACATTTTATGAACTGAAAATTCATTCGAATTTCTTTTTACATGCGACTGTGTATTTAATAAAAATAAAAAAAATTGTGGTGAAAAAATAAAAATCTGCTCTTATTTGCACTGCTGCTTAGAAACTTATGTTTTCATGCAACTACATATTTTTATTTCATGCAGCTAACTTGACTTTTTTTCTTGTTTATAAGAATGTAATTTTGTTACTTATTTTTTACTCACTTCGTGATGTGCTTAATTTATGAAGTTCTGAATTTTTTGCGTTCTCAATGACAATACACTGTTTTAATATTTTCAGAACTTCATTGTTAATTAATCGAATAATTTAATTGAATTCTGATTCCATACGATTAACGCTTTCTGATTGATTGCGAGATTTCATACTATTTATTATAATGAATCGTAAATTAAATAATATTTATTAGCAGTTATACTGAATTATCTAGAAAATAAAAGCAATTTTGCTTTTCAGTGCACTAATATAAGTATGTTTTTAAAAATCATTTTTATTAAATTTATTTTACGATTTATTTTTATATAGATATGTAGATATTAGGAGGAGATTCCAAACATTTATTGCATGGTATTGAGATCTAAATTTAAAATCGCCATTCATATTCTGCAAACATTTTTCTTGCAAACTGTTAAACTAAATCAACTTTACTTTCCTCTGACTGCGCAATTTTCAAAGCTCGATGAAGAATCTCTTTCAAATTAAGACTATTTAACGTTTACATCAGACTGATTAAGAGTAAAACCTAAGACGAACTGCAGTCAAAGTTGCTCTTTTTTGAAGCACGAATCATTACCTAAGAATAGGGAGTCTTGCATCGTGCCAGAGGGAGTTTCGGCAGACTATTTTCCATTAGAAGAGTGACCTTTAGAAAGTATTTTCATCATTAGCACGTCTGTAGTGAAATTGCTGAAAGAATAAAATTTTTGCTATGACTTTCTCATCAAGTTCAAGAAGTTAGTAAATAATGAGATTACCAGTTTTAATGCACAATTATAATGTGTTACGTTTGGTTAGCACTGTGAATTGTTTCATTGAAAATCTAATCCTTTGCGCATCAAAAAATATGCTAAAATTATTCTGGTTAAAAACATAATTTCTGACTTAAGAAAGGCTTTGTAGATTTTTATGATTAAAATGTTCTTCTTTTTTCCGTTTTATTAAATCACTGGAAATATTAAGTGTTCATCCTTACCTCTATATTTAAAGCAAATATTTAAGATTCTGGATTTTTAAAGACTTGTTTTTGAAGAAAGCAAAAAACAAGTCATACTTATACAGGGCGAACATAAAATAAAATAGCGTATTCAGAGCATTCTGCAGCTGCAACTAATAGCCGGATCAATACCAAAATGCGGACAGTTCTATTGAAAGAAGGTGCCCAAAGATTCTGCAATAAAAAATAATTCTCCAAAATGGTCCTATAGAGCGCGCTTTTCGCTGAAAGAATGGAACAAAATTTTTAAAATCTTCAAAAATAAATACTCTATTTTCTATAATTCTCTAATTATTTTATTGAAATGTTGTCAATATTTAATCATAATTGCGTATTTTTAATATTTATACAAAGAGAAAACACTTTGATTTTCATAAACACAAAGGACGTAGCCGGCATCTGTCTATTAATAAATCTTATGACTGAAATCTTTTTCATGCTAAGAGCCACCGTGAATTTATTCATTCCCTGAAGAACATTTATTGATGGCCAAGTTCTTTTAAAAGAGTTATGGCAATTCCCTAACCGCTATTCATGAGTTTCAACAGGATTAAAAAATTATGGCATGGGCCAATGTCACTACGGATTGTGAGAAAAATAATGAAAACATTATGAAGAAATTAGTTTTTTTTAAATGCCAGTCAAGCAGAGGATGAAGGAGCATGGATGTTCACTTAATTAAGGACGTTTCCACATCAACTGCTGAGTAGTCATTAGAGAAACCTTCAGGTTTTAGTAATGCCCGTCTAGCATCACAACAATTAGATTTTCCCTTCAGTACAGTGTGAAAGATTCCTAGAAAAAAATGTGATTTCGTTCATGCAAGATTAATCACAGACAAAAACTGCTTATACCCTACAAGGAGAAATTTCTTCTTTTGCAATGATCCTTCAAGTGAGGATGGCACTAGATTCGTTGTGACCATAGGACATCCTTTGGAGCAACGAAGCAAGCTTTTAACCGAATGGAACTGTGAACACCCAAACCTGCGTGTTCGGGCCAAGGTCTGCTCTGTTGGGTCAAGGTCTACTCTGTCGAGTCAAGGTCTACTCTGTTGGGTCAAGGTCTACTCTGTTGGGCCAAGGTCTACTCTGTTACAATCTGTTCTGTGTAAATATCCACATTTATCCTGAAACCTTATTTTCGTAGGAAGAAATAATTGCAAATGATCCTCAGACGTGCTTCGTGACCGTAGCTAGATGTTGTGGCATGCTTTAATAATGTGTTTCCCTAGCTGCAACAGAAACAATGTCTTGATTCAACCAATTTTTTGCAAGATGGTCACCTAAACGTACTAGGATTGGAAGATGTGAGAAAAATTTGCTGAGTTCACACTTTACCACTAATCGAGTAATTAGTCGCATATCCCCCACTATCACGATCTCCCTACTAATTCTATGCGATCTCTGTTTGCGGGAATACCTGAAGGACGTGTTGTATGTTGAAACAATTGCAGAAAGAACAGATATTTATCTCAATATATACGCTAAATATCAGGGGTCATCATCTCTAGTGAGCGGTAAAACAAACAATATGTTGAGTAGGCGGTAATAATGAAAAGAAGAAATCCTTGTTCTATTTATGTTTAATCGCTAATCTGCATCTAAATATTTAGGATAATGATTTGGAAATAAATGACTTAACTATATTTTAGTTTTTATTGTTGAAAAAGTATTGTATTTTCACCCAATTATTACCACTTAACAAAATAATAATTATTTTTTCTTAACATATGCGTGACTGATTTCGCTAACATTTAAAGTCAATGCTTGTACGGAGATTTTGACCTCATTTGTTAAATGATGATACAAATTCCTAATTTTACAGTGGAATATTTATTGAGCTAATCCATAACTGCGTGATGTTTGCATTAGCGTCAAGCACGTCTGCGTGGAGAAGGAATACAATAAATTATATCGCAATACGAGGGCGTTGCTTTAGTGATGAAAATGAATATAACCAAGTGTGTTACAGATACAGTTAATTCATATTTAAGGATGCTGAGGATATTATTCAAAAAGTATTTGTTTTTAATAGCTGGTCCATTGTGTAGTTATTATCCAGAGCAGAAAAATAGTTTTTTATTGTTTTGAATAATGATTTGTTTGGTCGATGAAAGCTATTGTGAAAAATCATTAAAATTTCCCAAATAACTTTTAATGATCAAATAAATTAAACTAGTACAGCAGTTCACTATAAGCAGTTCACTATTTGAAACATTACATGTATTTACATTCATGCCATAAAATCAGTTTTTACACACTTTTCTTTAACATAACTAAGCGTCAGAAACCTAAACTGACTCTTCATAGCTAAAAGCAATTTCTGTAGATCACGAGATAAAGTTGGACTACTCGCATTTTAAAATATTATCTATTTCTCAAAAATGTGTCATTTTTAACCCCTTCTACCCAATTTTTGCGTGATTAAAATTTAACTATGAAAAGTAGTTTAATTTAATGTTGACATACTAAAAGAAGTACACTATCTGTTTAAAGTTTTTCACTTTTCCTGTTTCCTGGAAATCTCCTGTGACGATATTTCCCAATCGTATAGTTGACTGGGAATATTCCAGTAAAACATCTGTAAAACTCTCTTTCCTATCATAGGATTAGCATGTCAGAGAAACATATTTACAGCTTCGTAGCAATAATCTTGTTACGAAGACAACAAAAATATAAGTCCGCCATTTGCAATCTGATAGTGTTTCCAAGTTTCTTTAATCATAATTTTATTCCTTACTTCCTTAAGAAAACATAAAAACCCATATAAAAGTGGGATTTATTTACCAATGGGAAAAGAAGTCTAATCTCCGGGCCCTACAAACCCATTAGGACCGAAAGGGTTAAGGAAATAATTCATTGATATAAAAATTAACAATTAATACTGCAATAAGAAATGTAACTATAGATCAATCAATATATTATTTGATAATCAATTAAATCAATCAATGTATTATTCAATAATCAATATGTTATTTTACTAAAGATTTCTTAGACGTTGAGTACTACAACAATAGGAACATTAAATTTAATAATTTCAAAGTATTCTTAAAATATTACATTAAAAACTCAACTTTACAAATCAATTAATATCTTAAAACAGAGTATTGAAATTTTGAAGATTTCCATTGACTTAACATTATCATCGGAAGTTGATGGGCCCGGCGGGAAACCTACTTTACCGCAAATAAACAAAACAGAAAACTCGTCCATTACTGGTCTCTGGCTAAAAGCAATGAGGTTTAAAGTTATTATACGTCAAAATATTAATTCCCAAGTTTAGCAAATGAAATTAAAAAGATTTGTGGGAAATTGAGAAGATTTAAAATAGTATTTCAAAATACTTTCATGCTTTCTTTTTCAGGTTTCTAGATAAAGAGAGAGAATAGTTTTATTGATATTGTCTCTCTCTGTAAAAATAAATTTAGAATGAATGTAAATGTGTTTCACTGTTTCAATAATAACTAGCTTTGACATGCACATAACTAGACTGTGGTTTAGAGCAGTGAGATAAAAAGTTTGCGTCCATCGAAATGTCATACTGCCAAGATAAACAATATGAAATAGAAAAGATATGTTGCAAATGAAAATGTTTTTCGCGATATCAGAAGATATTCAAAAAAGTATTTAAAGTTAGTTTTGAATCGTTAATAAGCGAACAAATTTTCTCTCTTATGAGTAAAATAATGTTCCTCCCTGTAAAACCAGCAAACGGGCAAATGCCTATACAAATATTTCATCACATTTCTTCAAATATGCTCGCAAACATTTATTGGTGATTTTCTTAATGCAAACATGACTAAATGAATGAAATGACATTCACAAACGAGCCTTGAAACGATTAACATTCCAGCATTCGGCTCATTATCCTAAAAATATCGCAGTGTATATCCAAAAATTAGAACCAAAAAATTCACCATCCAGCAAAAACCAGCTTATGAAAAGCGAATGAGCCCATTTTTTATTTGCAAAGTTTTCCCCGTTATTATTTAAACATTCAAGGTAAATCAATAACGAGATATGTAGATTACTCCACAAACTGAAGGCGCGAAGTAATCTTTTGTGACCTACGACGTGAAGAAGAGGTAACTTTCTTTGTAATGAACAATTAATGAGATTAAAATATCGTATATATTTAAGACCTTACTTCGCCATAGGTGGGTTTGCATTAAAAGCAACAAGAGCCAATCACTCCCTTCAGAAGATTACTGTGACAAAATCAGTATTTTTCTCTTCCACTTGATTGTGTCTTTCCATTGTGGCTTACTCGCATGACCGAATTTTCGAAGGGAGCATGATGTTTAAAATACATTTTCCTCTAGGAACTGAATTTGAAGATGTGTTTTTTCACTTCAAGAAAAGTTATCAATAGTCAAATAAATTATTGAATTTTGTTCTTTGACCTTTATGCTTTCTAAACTATATACATATAATCGCGAAGGCATGTCTTTTAATCCCAAAAGAAGTAACAAAAAATAGACAGGCCATCACAGTGGATACTTTTTAGTGTGTTGGTAGTAGTGATTCTATTCCTACTTGGTCTAGCATATCTAAACAAATTCATGAGTCAAGGACTCATGATAATGAAGAAATGTGGCATTTTATTTTGGTTAAAGCAGCCATTCAGCACCATTCAGCATATAGGTGTAGGTTTTCTTCCTAGATGACTTTCAACGGAAACTGATCATCTATATACAGATATTAGTATTTGTGTTTAGCTTGGAAGAAAACCACGAAACCTCCAACAATCTGCATGACATCAGCAAGCAGTTCGTTGCTAAAGTGCATATTGGTCTAGTAGTTTTTGAATCGTATTGGTTAAGAGTACAGCCAGAGGAAAGAACCCATATGTAAAAATTCCAATGGCAATGGAAAAGAGCATTTTAACATTTGTGAAAAACAAACATTTTCGTTGCACTTGAAATCAAGGGGTAGTACAACATGTTGACAGCAACTTTGTCGAGGAAACATCCCACCTGGAAAAGCCTTAATTAGCCAAATTGAAAGTTTCATGAAAAAGCGGAAATTATAATGTCATTATAATAAAATTCTAAGTACTTATAAACGGTTTTTTTAATACATTGAACAGATTAGTTCTCTTTTTTTAAGTCATACTACGCCTATTTTGGGGACCTCGTTATTTTAACTGCAGTCAGATGACGAGGATTATGCCTGATTCTCTAAAAAGTTACCAATCCACACCACTGGGAGAACGCTAGGCCACGACGTTTATATCGTACATCAGGCTAGCGAAAATGTCTGATCACTGACGAAATGTGAAATTCTCACAGTACATAACCTTCTATTTGATTCTTACATCGTAATTTTAAATATGCAGAATACAAATAAAAGAAAAATTTGATACACAGCATTCATGTAAATCATCCCTGCAAACGAAGCCTGAGTAGGCATCTCCCTCGACTGATAATACCAATCTTCAGGCTCGCGACAACTGCGGATACTTGATGAAATACAATAGGATCTCAAATCCGTCATCCCCTAGTCCCGAAGTCAAGACTAGGCGACTGCCACTTCGACCTGAAAGGTTTTGTGAATAAATATTCTTTTATACAATTGGCGGAATGTAGAATTTTTACAGTACATGACTTTACATGGTACACTTAATTAAATTTTAAATATACAGAAATAAGTAAACCTGACGTGCACAGTATTTATGCACATCATTTTTCTTTCTACATATCCTTTTCGGGGGTAGCAGTATTTTAAATTAATCTTCTCATATCTTTACATTTAAATTTATTTATTTATTTTACTGAAAACGAAATATGAAAAGAGCAAAATCGTGTGTTTTCCTTCTTTCACCAGCAGAACACAAAAGTTTATAATGATACCTTCGCGTTCAATAACTGCATTTGATTTGAATGCAATGAAAACGATTTTTTAAAAACTATCGACGTTTTCGTTTTTGTATTTTAATTTTCTAGATTACTCCGTGAATAAAATAAATTATGGAAAAACCGAATGCAAATAAAAACAAATAAAATTCTAAAGGTTTGAAAAATACAAATTTTCAATAACTTTTTTCTAAGAAAAGTGCATGTTTCAAATAAACTCCGTTCGCAAAAACTATAAATACCAAGATTGATTCTAAAATATACGAAAGCAGGAATGATAAAAAGAAAAAGATACAACAAGATTGAAAAGGTTTCTTTTTTCTCAATAGTTTTGAAAGAGGAGTTATAATTTTCATAAAAAGAGTAGTAATTTTCATTTTCCTTTCTCTGAATAAAATCAAATGAATGGATTTTACTTAAAAATTATTTCATTCACGAAATCCTATCTCCCCATTGAAACTGGAATTCCTTTTCATTGTGTAAATGTTGGAATTTTTATAACATACTTTAGATACATGCAAAGTAATCTTTATGTAAACATAACAAAGTTATATTCCGTCTTACTGTTTGCTTCGCATCAAACTGTTGTTATACTCAATAATTTGATTTTAATTAAATTTGCATAGAATCATGCGAAATTTTCGTAGAAAAGATAGAGTCTTTCTTTCATTTCAATACGTTTGATTTGTTTATTTTTAATTAATTTATTTTCTTTTATTTGACGAAATTTTGTTATTTGACAGTCTATGGATTCAACAATAAAATTACTGGAGTTGCTTTGAATTTTAAAGTTTTAATTAAAAAATTAATTTAAAAAATGTCAAGAATACTAACATTTTGCTAAGATTTCTGCTAGAACTCAGAGATACTTTTGTAATAAAGTAATAGATCTTAAATAATTTATCACATTTTATTAGATTTTCATTTCCGAATTTTTTTATTTGGTAAGAAAGTTGCACTTAAATTAGTACTAAAATCCGTACATTAAACTTGATTTACAAAACTAATTTTAAAGTGTAAATTTTAATTAAAAATATCACGATAATCGTTATCATGAATGTTGTTCGCTGTGTAAGGTAACTATTTTAAAGCGTATTTTTATGCTTTGTTTTAAAATAAATGTATGGTTAGAGAAATTAATTAGGTGCATGTAATAATTTAGAATTTTCCTATCTTAAGTTCCTTATTAAAAGTTAAGCGCCATTTTTAGGCGCTTAACTTTTTAATTTACAAGCTCACTATTTCTACTTAAATTCTAATATAAAAACCATCTTCACTTTAACTGAAAGAAGTCCAAATTCAACCTGTTATAATCGTTTCAGAAGGGGAACCCCTGTCTCCAGCAGTATTTTAGGCGCAGGCTTGCCGCCATTTTTCCTTTTCTGACTTGGATGCTATGCCTAAAGCATGTCACTTACATTCCTGGTCATGTTCGCACTCTACAATTCTAAAATAATCGCCAAGAAGTTTTCTTCTTAAAAACAAAGGGATAAAATGAAGAATATGGTTCCTGTGTAAATTAGTCGCTTCATTTCTGAAAATCTTTCATATATATTTTTATTATGAAGACAGATTTCTTTAATTCCCCTTAACTTATTGCATTGCAATTGTTGTTTAATGGGAGCAATTGATGTGACGTCACGATCGCATGGTAAACGTAACAACGCATGTCATCTACCATCGAATTATTATTTACCACGCCGGCCCAACTTACCATAAGGCTTGACTACACTATGTGGGAGGAAATATTTCAGAATAACATACTACATACATTTTGGGTGGGAAATAATCCACTCCACACTGTTCAGGAACGAAAGGTGCACAGAAATTTTAAAATAGCATTCTACATACATCTTGGCTGGAAAGTAAACATAAATAAAATAACTCAGCATAAATAATATAGGCATTAATAAACATAAATAAATGACATTCATAAATAATATACACGTAACTCAACCCAATATGGATGAAGAACAAGAGGTACACACAAAACCATCCACACACGAAAAAAGAACGTAGTCTTTAATCTACCTTTGTCGACCATCTTATTGTATTTCGTCTTACGTAATGCTGTTACGCAGTGGTTTTTCCTTTTGGAAGATGAGTAATAGATTTCGAAACTTAATTGTCTCGAGATATTTGTCGTGTATCAAGTGTTATCAAATGATGTTCTGGTTTATATTTGAATCACATGCATAATACTTTGTGCAAGCATCTGATTGTTTTAAATTAAAACTTGTAAAATTTTATAATAATTTCCGTCACTATGAGAATTTGGCCAATGTTCCAGACCACATGACAAATAAAGCCAATTCAAGTAAAGTCAGAGTCAGATGGCAAGTATAACTTTGCATATAATTAACTGCATTTATATCTAACTGCACGTTGTCTGAAACAGTGCTGCGATGTGGCATCGTTTCCCTCCCGTGTGATGCTTATTTGTTTCCAAATGACATTTAACATGCATGAGGTGAGAATAAATTTATTGCATTTTTAATCAACATGCTCAATATTTACTAACACTATATTAGTACCCGCCTTTCGACGAACACAGAGTTTAGGGAAAACAATGGAACATGTTTGAACTAATGAACAAAAATAAGTTAATTAGAGTACTAAAAATCAGAAAATATTTTTAGTTTGTTTTCCAATCCAATAACATCAACGAGGAATGCAATACGATAAATAGATATTCCATGTACCATGATGCTTCCTTCTGGCTGAGACAGAAGACCTGAAGATGCGAATAACGCATTTATTTATTTACCCCCACTCCGGCACAGCCTACTCAGAGTGTGTAAGGCACTGACCGGGACGGCGGGGAGTAGAAAATAAAAACAAAACAGAAAGAAAGCACCTTTGTTGCACCCTTTCGTGCTTTTGTGTTGTGCGTGTTTTTGTTTGTATTTGTGTATGTTTTTGTTTTTATATTTGTGTATGTTTTTGTTTGTACTTGTGCATGTTTTTGTTTGTATTTAAGGTTTTTTACCTTCTATTTGCACATAGCTTTGTAATTCATGCCTTCCATACAATTCATACTTTCTAGACTGGTCTGACTCCTCCCCGTCGATCCTTGATGACTCTAAACCCTTTGGGTGAGTCGGTCGGCGTGGGTTATGTATGTATGTAAGTGCTGACCGTACCCGATGCTCCTTAACCGCTGTGCTCTCAGCATGGTATGTCCTCTATTCGCGTGTAATCCAGTCTCTTCTGCAGTGAGTTCTGGCGAATACATGGATCGTATTGCAGTGCCGTTTGGATATACTTCAAGGCCCAGAGACTAAAATATAGTTGTAAATTGCACAAGATAAATGTTCTGTAATTGCTGGTGACAAAATAAACGCTTTGTGTTCTCTCGAGTCCCCGCAAATTCGTAATATGTAATATTTAGATAATAAAAGATATTTAATTAAGTCAAATCGAACTTATTAACATGTTTTAATTAATTCATGGGTTTTGATGTTGAGATCCTGATTTGCCTTGATTTTGAACATTCCGGATTTCAACCTTGTTTGAATTTCGGCTTGCCGGATTTCGTCTGTTGGGTTTACAATTTCGACCCGAAATGCACAAACATGAAAAGAAGTCAAATTAAATAAAAGATTGCAAAAATATAATATTTAATCGCAATAGATTATTTATTAGTTTTGTTAATCTAAATTCTTTAAGAAGAAAAGTTTAAACAGCACTGGTCCAGGAACATATGGTTTCGATCACTCCAAATGAAATTTTTTTAGGGGGGAGGCGAATGTCACATTGTTTTTCTCTCCTCTTTCATCGAAAACACATCCATTTTTAAATCAGTACTTTGATTCCATTTTTTTATTTATTCTCTTTTTCCGCCTTTGTGTACAATTTACTACCTTGCTTTTATTAAATTACTGAAATATAGAACCTTTATCTAAAAAGACATAGATATTAAAATGAAATGCCAAAATTTAGTTTCCACAGAAAACGAATAAGAACGTATTTTTAACATCATTTTTCTACAATTCCTAGAACATTATAACAAGTTATATTTGTTATTCTTGTCCCGGTATAACGATCACAGTGTCAGCTAGTTTACTCAACTTTAATAATATTTTATAAATTTTTAAACAACACTTCGATAAGTATCAAAACATTGTAAACTGTTTCTCAACTACTTTTGTGCCTTAGTTGCATATTTCTTCTGATAATTATTTGTGCTCTTCCTTGAAAAATAAAAAGCAGTAAAAAATAATATACTGATTTAAGTTTTCTTGAAAAGTAATTTTCATTTCAATTGAATTACACAGACTCACAAAATCAAACGATTAAATTTGTTCAAGTCCATCGCTTAAATACTATATTAAGCTGGTAAAACAAAATAGTAGCATAAACTGAAATTAATACTTTCTAAACTAAATTTTATTATACGTGTTAAAATAGGAAACTAAACTATCACTGAGAAATTACATTTTAAAATAAAATTTGAAAAAAACATTGTATCATGTGAGTGGAAATCAACCTGCATCCAAAAGACTCATGAGAAGAATACAACAAAAGTAACTTCGGAAAAATTTAAAGTAAAATACGAACTGGGGACTTCATCAAGGGTCACCCCTTGGCAAAGATTCAAAATTGGGATTTTTCTTTGAATGATGTCCAAAATTTTGAACCCTTGTGACCCAAAAATCTCAGATTGAGACACTTGAATGGACCATTTTAAAAGATACAATGACTTGCCATTAACAGAAAACAAAAATTTCATACGAACATGAAATAACATGTCGAAGTTACTCTTGTTGCATTATTTACGTGTATTGCGTCAGAAAAAGATTTTCAACAACAAAATTTATCAATATCTCCCGTTCGCAAAAATGGCCCAAAAACATTTTATTCCTACTTCTCTTGTCTATTTAGATAACCAGATAATTTTCGAAAATTTTGTTTGTTTTCAAACCAATAACGTTTTTAAAAAAATTATCAGACCTTTCCCAATTTTTTACATAATCTTGAGCTCGTAAGGGCAGGTCAAATTATCGATTGTTGTTATCGGCATACTCTTGAAATGAATTTACAAATGATTACGAATCTCAGAATAACAATCGAAATAAAAATTACTGAAGCAACCAGAACATACATGCGCATGATAAGCTAAAAAAACAAATTTTCTTTCATTTCCTTCGGAAGAACGTTGATGTTTTATTTAACACGAACATCAATCGAAAAACATCAGTTTTTCCATCTAACATCTAACAACCACTGCAAAAGTAACAAGATATTTCTTACATTTGTGCTACATAATTTTCCAAATCCTTTGTGGCCATATTGAGAAACCGCTTTTATTGGCCGTTTACTGCCGAAGCTCTTTAGCTATGCTTTTTGCTGTTTACTACAGCTCTTTGTCAGCATCTTATATTTCTGAAGCCGCATAACAGTATTTCTACGACCAATTGTAACTGCCGGCTGTATCCCATTTAGTTTGTGTTTCGGAATAACAGCAGCAATAAGACCGATGAAATATTGGATTCAGACACGTGTGATAACAAAAAACTCCTGCTAAGATAACACAACGAAGCTGATAAAATGCAGGAATAAGTTGAAAGAAAGATAGGAAAGCGAAGCAAAATATATATCAAGGAAAGCAATATTCAACCTTCAGGAAGGCTGAATCCATTTTTGTATGGGGATAATAATCCAATTTATTAGATATATTTTAAAATCGTTACTTGGATGATACTGATGTTTATCTATCCACTGGAAATTTGATGTTTTACTTCACTCTTTTATGAATAACATACTTTTAGATTTCACACACTTATGCACAAAATAAGCACTCATAGTAATTACATGAGATTTTTCCCATTTTAGTTTTATTCGACTATACATAATTAATTGTAACTCTTTATAATGCTTTAATACATGTTTGCCAGTTACTATTTAATTTTCAATGGAAATGTCCCTATACGCTTGGACTGATGCTGAAAGCAAACGTTTCCTATGTCATTATAAAAATTACATTAATGTAAAGATTTTAATACATTATCGACGTTATAATGATTATTCTGTTGGTTTCGGGGGATCCGATGGTTATCATTTAATAGCAAGGAAAGCCGTTTCGTTGTTAAATGGTTAAAATTGTAAATTTATTACAAGATATTAATTATAATTTTCAACGGAACACTGAAACCTCACGCATTTACGATGCTGGTTTGACCTCCATATTTTCGGTAAAAATTGTTTTCTATCATTAACTTTCAATATATTTTATAGCTCAGTGTTATAAATATTACATAATTTTAGAATCAATTTTTTGTCAAGAATTAATTACCAAATGGAGATTTTCATATGGAATCAAATTTTAATAAAAATGAATCAACTGATTGATAATTATTGCCTTAAAATTTTAAAATCTCGTATTGTCATCGGGAATACACAAGTGTACAAAATTTCAGAGCTCTAGTACAACAGAAAATAAATGAAAAATCGATTAAAAAATTCCATCTCTACAAACAAGGAAGGACTCAAGTTAAATAAAAGTGTATCAAAAGAACCTGTGATTTCTCAGAAATTGAATTGAGTATGAGATGCTTTTCATTTTAAATCTTCATCCGAAGTATATTTCTGAGGAGAACAAATACTTGAAATCCAAAACCACTGCACTCTATAATGTCTATGAGTAAAAAACCATTTCCATCTATAAATATGTCCGTTTCAAAATATCACATAGCTGTTATAAAGAATGAATTCGCTCGCAAGAGTGCTTGCATATCACCTAAAACAGGATTTCATATTTTATTTATTTTTTAAGGAAAAAGACACAGTTATTTCTTCCTCTCTTTCAGCCTTTTGAAAAGAAAGGAACCGGACCAGTTTTATACAGTTCGGAACTGGAACATGCAGACAGAAATACGTCTGCAAGACCTTTCCTCCTTCAAGCTTAAAGCTTCTTGAAGTTCTTGCTTTCAGGATTTGCATTCGAAATTGATATTCTAAAGGAACAGTGAAAAGGGTGAAGGTTTCTACTCTTCGACGGAAATGCGATTCCCTGCAAAAATTTGAATAAAATGAATAACAGCTGAAATTCTAAGCTAACAGCAGGGAGCTGTACATATAAAAAAATTGTTGTAGTCGTGTTGGAAAAAGGCAAATCAAATGATTTTACAATGATCTATTTATAAGAGTGTAACAATAATATGCTAAGTAAATTAAATGGTAATAAACTTTTTTGTAACTTTTTGGGACACAAGGAAGCAATAAGTTTCTTAACATTATCAAGTCAATCAAACGAAGACAAATATAGATATCATAAAAAGCACGAAAATCTCATCTAAAAATGCTGTGCAAATTAAATAAATCTGATCTTTTTTGGAAATTATTTTACCTTTATTCTTCGCAGTATACATATAAATGGATTTCTTGATAAAGGATGCAGCATGGAATGAATTTTTTTTGTCGAAATATACATTAAAATGCATTTGTTTAATGTTATAGATTACAATGAGAAGGGTAGTAAATAATTCGGTTTTGTTTATTCATATCAATGACCTTACTTTTACTACTATAATTCTGCTTAATATCTCAAGTTTTGATGTGAAGTGACGTGGAAATGCGTGGGTAACAAATAAAAAACTATAACCTCAAGCTATCAGTGGGTAGGAATGCTAGCCCAAGAGACGATTGGGAGAATGTGGAGGCCTGCTTCTATTTAAAATTCTTTTATTTCACGATTTAATGTAAATAGTATTAATAGCAACAGTTAGTAGAAAATATTATATCAAAAAAGGCAGCATAAATGCCTCCCTTAATTGAATGTGTAGAGTTATATTCAGATATACTTCCCAAATAGGAGATAAAAAATTGGTAAAATAGATTATTCTTGATTATTTTTGTTACTGGTAATAGAAGAGATCTTTGAAACAAAACTTTTATTCATTTGTCATTATTCAGCCATTGATTTCAGCTTGTAACATATATTATTTTTAATTATGAGATGTATGCGAATAATATGTTAAAGAACTTCATACCTAATGTCCACCACATTTTGGCACATAATAACATGGTACTTACTTTTGAAAATGTCATGTTCTTTGTATATCAACTCTTGGCGCTTTATGACCAAACTTAGACTGGGACAATTAGTACATAGCACAGGTGCGACTAATTTTTCTTTAAATTTAATATTAACTACTGGGAAGGACTAAAATGCCACTGAATTTCTTTTTCCATTACAATGATAAGTTATAGTTTGGTAATTTGGTGTTATTTTCAAGATAAATGTTTACGTAATCTTTTTATACATCTAATCAATTAAGTTTTTGATTATTTTTTGTTTTGATTTACTAATTCTCATTTAAGCTTAGATTTTACCTATGACAGTAACCTCATATTAAATCTCTAAATACATTCAATTGAAAAGCATGGGAAGTAATGAGGTTTAGATACAGGATCCTTACACTGAATAATTCACAATAAATATCAGGGTATTCAGGCTACAGAAGTAAATCGTATTAGAATTTTGTAGTTTGGACAATTAATTTCTTAATTCTACAATATTATCTAACAACTATAGGGAAATATCAATGAATTTCCACAACTTTTATAAGTTACGTATATTTAATTTTTGTGGCACTAGAGACAATTCTTGTCATGTTGCGCCAAAACCTATAGTTCAGCAGCTTTTATAATGAGCGGGAACAAGAAATTCAACATTTATCGCTTTTCAGCTTTTACTAGTGTTATACATCTTGTATTTGCTCAATTTATATAAATCAATGATACATCAGTTTTAAAGTTTAAAAATATAGAAAGAACAATCTTTACATTTACTTATCATGAAATCTTATTTTGATTACGGTTAGATATATTTCTTGTGACGAAGTATGAAATAAACATAACGTAAAATAAATTTTAGTTTGTTTAAGTTTATCTGTTTAGTTCAGTCTTTCTTATCTATTAGAGTTATTCTCACTTTGTTACATACATATTTACATAATGCGAGAAATTTTCATTTTAAGGTTTTATGGTTCTTAAAGAGAGAGCGATTACCACGCAGATAATAAACATCTACAACAAAGAACATTACATCTGTTGGTTTTATCTCATTTATTCAATAATTGTGTTAATATACTTTGTGTATGCCTTTCCTGACCCCCCCACAAAAACTGATTGTTTTAGATAAATATCATCAACGTAAGGTGAGCCAAAAGTCTTTAGAGAAACTCCAAGCGCAGATAAAAAAATATGCAGACTAGTCAAAAAGCAAATGCAACATACCAGCTAGAGAGGCCTCTGTGACACTTCAGCAGTAACGAAAAGAACAGCACATCATGTTACGGCAAATATGTGACAAGGCGTAGTCCCTGGAACACTTCCTTCGAGACTATCTGATAGATTTTTCCCATAGAACTGCTTTAGCAGAAATTGTGGGCCGAACAAGCAATCTCCCAAACATTGACCCTAATGTTATATATTGGTCCAATGGGGAAATTCAGCATTTTTTAAAAACGCGTGAAAGCAATCTTTATTAATAGAAAAAATCATTCTGATTTCAAATAGGGGAAAGTTCGGTAAGATAGGGACCTTAAGCTTTAGAAATCTTTCTTGACCTCAATATTCGTTGCTGGAGTATTATTCTTTCGCCAAAATCTTCTCCAACTCTTTATTTTAAAGTAATATTTTTTTGAATTTTTATGATCAAATTTATGACCCAAAATTTCATTTTAGAAAAAAAAAGTCAATTTCGTCATCTTACCCAACTGTGAGGATAAGATGACGACCGATGTCGGGTAATATGACGAATACCTAATTTGCATAAACCTGAAAGTGAATCGATGCTGCTGCAAACGCTTAATCGAAAAATTCGCACCCAGATATTTTATATTAATTAATATATTAATATCAATTAATATATTTATTTGAGATTCAAACCTTAAGAAATGAAATCAATTACAAAAATTGCATCGCCATGGGCTTGGATTTTGTCTTATCCATTACAGGTGGAATGAGGCCAGAGCTTGCACATAAAACACTGGAATCCCAATTCCGTGTTTCCTCACTCATTGCAAATAATGCAATCTTCATTATCGAGAACCTCTGGATCCAGATATTTATTAGAGTCAACGTAAGGAAATTCAAATTAATGAATTCTTCATCTTAGACCCATCGTCGTCTTACGCAACTTTCCCCCATGCAAGTGTAATTTTACATAAAAATTTGTTTATTAAAATATCAAGGGCGAAAGATGCACAGAAATAGCAGGAACGATGATGCAAGCAGAAACGCATTCTCATTGGTCGAGTAGATTTTGACGTCACCCTTGTCCTTCTTCGCATTTTTCTGTTTCACGACTTATGTGCATGTTTTGATTCCAGGCGTTTATATTAGCTTACATTTTAGAAGTGAAGTTTTATACTTTTATTTTTACTATTTCACGTTTAATTTCATAATGGATATTGGTTGGAGAAATCGGATAATGTGCCAAAGATTGATTCCACAAAGATAGTAATGCATTTCAAGAAAAACTCAGCTTTTATGATGGCTTCTCTTAAATACATTCAGTAACCAAAAAGAAGCTAGGATACAATAGATTTCGCCTTAGGAAAAACTGATAGGTTTTCAAAAGCATCCGGCAGCGATAAATTAAAGAGGGGCCCTCGGACATTCCGAGAACATGCCGATATTTCTGTCGCACAAGAAAGAATGAAAAGCTAAGAACCTGATTTTGCATGATCTGTAAAATTTCGTATGTCTACGGAAAAAAAAACAAACAGGAATATACTTATTTTAGACGTTTCGCTCAAAATAATTTCAAGAACGGCATTTTTTTAAAATACATATGTGTGCATTTGAAAAATTAATTTTATTTTATATAGTTTTATTTTACCATGCTGTGAAGTATATAAATTATTTCCCTTGTACCACTATTAATTTTAAGATACCAGTTAATAGTAATTAATATAAAATCTGGTTAAAATGAATTATATAAAGAAACCTATATAAATTTATGATAATATTCAAACGAGACCAAATACGACTGAACTAGGATTGACTTTTTGAAGACTGATTTTGATTTGAGTGTATTCATTGAATCTAAATAAATGATCTAGCATCAAAAATTAATTCTGCAAATTATTTCCTTGCACTACAAATGAAAATGAATTTCTTTATCGAAAAAGTCATGATTTTAAACTTATTTTTAAGATATTCTAATTAATTTTCAATGGTACTGTAATTTTTAAAAAAATTATATGAAGCATTCCAATAACTATTGAAATAATTTATGCAGTAAAATAAAAAGAGCAAGTTTTTATAAAACCTTTAAGAAGGTTGGACAGCTTCTGTCTCAACGCCCCTCAAAGGGTTAAAATATAAATTTCATGTAATCAAAAAAAAGGGGGGTAATGCATGGGAAAATAACTATTTAAATTTAACTGTTTACTTTATAAATAACTATTTATTTTTTGGTGCTAATCTCACTTGTATTCAAAACAAAACAGATATGGAATTCAAGGGTTTTTTTACTGTGCTTCGTGATATAATTTTTAATATATATAATATATATTAATTACTCACATCAAAATGATTTCCTCGGACATGACGAACGCTGCTTGCAGATAATTTTGGATTATCTTTATCATCTCTCTTCATCGCTTTACACCACTTTTTGCGAAGAACATCATTGTATGGCACATTGATAAATAATGTATCTGGTGCGGTTATAATTGTATTAACACATTTAGGAACAATACAATACTTGTATCTTTTCGACATTATTTTATCCGATGTGATAGTCGGAAAATATAGAAAAAAAGCAAAACTTCTAAAGCGAGCGCGTAAAATAGGGTAAGCTCGCTGCTGTTTGGGCAGAGATGACGTCAGATCCGTTTCGCGCCAGAATGGATCGTTTTCTCCTCCAAATCTCAGAGACGAACTTTGAGTGCAAATAAAAAGAAAAGCAAAACTTCCTAGATTTTTTTAAAAAAAGTTATTTTTAATTTTAAAGCATTCTAAGTCGATTTTCAAAAAAATGCTGAATATCCCCATTCTTATTATATTGGACCCTAAAACTTGTCCAACTATTGATGCTGAAATTTTGAGCACCATTTTGTCTTATTTCTCGAACGTTTGCAAGCTCCCACACGTTTCTTTTTTAGACATACATCGCAGTATCTCTTGAAAACGTAGCTTCCTTTGTGTGACAACCCTAGACCTAAATATCAGCCTGTTATACGGCTTATTATTTTTCTGTCACAGGGACATTTATAACGGCCGTTCATTCGGTTTGCATCACATGTTCCTAAATTTAAATGTCTCTTCAATATATGCCAGACCTATCTTTAAAATTTTTCTAGAACCTTTAGCTCACTCTGTACATATTTAAACTTTCGGTGCGATATTATGAAGATAAAAAAGTGATAATTTTGGCAGAACACATTGCTAATTCTCTGTCGCTGAGTAAAATATCTTTTAGTGCAATAGAAAAATGTCACGGAGCATTGAATTCATTACCCAATTTATAAGCACTTTGCTTATGCCCCGTTCCCAGAAAGTTAAACGAGTCTATATAACTTAACTTTTCTTATTTTTGTTTTGATAGTGATTACTGTTTATTAAATATATAACGGTGGTCTTTCACGAAAGTTGTGCCTTACTTTTTCTTCTTAAAATATCGCGAAGAGATTATCCTCTTTTTAGTTGCTGTCTTATGTGGTCAAGAAACATTTTTGCTTTTTTGAAAAAAACGATCAGAATTTAAGCACTTTTCTGTTAAAAATAACTAGTATTTTTATATGAATAGATTCTCTACAAAAATTGTTATTTATAGCTTCAATATTTTTCCAGTAAACGGAGGTAAGAAGTCAATAAATATCAGCATTTTTAAGCGTGTTTCTATGAGCTAAATGCATCTCGCCTTGGTTCTTTCACAAAATTTATTTTTTATAATTCTTTTCTACAGTAATTTCCTGTCATTCATCTTCGCCTTTTTTAACGAAAATATTTCATATAAACGGAAAAGCAATGTTAGCTTTTTTATGTAGAGGTAAAATAACTTTTGTAACTTAATTTTTTCTTCATTCCTTTATTAAAGAAAAGTTTTGTTTAGGCACTGTTCGTAAGTTCAGTTTGAAAATAAGATGTTTTTCATTGAAAATTATCTTAATGGTGAATTTATTATTTTTTAATTATATTAAGAAATAAAACATATACCGTTATCATTTGAAATATTTAAGGAAAATCTTAATAATATTCATTTTAGGAGAAATTTTCAATAATATTGTATTGAAATAAATTTTATACTAAGAATATAGAAAATCCTAAAACGGTTTTATATATGGTTATATTACGTAAAAATTAACGCAAAGTTGGTAATTATCCGCTGCAACATTTGTTTGTGCAAAAATATCTGAAATTAATACCACAGATATTTAAATAGTATGTGAAATATAATCGGTATATACTGCAAAATTTCCAGTTCTTTCACATCAATTATAACGTTGGATTTTCTTAATGAGACACATCAGAAATATTTAAATATAATAAATTTTGCCCTATTTCAGAATGAATGGTGAACAAGTCAAGTCTAGAAGAATGATAAATGAAAGTCCATAAAATCCTCGTTAAGTTCTCTCTAGAGTGAGAAAATATTTCTACGTCTATTTATTATTTGTAATAATTTTTGCCTTTATTACGCCATTCATTATCTGTAATAAAAAGATAATCGTTTAGATAAACAGAATTCATCTCAAAGATTCGCATGTTCCTGAAAACTTTTTACCATTCCGAAGAAATTATTTTCTTCTTGAATCATGGATGAGTTTCAGACATTCAAAAGAATAATGAAGGCATTAAAATTTTATAAAATTTCAGAACTATCAGAATTCTGAGAGATACTGCCTTTTTCATTTTGCAGAATTATAGGTGTAAGACGTACTAACGTAATGTATCATCATATCTGTTCCATTTGAAACCAAAAATGAATATGCCACACTCATTTAAAGAAAGATAAAAATAAAATTTTGTGTCATAGAATTTCACCGGTACAGGATGTCAAAGAGCTCTCTGAAAAGAGATTTTTATATCCTGTTCTTTTCATCTGAAATTCGGAGAATGATATCTAAATCCATAACTTGATGACTGAATGTTTAAAAAATTCAAATCATATTATTTTTGGTTTAGAATCCGCGAATTACACATGTCTGCAGAAAAATGCGTTCTGAAAATTGTTTGAGTTTCCATACTTGATTTTTTTAATATTAGTTTCAGTGCTGATTTCAAAAATGAAATTCATTTTTTTTTCTATCACGTTTTTCCACGAAACGATTTTGTATATTAGGGGAAACAACTTAAATCAAAATATGCTAACATTTTTTATTTTTATTTCAACACCGCATAAATACATATTTTACATTTATATTCGAGCTCTTTTATGATTTAAAAATGATTTTTTTAAAGTTACAAATCCTTATAGTAGCGCTTTCTCTGTTTCTCAAAACTTTTTTCCCTCTTTTCTTCTGATGAGCTTGCGGGGGATCTTTTCTTTATTTATGCGGTTCAAAAAGGCGTAAACGGGTTCAAACTTCAAAATATGCAATTTTAGTTATATATTTATAAACGCTCACTACTTGTGATACTTTTCTATATTGTCCTTAAGATATAAATATCACAAAATTTCCGGTATTCTTTTAAACATACTGAGTTTTCAAAAGAGTTGAACATAAAACGCCCTATCTTCACCTATTGTGACTTTAGAAATTGATATAACACAAAAATGCTATAAAATATAGAACAATTTATAACTTCATCTTCGAGAATTCCTATCTTTAGTTCTAAATAATGCCTTTTTAATAAAGTGTCTGACATACTTCGGTGGCTAACTCGAGAGTTGTGTATCAATCAACTTTAACTATTCTATCAACCAGCATTAACTTCAACACAAGTTTTAACAAAATTGCACCTTAGGAAAGCAGTGATTGTTTGCTCTCTACTTTACTTGAAATATAGCAGCGAAGTATCGATTTTGAGGAAAATATCGATTTAACCATCTGTTTTCTCTCCTTCTTTACTTGTCAAGTTTATATATTAAAAATGAATTACTTCGATTGAACAAGAAATCGATTTATTTCGATGCTCGTTCACATTCCTCTGTCACATGCAACGAAAGAAACTCTTTTAAAATTAATCCTTTTTCTGCTAGAATGAATTGAAAGGTTTCAAAAAACGTTTATTCGGTAATATTTTTTCATTCTTTAAGCAGTACATTCAAAGAATGAGAAAAATATTAGATTCAAATATTAATATTAATTTAAGTATTTATTTAAGTATAATCATTTATGTATTTTTATTAGACTGATTATTTTAAAGGAGAGATAATGAATTAAGTTGCTTCAAAGTAACCAAAGGATGGTATATGAGTGAAATTTCCAATACGGAACTGCCTAAATGCTGTACATAGCAGGAAAAATTCTTATTTCAAGCAGATATAAACAATAATTTATTGATAATGAAATTTAAAATATTGAATCATAAAGATATAATAAATAATTAGGTAATAACCTGATGTTATAAACATGTATATATAATGTTTGAAAAGAGCCAATGGCCTGGATTAACTTAGCTTAGCATTCGGATTTGAAGATACCCTAGGAAGATTTTGTAACTGACCTCGTAACTTGACTACTCCTAAGCCGATGAGCTCTCTCCAATCTTCTACACCATAGCATCAGAAGGATATTTTCCTACGACAAGTTTAACGTGCACCAGGCTTTTTGCGAATTCTTAATGGCTAGTCTCGAACCCGCGACCTTTCTGCTCCAAAGACTAAACTCCACCACCTGGCCGCAACATTCCAGACGCGGTACATACTACAGGATACTGATCGGCTTGATGGATATGTCTGTGAATTCCAGACATAGTTGTGTTCTCAGTCGACTGAGTTCACAACTGACGGAATGGAAACAATTAGTACACGACATATGAGTTTCATTGCTTTTAGTCAAAGCTTTGAATAAAATGTTCTTCTATCATTCTGTTTCAAGACTGCAAAAGGAGAAGAAAGATGTTTTTTATAAATTGTAAATCTTAAATATTGGTTTTCATACATATATATTTGTACCAAAGAGTTTCGGCTCTAATTCTGTATAACCTTGACAGATAATCATATAGGGTTATACTTACAGTGGTAATGACCTGTAATCTTGATAACGTAGTGGTATCGTTTTGTTAACATCAGAGTTGCGATAATAGAAAGTTTTGCTATCACACGTGTGTCTGAAAGTCGGTTATTAGATATATCGTATTCTCCTGAAGAACTAACTTATGATAAATATAACAGCTTCTGTTGTTAATACATCGATGTTGTTTGGTAAAGAGTCTTATCCAGACTGTCAGCCACTATCGCAGCAAGCGCAACCCTGTGTTGACTTTTGTTGGCGCTACCCAGAGCTAGTACCGGGACATTTCGACAAAAGTAATTAATCATTACCTTGTCACGTTCATGACGCAAACTATAAAATCATAATAATTATTAATATTTTTAATTTTTTGCAGCACAGAAGAACAGCATACAGCTTATTTTTGCTAATAAATAATGTTCTGCAATAAAAAGGAAAATTATTCTTTTTTAAAAAATTGTATAATTTTTTGAATTTTGAAACATTATTCATTTCTAAGTGCTTTAATTTAATTCAATGTAATGTACTGGCACGTTATTAATTCCAAACGAAATGTTTTGTGAATTTTCTTAACTGGTTTATCTGCTTTTCACAGAGAACCTGAGATATTATACTAAACAATAAATGTTCAACATTAATTTTCATACACTGTTTGTTCACAGAAAAAGTTTCCCCTATATTCCTCTTTTAAAAAATTATATTAATGATTTCCCATTTTCAGTTATATTCACCAACGCAGACTTTTCTTTTTTAACATGCCATCATGTTTCAAGCCAACTACTGTTACCAGCATTAATTAAGACCTTAGACTCTACAGCGATTATACAGGTTTCATTAATATCAATAAACGCAATTATTCTCACATGCGATTCAATTAAACATATATTTTCTAAATGTAAATTTGCTTTAAAGCGAAGCACACTAAGACATAAAAACTGACACTTGAGATTGAATAGCATTTACAAAAAGAATGATATTTAAGTTACAACTCTATTACATCTTCGAAAATAGCCTCCGTTGAAACCTTAACTAGTAATTACTTTACTCTCTATGCCATCATTTAAATAAAAATAGCTCTTTTAATCTGTTCAGACTCCTTTCTGGAGTGATATTTAACTTATCAGAAACTCGTAACATCGTGTAATTAAACTCAGCCAAGTGAATTGATAAGGAGACTAATTTCCATTAGTGTAATCAAAGTAATTTTATGTAAATAGAACGTATGGATACGAGAAATTGATATATGTTCATATCTTATTTAACGCACCACCGTTTCTCTTTGATGTGGTTTAATATATAAATAGCATGCAGCATATATTTATTTATGAAGCCTTTTATTGTATAATGAATGTAATGCGAAAAGTAGGCAATACATATATGTATTTGAGGCAACAAAATGTAGTTTTTCTTTTTATATTATAAAAGAAAACCATGATATATATTTTTTTAAA
Organism: Araneus ventricosus; assembly: GCA_013235015.1. Classification (NCBI taxonomy): domain Eukaryota; kingdom Metazoa; phylum Arthropoda; class Arachnida; order Araneae; family Araneidae; genus Araneus; species Araneus ventricosus. The sequence goes on along the minus strand of BGPR01000393.1, from coordinate 165,370 downwards.
GTAGTTTCAAGACAACAAAACATTCATTACATGTGATGGTTTAATTCATTTGAGCCATACAAAACTATAATTACATGTTACGTAAAGCATAGAAGTTCCTGAAACTAGTTACTAAGCAATTTAAGAGATAATTTGTTAATACAACTCAAAGCTACTCACACTGTTTCTGCATATGCTGTAGATGTACTATAACATTCACACAATAAGAAATCCACTCACCAACACATTTTTTTTTGTAACAGCTGAATCTCGGGTAGCTGGTAATTTTTAAATTCCAAATTGAACTTTCGACTCATTCGTGTCTTTCATATTTTGTATTTTCTCAAGAACTTACTTGCATGTTCATTTCTTAAATCTTAGTGAACAAACAGAGAAAGGTCTCACAAAGTTTGGTGAAATCCGAAATCACTCGTCTCGTATTTCACCATCTAAATTATTAAGTATTTGGTTTCCAAACCGTTTTATTCTTCATAATTCTCCGAGTCCTTTTAATGGATGGCATAAATGGAAATATTCCTACCATTCAACATTCATTTAAGGGTGAACTATTAGCTTTTTTACCATTTTACTGCGATTAGTGCTCAGAAGAGAACAGATGAAAAATATTCATGCTTGTCTTTTTCATTCACTTCGAGGACATGCTCATTTTTCATTCCCAATGAAAAATATTACGTCGGAGCAAAATTTGCTGTAAAAATATGTTGATAGTGTTCGAAGTACCTTATTACGGTCGCACAAGTTGTTTTAAAATGTAAAGTCGTTAATACTCCTTCTGTTGTTATTATTAGAGTGATGATCAACGTATCGTTACTTATCGCTTCGCGAAAATACGCAAGCAGGGACTGGCATTTCGGCAGTTAGGGTGGTTGAAATGGGGTCGTGAAAGGAAAAGTTCAGTGGCGTAGCGACGATAAGTGGCACCCGGGTCATAATATGATTTTTCACCCCCGTCATCATCAGTTTCTTAGCTCGTGTAAATGGCACCGAGGCATGGTTTTTTCCCCCCTCATCGTATTTAACTTTCAAAAGTGGCATAAACGCTTTAACGTTTTGTCAACATGGCCAGTGGCGCCTAGTGAACAATAACATTTTTTTAACCCAATCGACATCAGAGGCTTAGCAAATGTAAATGGCGCCCGGAGCATGATATTTCTTTTATGCCTCCTCATCATATTTTGCTTTAAAAAATCGAATAAGCGCAATAATGCTTTGACTCCTTGTGGCGCCCCTAAAACTGGTGCTCGGGGCATCTGTACCCACCTTTTCCCCCGGTCGCTTTGTCACTGGAAAAGCTTCAGAATTTTTGCGGTAAACAGAAAACCATATGTTGAATAGAAATCCCAATCTGATTTGATGATTTGAATTTCGAAAAATTTGGTTGTTCCTTTCTGTATTGATTTGGAAATATTTTAATCCATCATACATTAGCAGACCTGCATCAAACGAGAATTTGTAAATGAGAAAGACTGAACCTTTTGAGTCAAACCACACGTTTTTGAGAACATGGGCTAGTACACTTTGTCTGAAAAATGTATTATTTCCCTCGGCTAATGAAAAAGTTCTTTATAAACGGTAATAGTATTCTAATCTTGTGTTAAATCAGTAATATGGTGAAATGCGATTTGAATGAGAAAATTAATTCCCATTCCTTTTTATTTTCGAGCAGGAATGGGCTTTAAGTAACGGGCCAATCAAGTGGTCATCCTTCTATTATTGGGTTACGTACGACCTAGGTTGAGCAGGTGGCACTCGTGCATACTATCAGATAGATGAAATGAATAGGGCATTCTGTGACCGGTAGGTACGGAAGGAAAATATGGTTTGCAATAGTGGACAAAGAAGGAAGTGCCCGTGGGACGCCATGCACTAAAATCCATAACGCAGTCTTGGTGTTCTCAGTCTTTCATTTTCTTGAATAGAAGCATTGTCCATACTATCCTGGAGAAATTTAGTTTCCGACTTCCTCTCCTTCCATGAATGATTGAAGTTTCGCTAGTAGGAAGAAGGGGTCATAAAACTTAGATGTAAGTCAAATTTTTTATTGCTTGAAATCCGGATCACCGTATGGTAGCTTGTATCGAACGATGGGTGAGCTATCTGGTCACATTGTAATGGGGACGGTTTTGAAAAGGCACAGGAAATGAAGTCGGACTGTCAGTCTTCACATTTATTGCCGAATTAGCACTCTGTATTGCAGGGAAACTATACAAATAAAATTAAAACCAGTAACTGGTTTACTTGTCAGAATTTGGGAGGTCTCATCCATTACTTATAAAATTATAGGTAAAAATTGAAGAGACTTCATTATACAAAATGCTGTATTTTGACGTGAATATTAGATTATGATAATTTTTACACGTTTGTCTATTTTTGTGCATATTTATTTAACTTTACTTACTTCATGTTTCTAAAGATGGAATGTTTAATTGAATATTCACTTATTTCCTGATGTACTGGAGTTTTAAAATTTTCTGCACTTATATGTTCTGGATGACAACTCACTATTTTAAAACCTTCAGAATTTAAATATTAGTTAATCGATGTATTTAATTAAATTTTGATTCCGTTCGAGTGGCGCCACCTGAGAGTGAGTTTGAGAAAAAAATTATTTCAAGATTCCATAATATTTCCAATAATGTACTCTATATTAAAGACTAAAAAGTAGGAAATAATTTAGTTAAAAAAATTTCTACTTTTTAGTGAACTAATAAAAGTATTTCTTTAAAAAGTATTTTTATTAAACTTATTTTGTACTCAACCAATTATATTCCGCATGAAAAAATATTTCTTTATTTAGAGCTAACGAATATATGCAAAGAAAACAAAAAGGAATTCACTTTTAAAATTTTCCTTTGTGTTATTTCTTCTAGCAAACTGGAAAAAAGAAGTATGTATAGTTATTCATTTTTGAGATGTCATTTTCTGCAAAGTAATCATTTTTTTCTATATTTTCTATAACACATTTTATGACACCATCCGTAATGTCTTTCTAACATCCCTAATTTTGACAGTTTCCCTTTCGGATATCAGTGCTGATACTGATAGCTTTTAATTATAAATCTGCTTAATCCAGTGCCTCTCAAATCAGCACTTATTATGACAAACAAAATCAATTACCCATCGAGTTTTTTTTCTGATTTTTTTTGGCAGAATAATCCCCCGAGATTGATCTTTTAATCAGAAAAATAATGAGAATTTGTGCTTAGTTAAACAAGATGCCAAATAAAACAATTATTTTTCTTGAACACGTAGCTGAAAGCCTTAAAAAGAAAGGTATTTTTCTCGAAAAGCGGTGGAAGTTTTACAGCAAATCGAAGAATGTTGAAAACCGCAATCAATATAAGAAAAAGATGCAATTTGGTTGCAAAGATAGAGCAAGTGTGATGAACTAAAACGTTTCATTTGAGGATTTTCATCAAAATAGCAAATGGCATCTTTGTACTTTTAGTGCCAATTTTTAATTTTTTTGAAAAGGGGCTACGCAAAAACGAGGTAAGTTGTTATTATTGATAAAAACTGGAGCATTTAGAAATTAGGAGCAACATTAAGAATCATAATTCGTAAATGAATGAATGCCGAAAGATGCCGTTTTCACAGAAACGATAGAAATAAAACCGTAATTTTTTTATTCTAAACCAGAATTTATTGGTAGAAAAAGTTACATTTTAAACCGCCAGATGGTTCTATAGTTGGTAGAGCTTTGTGTAATATAGAATAAGAAAATGGAATGAATAAAGGCTTACAAATATTCAGTGTGTCGTCTTCCATTCTGGAGCATAGCTGTCAGATGAGGAATATTTTTGTAGCATCAAGCATTATTTCTAGTAGTATAACAGAACATGAACAACAGAAATGTTGCTTCAATTTGTAAAAAAGTGCGGTCCCTCGTCTAACAGTTGAGCTCCTGAATATAGGGCGAACATGGAGCATTGGCTTATGTAACTCTTAGCTACTGTAACTTTAGAACCATTTAAATTGTAAACTACCTATTAACTCTGTGTCAAGGTTTAATTCTGGTTTCATCACAAAAAATTCTATTGTCATTTCCATCCTTTCTGCGAAATCGGAATCTATTTATTTCCATTCTATTGACTTTTAAACTTGTTTCGGACTTCTTAATCACCCTATTATTAATTAAATAACAATAAATTACGGAACTCAGATGCTAAGAATGTTATGAAATGTAATTTATGAAACTTGTCATGTCAACTCAGAATTAATGAATAAATATTTTTGCATTTCTGAAAAAAAGAATTAAGAAAGCTAAACGACTAATTTTTATTTCAACATTGATAAATGAAAGTGTGTTTATTTCTTAGATGGTTTAGGGAAAAGATAGCTTGTATTATTTTACGAAAAATGTTATATGTTGTGGACAGCTGAAAAAGTGAATTCTTGATGGGAAGAAAAATAGTAATGCGCCTATAGGTACTGTATGACAGTTTCCTTTTCTTTAACATGTTAATGACTTGTAGAAGTTTCAAAAGAAAAGTTCTAGTTCATGTTACAAAATTATGAGATCTGCTTCTAATTGCTCCTAAATATAAAATAAGTTCATTTTTGAAACTTTTTGTATTGGTTCTTACTATTTGATTACTGATGCTTCGATTCTTATATATTTTATTAGATCCGTTCTTAAAAATTTTTAAGAGGGAAAAAATAAAAAAAAACTCAATCATTCTGTTTCAGATTAATTTTATACTTATTTGCATTTTCAAAAAAAAAATGTCTACATGCAAGGTTTTTATTTATGAACTCAGTTAGAGAGAATTGTAAACGTTTTACAAGAAACACAAAATAACCTTTTTGGAAATGACTAAATATAATTTTTCTATCAACGCACACAAAGAACAAGAATTTAAGCTTTTTGTTAATGTAGTTTGACTTGGAAGCCTACATGCTAAAATGATGTATGATTTGATTTCAATCACATATTTCTGAAAGCTTTCAAGATTTCAAAAATAGACCTGCTTAATCTAATTCCTATTTATCTCTACTCTTTCCTGTAGTAGTTACAATAACGAACCCCTGCCATTGACAGCGGTGATAAAAATGGATGTCGCTGGAATCTCTTAGTCCTTGAACTCAATTCCCATGTGTAATAAAAGCTGAAAAGTCAAAAGGACGAATTCTTCCATAAAACTTTAAGCTACAGAAGCTGAATGATCCTTTCTGCAGACAGACAAAATACTGTCATTTGGTATAAAAGATGATTTTCTAAGCTTGTCATTACCAGCATAATAAGACTTATCTAACTGAGATTTGATACCACAACCGAAAAAATCCTCGTCATAAAGATAACCATCAATTTCTTTCTTAATAATGCGGAATAGCTTGCTAGAAAATTCTTAGCTTACTAACGACAGGGATGCAGTGGGTTGGGCTAGCTCAGGAAAATGACATTTTATTAGTTGTGAAGGCAGCATTAAATGACCTGGAAAAATCCTTTTTTAATATTATATGCGAAAAAAATTCCGTAATTTCTTACTAATGCCTTTATATAGATAGCAAATATATTGAAAAAAGTATCAAATTTGTTTCAGTATATTTTGTTCATAAATGAGATCTGTAATGTTGTACTTATTATATTTATGAATTTTCGGTGACATATTGTATATTAAGAATTCATCAGGAGCAAAATGAATTAAAATGCTTTCATTGTAAAATCTTATCCATTATACCTATTAGCGGTTCCATCTTTATACATTCATTTACACATATTATATTTTAAAGAAATCCCAATTTCTTTCTAATGACTCGAATTAGACAGCAAATACAATAAATAGTGTATGAAAGATTTACTAGTATGTAGTACGCAAATGAGATCTGTAATTGGATACTGATTATATTTTTTGATTTTTCGATGGCGCATTATACAGGGCTATTCAAAACTATTGAGCCGATTGCAAATGTCTATAACTTCCTAGTAAATAACGATAGGAAGATAAAAAAAATTGAACACAATACAGAAGGAAACTTGAAGTTTTGATAGTGTATGTAATAAATGCTCTATGCTATTTCACTTGTTTACACGGCAATATCCATGCGGTTGTCCGGTTTACTACCATGTGAAGCATTCTTCATGAGTGCCTTCAATTTATCACTGTTACATCCAAACGAGGCGTTCAGACAAACTCTACGACATATCCTAGTGAAATGAAGGCACAAGACAATTTCAGATGATTTAGACAGCCACATGTAGGATACTCATTTATACATTGATTTGAGTGTGTATTAAATGCACATCAATGGCTGCGAACATGCTTAGCAGTGTCTGGCATCAAATGTATTACCGCACGGATGGCAAGAGAAGTCACATAGCTCAGTTATGACTTAGCAAACAGAAGTTTAAGATTCCATCTGTATTGTATCAGGATTTTTCTTCCTATCATTGTTTAATAGAAGTTACAGAGATTTATAATCGATGCCAATATTGTTTCGAATAACTCTGTATATTATTAATTCATAATGAACTGAATAAAAGAAAGTTTTCTAATAAGCAAATGGAAAGCTTTTCACTCTAAAATTTTGCCGTAGCCTTTCCATATATACATATTTATTTACGAATTGATTTGACAGTTTTTCTTGAGTTATAATGTCAATGCTTTGAAATAAGTTTTAAAATACTTTGAACAATTTAAAATGTCGAATTCTCTAACAATAATTATTTGGATGATTGGCTATTGATGCGAAATGCCTACAAATTTCAAATAGACATTGGAAAATCAAGGTATTCAATTAAATTCAGTAGATTAGCGTTACAAGATTTTTTTTTTTCGCTTAAAGAAAACAATGCATTTTCGATTCGTATAAAAGTTTATTCTTTTCTTTAAATCCAAATTTTATACTTTGTCAGTTATTGATAAATGAAACACCGATTATAGTGGAATGTGATACAGTTCTTAGAAAATCTAATTTTATAAACATTTACATCGAAATTTTGAAATGCATTTCACAAATTCCCCTTGAATTTGTTCGTTCATATAGAAAAAAACTCTATATGCTGTCTTCGAAAAAATAAGTTCTTATTCAAAAGTATTTGAAGAAAATTTGATGATAATGTTTCGAAAACATTTCCAAGCTGTTATATACTTGATTTAACATCAGACAATTATTCCGAAATAGAAAAATGAGTTTCTAAGGAATGGAAGATGCAAACTGCTAACATTATAAATTTTAAAAAAAATGAAGCTTCATACATATAAAGCAGTGCGAAAGTTGACTGCTGTCAATATTTCACCTCTCTAACTATATCTTGCCTTTTTGGAATTCAATCTGTCAAGGTCAATGAAAAATGCCGATGCAAGTACGTCACGAGCTTAATCTTCAACATATTTTCTTTCTTTATAGATATTTCGTAATTGATTATTTATTCATAAACGTGGATATATTATTAACGCATGTACAATCGTGCATTGACATTTTTCACAGTTTTATGATGTGTAATTACCGATTAATCAACAATTTAAATTAATATTAGATTAATTTATTAAAATTTTAGAGAGATCTAAAGATTTCTCGCAATCGGGATTTTTCGTGAGAAAATTAATGACCATATTTCAGCAATAAATGTTATTGCTAAAAAAAAGAAAATCAACAAGATGTGTTCACCAAATGTGCTCACAATAATTTATTTGATGAAATGATCTATTTTATGAACTACAAAATAATTAAATTCATGGAAATCAGATTTTCTTATTCGGAAATCAGTCACCTAATTCCGAAGAGATTTTTCTATTCGAAAACGGCACCACTGCAATAAAAATCATCTGGTACACTTCATGACCTTTAATTTGGAATGCCTACAAGCAACATAATTTTGCTCATATTTCTTAGATATAGATTTGGCTCTGATGTTTTCTGCCTTTCATTTATATTATAAAAAGTAACTAACTTCAAACTAGAATTACAGATTCTAAAATTATAATTCTTTACTTGAGGAAAAAGTCCTGAATATTGCCTGTACAAATGGTGGAATTGTTCATTCAAATATTGTGTATGGTAACTGAAAACTCCATATATAAAATTTGAGGTGATGTAGAGAATGTCAATATAAGCTATATTCACATAGTAAAGCATGACCAAAAATACTCACTACAGGAGAAGCAGGGAGAACACAATACAGGAAGCAGTATAAAGTGCTTTATTGGTAGAAATTTGTCAACAAAATAAGGGGAGGGCACAGAATATTTTTTCATAAGAGATGAAACCAATTTTTCGTGTACTGGAGTATTTATAAGTGAAATTCTGTGTCTATTTGAAGATGTTCGATAATCCTTGTCAATGTGTCATACAATCATCATTGTGAATGATCGCAACTTCGATCACTTCTCGTGAAGCATTATTTTTTTATTAAAATTTGTAGTGTTAAGTTTAGTCTAATAAAGTGCATAGCCTTTCTTGCTGTATTGTGTTCCTGCTGCGCTTTTGTGTCTGTTTTATCTCCTAGAGGCATGCATTTGTATTAGAATGTAATTAATATATCTGTTCTCTACCTGCTCTCAAAGTTCGCGTGCAGATTTTTGAGACGCCTTGAAAGTCGAACAAAAATATCTAAGCCTTTTGAAAGCTTTAAGAAATCTCGTTGTCAAACTTTTTGTTGTTGTAAAAACTAATATGTCAAACTTTCAAAGAAGTCCAATGGATTTTCTTTCCTAGTAGCCTCAGAAAAATCTTTCCGTTAGAAGCTTTTTCTTGAAATAATAAACAGGATTTCATATTTATCTTTATTTCTAAGAATCGGAATAATCATGTCCTGCCTGTGCGTACAATAATTATACCTCCACTCGGTTCTGCTGTATTTTAATCTACTTTGTAGAAAAGTTTTAGTTTAATTATACTAATGTTCCATTTCTGCGTTACACAAGGACTAGTTTGTGATGACCCGAGTAAATTTGAAACGTAGACGTATAAATAGATCGCCCATACTCCCCTTTTCATACCTCCACGTCACACCAGCAAGAGAGCGTTTGACTTTCAACGGCGGATTTATCGTGCAACAGGACCACATACACCGCGGAACCGGGTTTCGAACCTGCAATTTTCCTGTCCTTATGCTGTGACTTTACCACCAGGCCATAGCGGCTCCGTCGACAGGCATTATAATTGTAATCGGAAATAATCCGATATTTAAAAGGATTAAACTCTGCATAATCTATTTCTTAATTCTGTTAGTGTTGGAATTGTGATAATGAGTTATTTAGGATACATGAAGGACTTTGAGTGTATCTTATTCTTTTAATTATACAGGGTGATTTAGAATTCATGAAGTAAATTTTAAGGGGAAGTAGAGCAAGCTACAATAAATTATTTACTGTATAGGAATGAATGGACTCAAGTGGCGCGTTGGAGCACAAACACAAGAAACAGGTACAATTGGAAGCATAAATGGTTTACTTACAGTATCGTTCACAAGTGTTTTCTTTTTACAGAAATGTTTACAATAATTGAACAAAAGGCCACCATAAACAGTATTACATGCTTGGCTGCATTGATGCAGCGATTGGCATATTAGTCACATTTGTCAAGCTGTACCACCTTTTAGAGTTTATCCCGTGAACTCTGAATCACCCTGTATACAGGTATTAGTGAAAAATCGATTGTCTTAACAATTCACATTTTATGAAGCCACAAACCTCGAAACTCAAGCGAGATGCCATGTTTTTAGACGGAATCATTTACTTACACGATCACTAGAAGCTTCATTTTTATTCCATACAGTCGCAACTCTTTATTCCTCCTCTTAACTCAATCGATTCAGAGTCGAATTTATAAATTATGTCCCACGTCGCTTCTGAATGAATAGAATCAGCAGGGAAAAATTGCCCAACAATAACGGACACTAATATAATACCGTACGAATTCGATAACATAAATTTTATACCTTTTAAACGTAATGAAACGAGTATTCTTCGGACAGGAACAAAATATCGCTAATACACATCTCTTGGGAAATTACTGCCAATTTACAGCCAAGATCTCCCCTGAAATAATCGTTTCACACATTATTTATTTTTATTGGGTAAAGGGAGCCGGACACATTAATCGCGCTTGTTATTCGTGGTTTAAAGGTTATTCATCATAAGCGGGTGATTTATAGATAATGATATAAATAAGAAGAGTGATACTGAGTTTCCAGCAAAATCGCTTCATATTTTAAAATGGCTTGTTATTAATCGATCTTTTCCATTCATTTACTGCTTTTTAAATTCTAGCTTATTTATTGTTTGCTGGTTATGCGTTTCTTGTTTGTTATCCTGTTTCACCGAGAAGTAAATACATGCAAATGTTTAAAAATAGCACATTCAGAGGAAACATTCAAAAAATTCATCGTGAGCTAGACAGATTAATTAGTTTTCCCCTGACTTCTAAATGTATAAAACTGACATAGTTGTTTTACGTAATAATTATGCACTTTTATTAGAATGAAAAAATCCTGTGCCTTTAAAAGTATTTTCAAAACAATTAATAATATGATATACGATTGCTGATATAATCTTTTAATAAAAAATTTAGTAATATATAATATGAGTAAAATCTTGTAGCATCAAATTCCACCGATATTGCCAATTTTTAATGAATGTAATGGTAATGTATTTACGATTCATTAAATGTTTTAGTAGAAATTTTATTGAAAAAGCTAATTATTTCTTAATATTTATGTCCGTACTCAAAATAATGTGCTTGCTACAAGCAGAAAATTAGTTTTGAATATTAAAGATATTATTATGCACAATTCCCTTAATTTTTATTCCAAAGAGGAAACATAATGCTATACTATTTAAATTTATTAAAATGGCGTGTTATTAATCTATTTTTCCATTCATTTGCTGCTTTTCAAATGTGTTACTTAATGCTTTGCTTGCTAGTAAAGTATTTTCTGTTTGTCATTATATTTTTCCAGTAAAGCTTTTGGGATGTTTCAAAAATGAATATTTGGAAAAAAATTCAAAAATTTCATCTGAAGTTAGAATTGCAGTTTTCACTTTATTAAGTCGCTAATATCACTATTTGGAAAAAAATAATAGTAATTTTAAGTCCATAAATTATCTTTACAACTTTAGACTTGAATAGCTTCAAAACTATACTATATAATAACAAATGGTTTTCAGCATGTGAAAAGATAACTCATAAGGCTTTTTTGTTTTCCAGGTGACACAGATTTGACGAAAAATGTGGACGCCACAGAAGAAAGCTCAGTTTGTAAACTGGTTCATAGAGACAAAGTGTGATACCCAAGTGCAACGAAACTTTCGGACACAGTATGGAAGGGAACCACCGTCCCGACAAACTATTCGGACTTGATATACGTCATTTATGGAAACAGGTAGTGTTCTCCATAAACATGGGCGGGTCGTTTCAGACGCCAACGTTGCACTTTGTCTCTATCAACCAGGCTACACACTGAACTTTCTCCTGTGGCGTCCACTTTTTTCGTCAAATCTGCGCCATCTGGAAAACAAAAAAACTTTATGAGTTATCTTGTCACAAGTTGAAAACAATTTTTTTTATCTAGTAGAGTTTTGAAGTTATTAAAATCTAAAGTTATAAAGATAATTTATGGACACCCTGTATTTTTGTGTAGAATAAAAAGTGTCTTGCGTCGTTTAAAAGGTTTTACAACGATTTAACTTTCTGAAGTACGGTTACTCATATAATCGAGGAATAAATACATTTTTAGTGATAGTTAATATGCAGATATGCAAAAATATATTGGTTTATCAGATTGTATTAATATTACCGATTTTTACTGGATAAAAGACTATATATTTTATCCTGAGTAGAAATTTTATTAAAAATATTGATGTTTCTGAAGATTTTACGTGTGAACTAAAAATATGGTCATTACAAATAGAAAATTAGTTTAAATATGGAATACTTTATTATTTAAAATATCATTAGTTTTTATTGGAATGGGAAAACATAATGCCACATTTAAGTTCAGATCATTTTCGAGAGAACTGAGTATTATTTAAGTATTTTTTTAAATTTTATATTACATCTTACCTCTTACAATTCTTTGAGAGTGGAGCTATTTTGTTTAATAGCTTTAAACATAAGTTTTTAAAGTGAATAAATGGATTTATTGCGTTTAATCAAGTCTGTGTAATTTAAAAATATTTTATTCATAGTAGCTTAAGAAATTATACTCATAAACATGAATTATCTGCTTTTGAATTGAACATGAAAAACGGAAAAATACGGCTCAAACGTTTAGAGGTTTAAAATGGTCTCATGAGACAGGTTTAGAATCATTCTCTCCTCTGAAAAGCAATCCCATTTCAAACATTTGGCTCAGCTAAACTCAAATAATCACCTCCACACAGTAACTCTTTCCTTCTTTGTAACTGACCAAAGAACGAAAGTTCGAAATTCTCTGTCAATTAATTTTTAAAATTCAGTATTTTTCAGTATTCAGCATTACATTCAGTATTTTTAACTAATAATTTAGTACTTGAAATTCAGTTGAATCATACAGTGTTTAAACCTATATATACTGAATTAATTTTCCAGCACTTTTTAATTTTATTTTTACGTCATTAGATAATTTTAGTAGTGCAGTGTAACTCAAGGAAAGGAGAAAAAACTTTTTAATTAATTAAAATGAGAGGGATAAATTATAATTACAGGGATTAAATGATTAGAATAATTAGATTAATTTAATTAATTAAATGATTCTTTATTAATTAAATGAATGAAACTGACCAAATAACAGAAAGTTCGAAATTTTCTGTCTAGTTATTTAAAATTTTTGCAACAATATTGTACTTAAGTACAATAAACCTCTTAAAAATTATTTAGTATTTTTTAAATAATACTTTTAGTGCTCGAAACTCAGTTGAATCTTAGAATGTTTAAACCTTTATATTCTGAATTAATTTTCCAGACACTTTTTAATTTTACTTTTACGTTATTAGATAAGTTTTCGTGCAGTATAACTCAAGAAAAGAAGAAAAAATATTTTTTAATTAATTAAAATGATTAGAGTTATTAAATGATTAGAATAAATAGATCTATTTAATTAATTAGATGATTATTTAATTAATTAAATGAATGAAACTGACTAAAGAACACAAAGTTCGAATTGTTCTGTCAATTTAAAATTTTTACAACAACATGGTACTTAAGTACAATTAATCTCTTAAGAAATTCATTTTTTTTTAAATAATGCTTTTATTGCTCGAAATTCAATTGGATCTTACTGTGGTGTTTTCACTTTATATCCTGAATTAGTTTGCCAGCAGCATTTCAATTGTATTATTACGTCATTAGATAAGTTCTGGTGCAGCATAACTCTAGGAAAGAGGAAAATACTTTTCTAATTTATTAAAATGATTTATTCATTTAATAAATAGTAATTTAAATATTTTAATTTCTGCCTTCAGCTGTCATGGACTGCCTGCTGTCGGAACTATGCTCTTCATATCCTTGTGAATACCGTCTGGAAAAGTGGCTTCGAACCGATAGGCTAATCTAACTAAACTAAATTATACTAACTTGAAACACGTCAAATGAGCAGCGCCAGTTGAATTTTAGAATCCATCTTGCAGATGGAAAAGGACATTGCGCCACAGTAGAATGGAAGATAACCTGTAATTGTATTTTGGATGATATCCGCAACTACATTTGTCATGTGACTGTGACTTTAATTAATTTATTTCTTATGTAAATGAAAAAAAGGTATGTGGCTTTACTTGATTATTTAAATAAAATATCTTGTTTCGTATCCTAAATTTAAATTATGATATATCTTTAAAGAAATAAATATAAGCATTCCACTTATTTTATTCACAATAAAAATGCTTCAGAAATCTCAAAATGACTCTGTCGTTGGCCTTACATAATGTACAAAAGGAATAAAATTAATTAAACACTGTTATCAGAAATGTAATAGGTTGACTACTTAAGTACAGAATGAAAAACTGTTTAAATTATGGAAAGACCATTCAACCTTTTTAAATTAAAGTCAAATCCGAAAGAAAACTTGACTAATGGTTACTCCAGCTGAAATACAGAGAACGGGAGTTTCATTATTTCTTAATTATCTCTGTTAAAGTTATTAAAATTTACTTTCCCTTCAAAGACACAAAAATCGGTGCATGGGTCAAAAACTAATTCCATTTTCTTTTTTAAAAAACCATTACAAGCTTAAATACACACCTGTTTATTTTTATAATGGGAAAAGACGTAGAAACCGCCATAGCTCCAAACCTAATTGCGATGCAAAAATTCAGGGTTGGTTTTTTTTTGCCTGAAACATTGAGAGTTATTTTTACTCACCAGACAGAGTTAATGGTTTCAAAATGACGAAACTGCGGTTCAGTAATAGTGCGTAGTTGTAAAAATTTAATCATTTGTAGCAGAGAAAACTCATACGTTGGGAAATATCCGCGAATATTTTCAGATAATAATTTTGTTATATATAAGCCAAAGACACTTGTAATAGTTTAGTTTTAATTTTAACTCTCTGAAACAATCCCCTTTGAACTAGTTAAATAAAAAAATAATGTGTCATTTGCTTCTTGGTTTTTTTCTGTAAAGCTAATAAATAAAGATTATAGTAAGTTAAATGTTAGGTGAATTTTGAGATAATACTAAAGGAGTTTAGACAGAGTTGTTTGGATAGATTGATGTCGCGTTTTTAAAGGAAAAACGAGGTTTATTTTGAAGTTCACAGTTTTGAACCGTGATCAAGTGACGAGGACGACATCTGAGGAGGCACCCCACTTTCCTTTTTTCCACAGCACACCACTGTGAGCCACACACGCTGCGAACGTTTGATGGAAACAGATCTGGTATGGTATCCAAAAACCTCTAACCACGTTAACGATACTCTACCTCAAAAAACCACTGGCCAAAGGGCTTTGTGAATGTGTCTAATCATCCCTTCATTACAGGCCTCATTCTACAAAAATTACCATTTACCAACTATGCAAACTAATAATTTCCGTAAATACAGAGTGTTTCAAAGAAACGTGACCAAACTTTAGGGGTAGGTCAGGTTTAGAGATACAAGTAATTTTTTACAATAGAACATGGAGTCGGAAATGCATGGAGGATTTACAACGGGGAGCTGTTTGTCAATGAATTAAGTAAAAGGAAAGGATGTACCAAAGGAAATGTACAGCACAGACCTGTACATAGTGTATATATTTCCTTCTTTTTGTTTATTTTGTTTTTCTTAAATAAAATTCCCGTGTGTTGCCCATCAAATCGTTCAGTGACCGGTCTGGTCACGGGTACGGGGGTAAGAGACGGCGTTCTGTTCTGTATAGAATACAAATTTATAATAGCACAACAACCCAGTTTCATGAATAACAATATGCGAAGCGTGTATCGCTTATAACCGACAAGTACATCGAACACTTACTTATTTTCCTCCAACTCTCTTTAAGAATTCCAGAGGTTTGTTGTTGGTACTGTATCCTACTTGTCATTCACATATCTGTCATTCTACATACGAATTGTATTGTTGTTATTCATGCAATTGTGTTGCTATTGTAAATTTGCATTCCACTCAAACTGTGTTGAACTTTTCATCTGGTGTATCCTTTTGTTTTACTAATTCAATGACAAAGAGCCCCCTGTAGCGAATCCCCTTTGCAATTACGACCCCAAGTTCTATTGCGAAAATTACTTGATTTTTATGCCTGACCTACCCTTAAAGTTTGGTCACACCTTGGAGATTCCTACTGTAGCATTTTATTAATTGCTGCTGTAGCACGTATGCAAGTTTTAGGGGAATTCGGGGAATACTAATTAGGGCATATTATTTGTTCATAATCCAGATTTACATTTTTAAGTTAAATGCTACCAAATAGAAAACACAGTAACAGGGTTCTGAAGGTCGAACATACATTGAAACTATATGTTACCTAGCTCCCGTTCTACCTTTTTCAGTACGTTTTGTAAGAGCTCCGTTATAAAACAGCAGTTAATTCTTATTCAAAACAATGTTTTCAAAAGTATTGATGCTAAATTTGATTCATAGTTTTACCATTTTTATTGTTTCAAATGCGGTTTTCTTAAAAAATCCCAAATTTTCCAGCCTGTTTTTTGCTTATAACATGCAGAGTTTTCTGTTATATTATACGAAACTTACAGAGAAATTGACAATATGTAACAGAAACAATTGTAAAAATTTGGAATTTTTTTTGAATATTACAGGAAATATGAGCATTTTTAGTAAATAATATTTTACTGTGCATGCGCGAAACATATCGTAATTTTTCTTTCACAACTTTAAAGCCAGATATATAGGGCAACTTGTATAAAAAACTCAGTTCAATATCATTAGTATTCAGAAAGATATTGGCATTACAACGAGCAGAATTTTAGCTCCTATCGAAGAGAAGCTAAAAGATGAGGAGTTGCACACAAATTGATATTTTTTAAACTTATAACTTTGAATAGTTATATTGAATCGTATAGTGGTTAGAATTTGCTGAATACCCATGAACACTTATTAATTACGTGCATAACTTAAATTCCAGCTAATTAGGCACTACAAATAACAAAATTTTTATTACTTTAATTAAATTATTTACATGATTATGAACAAGTCACATATTGTTACAATTTTACGGCCAAACGATATTTTTAAATATATTTCTTTTATGGCCAAACGATTTTTTTATCTAATTAATTTCTTTTCTTAAAATATTTTAATAATTCTACAAATACAGTGGCTCCCAAAAGTGTTCGTACATTTACGATTTTCAATGAAATAGGGCTCTATCCATTAATTAAAATTAATATTTCAGACTACGTATTTAATGATAAGATCTATAATCTATTCTTAACAAAACTACATGAAATATTTTAAAAACATACTAAAATTTATTTTTAAGAAACCATAATCAAATAGTAACAAAAACTTTATCTTACAAAAGTCTTCGTGCACTGAAATATTTTCGGATAAATTCATAATTTAAATTATCGTCTGTCGCTTTATTTTTATTTTTGTATTATGGTGGCATTTAAAAAACACAGGCTTGCAAAAAAAAAAAAAAATTCATCTGCATGGGATATTTTTGGTAAATTTTGTGTTTTTTAGGGTGCTGAATCTAAAAATGACCTCCATTTCTCTCCATCACGTACAGTTTTTTTGCAAAATATGGAGAGTTTACATTAAAAAAGCACAACTGCGATGAAAAAAAGCAATATTTTATTACAATTAACTATGCAAAATTTTTCTTATAATTGGGAAAAAGAAACAAAAAACTATTCTCTCATGATATATTTAACATTACACGTTTACTCTTTTTGTCTGTGAAACTTTTTTTTTCTCTTTGACGCTCCTCCGAACACGCTTTCGCTTACTATCTTCTGTTTCCCGTCTGAGCATCCAACAGTAATCAGCTAGCATGTTGACGTCCCAACTTCCTTAGTATCGCCTCTAGATATCACGGACATCCTGGTGAAATCTTTCTCCCTGCTCTTCACTATATGGAAGTGTAGGAAATGATCTTTAACGCTCATCTTGTGTCTTTGAGCTTCATATGCTGTCAACATGCGTTGTACAATGGTTTTGCAGAGAGGGTCTTTAGTATTCTCCAAAACCCTGTGCACTAGATCCTTAAAAGAGTCCCGCGCTTCTTTTTCTTTGTCCCCCATTTTTTCTGAAAAGAGGGAATCGGGTAACAGTTTTCGTATGTCGGGGCCAGTAAAAACTCCCTCTTTCAACTTGGCTTCTGACAGTTTTGGTAACTTGGAACACAGATATCTGAAGCATTCCCCATATTTAGGCAGATTCCTAATTTATTCCTATTCCTTTATTTTCATAAGCCCTAATTTTATATGAAGAGGTGGTAATAAAACCTTTTGAGGTGGAACCCAGGTTGTATTTATGGCATTTATTTTCGCCGGGTGTTACGGCACCTCGAAGTGACCAGTCAGTTTTGGTCCAATGGAGGTCTCTGGCTCGACTGTCCCACAAGCATAGGAAGCAGGGATATTTTGTGTAACCTGCCTGCTGACCCAACAACATGGTTAGCATCTTGAAGTCTCCACAAACCATCCAACGATGTTCTTGATAGTTGATTTTCTCAAGAATCATAGACAAATCATTATAGTTTACTTCCAAATGCACCGAATTTCCTAAAGGAAGCGATGCAAATGAATTACCAATATGCAGCAAGACTGCTTTGAGGCTTGTTTTAGACGAATCTATGAATAGACTCCACTCAGATGGATCATATTCAATGTCAAAGCACTTCATTAGCCCTTGAACATCATTACAAAAAACTAGGTTTCCCTCTTTGGAGAAAAATTGAGTGAATTCCTTCTCTCGGTGCCTGTACCAGGAGAATGAAGTTCCAGGTGTCAGCATATTTTTATTTTTCAGTCTTGACCATAGCAATTCAGCTCCATCTTTAGAAAGGCCTAAATCTCTAACTAGATCATTAAGCTCGCTCTGAGAAAATGGTTGGGGTCCCTCATGAACAGAAAAATCTGAGCTAGATTCGTACTGGTGAGGTAATGTGTTTCCATCCTCAGAATCACTTCGTATATCAACCAAACTTGAAGGTGGGTGTCAATCTTAGAAATATGAAATTATATTGGATCAATTAATATTGGATAATCATTATCGGGTATGGTTTTTTGACTCAAGAATATAATACCAGATTTCAGGATAAAAAGAGAAATTTGACACTTAATTAAACTAAAAACATGAGTTTTGCAAGAAAACCTGACGTGATGGAATTTTTAAAATATTTTTCCCGGTTTCAGTGAGTAAAAAATTATAAGAAACAGTCGAAAAATCCTATGCAGTTTTTTGGTTGCAGACCTGTGAAATCGTTTGGCTTTAAATTTTGCTTGCTTACACCATAATATTCTATTTATTATTTACAAATGGCTCTTAATCATAAGGCTCTTAATCATCTTAGGCTCGTAGTCATAAAGAAACAACAATCAGCATTCGAAAATAGATTATTTTTCATCATAGAAGTGGTAAATCAGTTCGGAATATCGCTAAATTAGTTAATTTATTCCATTCTACAGTGCAGTATGTGCTAAAACGCTTTAAAGAAGAAAATTGGATCGAAAACAAGGTAAGAAAATGTCGACCGGCAAAGTTAACAAAACGTGGTCAGAGATTTATAATTAGAAAATTTGTGAAAAATCCACGTTTGAGTGCTTTAAAAGTTTCTGCAGAATTTAATGAAAATTTTTCTACTTCTCAATTTCACCTGAAACTGTTCAATGAGTTCTCAGAGCAGCTGGATTAAATGGGGTTCTGCCCGTAGAAAATTTTTTGCTAGTGCGAAAAACAGAAAGCTTAGGCTTTCCTTCGCAAATTCAATGTTAAATAAACCCGAAACGCATTGGAATAATGTCTTATTTGCAGATGAAAGCAAATTTAACATTTTTGGTTCCGATAGACGTATAATGGCATGGAGAAGAAAAAAATGAGGAATTTAATCCCAAGACCTTAGTTGGAACAGTTAAGTATGGCGGTGGAGGTGTCCTTGTGTGGGGGTGCATGTCAGCATCAGCACTAGGTAATTTGGTATTTATTGATGGCATAATGAATCATGCTCTTTATTTAGATATTTTAAGAAACAATTTAAAATTATCAGCACAAAATTTGGGTACTGGAAACAACTTTGTTTTTTATCCTAAGCACACGGCTCTCAACGTTCGCCTCCGGTGTCTCTGTAATTGTCTACAAAATTTGAAAACACCACATCAATCTCCAGATTTACCCAATAGAACATATTTGGAGAGAACTGGAGGTTATAGTATGAAAACACGACATTAAAACAAAAAGCGAACTAAAAACAGTAATGATGAAAGAATGGATGAACATTGATGCGGAAATTACAAAAAAACTAGTGAAATTTATTTTCAAGCGTTTAAAAGCTGTTGTGGATGCTAAAGGATATCCTGCTAAATATTAATTTAACGAAAAATTAGAATATTTACTAATATGTAGAGATTTTTTAAAGTGTACGAAGACTTTTGTGAGATAAAGTTTTTGTTACTTTTTGATTATTTATTGCTTAAAAATAAAATGTTACTGTGTTTTTAAAATATTTCATGTAGTTTTGTTAAGAATAGATTATAGATCTTATTATTAAATACCTATTCTGAAATATTAATTTGTAGCGGTTACAATAAACTGTCTTCTCCTTTCTATGGTAGGTGGGGCTACTGGCGCCATCTTTTTCCCATGATGCCTCTCTGTCATTCTTGTATGTGTGCTTGTCTCGTGATGTTGTTCTCTGTCTTCTCTTGTGTCTTGTAACTTTAATGTTCTGTGCTGTGGAACGTAGCCTAATAAAAAATGGTTCCTAAAATTGAATGGATTCTTCAGCAGCACTACACACAAACTTGAGTCTCGTCCCTCTGTAAATTTTAATTAATGAATAGAGCCCTATTTCATTGAAAATCGCAAGTGCACGAACACTTTTGGGAGCCACTGTATATTTTTTTAATTCTTAACAAATATTACAAGTGTTCATGGGTATTTCGCAAATTTCTAACCACTATACGATTCAATATAAATATTCAAAGATATAAGTTTAGAAAATATCAATTTGTGTGCAACTCCTCATCTTTTAGCTTCTCTTCGATAGGAGCTAAAATTCTGCTCGTTGTAATGCCAATATCTTTCTGAATACAAATGATATTGAATTGAATTTTTTATACAAGTTTTCCTATATATCTGTCTTTAAAGTTGTGAAAGAAAAATTACGCTATGTTTCTTGCATGCGCAGTAAAACTTTATTTATTAACAATGCTCATATTTCCTGTAATATTCAAAATTCTTTTTTCAAATTTTTACAAAATGCTTTTCCAACATATTTTCATGTTTTCTATAAGTTTCGTTTAATATAATAGAAAACTCTGCATGTTATAAGCAAAACACAGGCGAGAAAAATTGGGAGTTTTTAAGAAACTCTTTATATATTCCCAAATATTTGTGCTGAGTTTACGAGAATTCCTGTAAATATTATGCACATTAAACATAACCATTTCCGAAAGTTTCATCTTGTTATCAGTATTCTGTGAAGCGGGGTGGGCTAAAACCGTTTTTTTCTTCATCAGTTTGTAGACGGTCCCCTAACTGCCCTCAGGACTGAATCTTCAATCTAAAATGTGAGTTACAGTCTATTCTTTACATGGTCGAATTTTAAGGACAGTCAGTTAATCCTTTTCGGGGAAATTCTTAAAAATGTGAAAATCTGAAAGTATCGGGATACTTTTGCCCATATAGTGTACATGGCCTTCAATGAGAATAATTTTTTTGCGCTTTAAACATATGTTTCAGTCAAGTACTACCAAATTTAAAGTCCGTAACATGGTGCTGAAGCTTTGAATGTAGTTCGAAACTGTACGTTACCGGAACTCCCTTTGCGTTTTGTAAAGTTTTCGTTATATGGCATTATTTCATTCTTATGCAAAACAATAGTTTCCAACGTCTTGCCACCAGATTTGATACATAGTTTCACCACTTTTATTGTTTCGAATTAGATGTACGGAAATATATCCAATGCATTTTCATGGTAACTTAGTATAATAATTTTTTAACATTCTATACATATTTTTCAGTTTAGGTCCTATCAACATGATTTTATAACTTCAATTAGTTTCGTGCGGCCACCATAAGTCCTTCACTTATACTCCCCATACAGAATATTCTTTGTTTCTCTCATAAGTTTACAACTGCGTCATGGAAATGGGATGCGAAGTCTAACTTAAAATGCGGATCACATATTTTAAATGGTAGGTGAACCCATTTACAGAAAAGAGAAGAGTAAACAGTCCAAGTAGAAATTATCCTTAGTTTTTTAATTAAATTTATAAGTTTTAAGTTGAAAATATAGCTACACTGTCTCAGGATGTCCTGACTTGGATAACTCAAAGAAAAACTAGCGCGAACATGATGAATATTCACAAGTGGTAATATATACCTTCAAGGGATGCCAATAGGATACGTCACACTGAAATCGAATGCGAAAATTATCTTAAATCATGTTTTTTTTTAATCTTTAACACAGATTTTTATATTTTATAGAAAATACAAACGATTGCTTTGCTTTTCAAGTTAGCTCAGACGTCATTAAATATCAGCATGCAAAATTAGGCTAGGACCTCGAAATAAACTGAACAATATAATATCGTTTTAAAAAGGGTGGCATTTTCTTCCTGAATTTCTCTCTGTTGGTTATATAAATTTACTAGAAATCAACGACAGAAACGCTTGGGAGATTCTTATTATGTATATGTTCAAAGAATATCTTCATCAATTCATAGAATATTCTTCATGAAGAAATCGAACAAAGCATTGTAAGTATTTAAAGCGTCGTATTTATCATTAATAATTTAATCTGGTAAATTATACCAACGAAGCATTTAATATAAGATTAATTGTCATGTAAAGAATGAACTGGCAGTTTATTTAATTCTTTGCAGATAAAAACCAAACTGTAGATCATCTTCATATAAAACCAAGCTGTTGGCCGAATCAACGTACAAACATCATATAAAGAGACCATAAAGTAGATTTGTAAGTATTCATAAAGCGATGGAAGTTCATGTGGAACTCTTAATAAAAATGTGTGACCAGGATAAAGAATCTCACATGCTGGAGATGAGCTTCCAAGGTTTTATGATGTAATAAACTAATTGATATAAACATGTTGAAGAATTATATTAGGATTTCACAGGCGTAACAGCAACGCTTATTCCAAAATACATTAAATAATAAATCATTTATGAAATGAATTAGTTTCATATCTTATTTTATCGCCGTATGTTCTTTTGATTGCTATTCAAGGGTTAGATTTTCATTAATATGTGAGTAAAAACCATCAGTTCTTGACTAAAGCAAAAATAATTCAATTATAAAATACTTTAGCGAAAATTGAACTGTTGAGAAGGAAGTTAACTCATAAACATAAAAGAATAGATTTAATAAGAACAGTTTATAAAGCACACTTTTATTAGTGTACTAAAAAGTACAAACATTTTTATTTTAATTATTTTTTACCTTTTGTTCTTTAATATATCATTCATTAGTAAAAATATTATCGAATCATGAAATCAATTTTTTCACAAATTCATTCCCAGGGGTACTAGGCATTAGGGTGGATCGAAAAGTATAGGAAAAAATTTGGGGGGGGGGAATTACTTTTGGAGCGGTGTGGGAAAGTTGTCTCTTAAGTATTCATATCTTCCAGTGCCCTAAGTGTCCCAAAAATAAATAAACAAATACATTTTTTGGAAATTTATAAAAAAATATTTTCAAAATTCCCCTTAGCGCCGGGTAAGAAAATTTTGTTTTGGGTATATTAGTTTGCGTTTCTTTATTATTATTCACATTGATTCATATCTTCTGGTGGCCCAAGCGTCCAAAAAATAGTTAAAAAGTGACATTTTTACGATTTTGACTTATTCAAACAACAAGGGAGGGAGGAATAAAAGAACTCTTTTGCCTAAGTTTCCCCTGTAGCGATGTGTTTAGAAAAAGTCGAAATTAAGGCGTGGTTTATCTTTGTCTTCGAAATAAAGTAAAATTGTGTTATATTGTAAAATATAAAAAGAAGGTAGTTGTGGGTCCCTGAATAATATTATCTAAACAAAAAAAATTATTCATTTATTAATAAAAAAATTAATAAATTTTCCTTCTCTCCTAGACATTTTTCCCTATAAAATCGTTCCTTTAATGCATTTTTAATTTCTGCAAATATTTAAGTGTTTTGGGGCACCGGAAGAAATTAAACAAAGTTGAAAAAAATGCATGTATCGTAGTACACTGAAAAGACAACTTTTGCACCCTACGCCGATTATTCTATTCTCACTTTGAATCTTCGATCCCCCCTACTATGCATTAAATTATATAATTGACTAATTTTTAACTTCTGAAAATATTAAAATAATGTATTGCTATCGAAAATCCGCTAGCGTACAACATGAAACAAGTCAAGTTAAATAAAAGCATTTAAAAATAAGTGTTACGACAGCAAATACTAAACAGCTGTTTATCAAAGTATTTGTATTCTTAATAATACTGAGTGAGAAAATATATATATTCATGCTTATTACCCATTTTAATTACTTAGAAACAGTTTTAGACGCAGAAAAAAACCCTTTTAAATTAAATTATTTTTCTGAACCTATTGATTGTCATAAATTAGATAGTTAGCGTCAGATAGTAAAGTGGTAATTTTCAGTTCGATCAAACTAAGGTGCAAAAAAAAAAATTGCGAATTTCAACGGACCGAGTACAGATCCATGTGTTTTTCGCTACTTTCAGGCCTCAATCAAGTCGAAAAGAAAGATGGGGGAAAAAGCCTTTTCTATGAGAATATATGACAAATTATTTTATTCAAAAACGCAAAGATCAGAGCATTGCGATTTTCTTATGCAAATCGATAATTATTTCGTATTTTTCATTGATTTTATTTTCAACATTTTCACTAAATCTGATAACCCTGAAAATAAAACAGGCTCAATTCAGGTCGTTGTATTGAAGGTAAAAACAATTTCATGCACAACGCCAGATTTCAAGAATTAGTCAGAAGTTAGACGAAGATTGCACAGTTAATCCAGACTTGATGAATCAATTAATTAATTATAATGTTAGACAGGGGCGGCTCGTGTGTAAGGACTGCGGTACTGCAGCACCCCAACCTTTTCTATGGTGTAAATTCGATCAATTTATTTTATTTCGCATTTAATATTTAAATTTACCAACAATGTAACCCAATTTTATATTAAACGATTACGATACTCAAATGTAACGCAAAGAAACACCTACGCAGAAAACGAAGTTCCCTTTCTTATTTTTTCATTACCCGAAGAAGAAGCACAAAGGAAAAAGTAACAATGCAAACGGGAATTAGATCCTTGCAGCACCGAATTCGGCCTTTCGCGCATGCGCATTTATCCAGGGCAGGCTTTTCCTACCTTTCTCTGCCATAATTTTAAGCTGAAGGGGAACAGTAGAAGTCGACAGTTTCCGTCCGACAGTTTAGAAATGGAGCTTTAAACGTTTTCTCACACGGAAATTTTTTTTGAGTGCTAAAACTTTGAAAAGAAATAAAAAAAATAAAAGATAATTAAGGATAAATAAAAATTTAATTGAAAAAAAATTTTCTATAGTAATGTAATTTCTTGCAATCCAAAAGATTTGTTGATGATTTTTTGTTACAAATGCTGATAAAATACATAGTAGAAATTTTTCGTCATACAAATATGTTTTAAAATTTTTCGTTAGCCCTAATATTCTGTACCTTTCTATTCAGGATCATGATTCATAGTTTAAGAGCCTCGAATTTGAATAAAACACTGTTCGCTTCAAGGAACAGAATTTCTTACGGAATATTGATAAGCATATTCCCAATTTAAATTATCGCTGTTCACCTTTGGATAGATGTAATAGAATAAATTAATCATTTTTTTCTCCTCTTGACAAATCCCGTTATTACATAATACATCAGAGCTTGAACTCAGCTTTCTAACATCATAAAAAGAATAAAATATTTTCTGACACACGCAATATGAATCGGGATACGATTACATGCAGCTGTTTTGATTTCAATGGATACAAATTTTTTTAATCGTTGTACAAGCATCAAGGTTAATGTTTTTGTTCTTTCGCTGAAAACAAAACAAGAATGGATTTTAATTTTAAATAATTTTTAATGGTACAAATAAATAGTATTCGCTTACACTTCTGTTTATATTAGTTATACTATAACATTTTTCGTTAATTAATCAGAAAATTATGTCATTTCTGTACTATACTTTCATTTTGATTCTAATTTTTTTATGTAGTAATGAATACAGAAAACGGAACTTTCGAGTTTAAATTTTTATTAAAATTAGTTTGTTAAAATACTTACCTATTTGAAGAAAAGATGTTATTAGTTATTCATTAAGTATAAAACAACTTAAAGTTATTGAAAAAAAGCTAAAAAATGTAAGTGGTTCAAATATGCATTACTGCGCAGTGAAGGATTAAAGCTGCGCAGGAAGGATTACAAGATTACATAACACGAGCCGCCACTGATTTTAGAGATCGGAGGTCAGGCTAGAAATAAATTAAAGCAAAAACAAACAGCATTAGCGAACAAGTTGGTCATCAAATGCAGCTAGTATTACGATAAAAAATGATTAAGTGTTAAGAATTGTTTTAAAATTTGTTACAATTTATAAAACACCTTTGTCATGTTATTCTACGTTAACCTGACGCTGAAACAAAGGATTCTTTGTTTGAATAATCAAACAAATGAAATTTGAGTCAAACTTTGAAGAAATAAAAAAAAATAAAAAAAGAGAAGATTAAGAAACTCTCTTTATAGCGTTAAAACTATTTTCTTGTAATCAGATAATTTTTTTTCAATGTTTTTGAAAAATCTTTTGATCAAAAACTAAATGCAGTTCCTAGGATCTTTAGAAGTAGCGTCCTGAGTCGTTACTTTTAAATAGTTCCTCAACGTACTTAATTGTACATCTATTTTTAGTAGTTTCTTTATTACCATTTACTTAAGTTCTTTTCACTGTTAAACACATTCATTATCTTAAAATAAAAATAAAAAAAATTGTTAATAACACGAGTAAAATTTAAAATTAGCTGGAAACCAAATACTTATTGAATAATAAAAAAATCTGATCCGGATAATCCAGTTTAAGACGTTGTTATTTTCTTTCAAATTATGAAAAACAAACAGCTGAAAATCTTTTGATTTCTAATTTAAAATAGTTTTCATATGTTTAAATAAAAATGAACATTTTTGTTTCGTTCTGAAGAAACATTTTTTCTCAATGGTTCTTATAGATCTCTTTATTTTTGTTTAATAGTAGGACTAAACTGTCTGGCGAGAATTTTCGACTACTATTCACAATGTGTTACGTTTATAGTTGAAAAGTCACCTCTAAAAGTTAGTTAAAATCTAAAGATATTTGTACACATTGCAACAGTTTTCCAGACGATTTTTTTTAAATTTAATTTTTCTGTTTTTGTAGAAATGGAATTTAATGATTTTTCACTTATTTTTTTACATTCTATACAGGCATGTGTTCCTGATGACAATACAATATTTTAATATTTTCAGAACTTCATTGTCAATTTATCTTTTAATTTCATTTTGATTTCATATGAGATTGGTCATCTAATAGGGAATTTGAGAAAAACAGCGTACAAGATCCCATAATAATCATAATAATAAATTATGAAATATATTAAAGATTGAAATTTAAAAAATTATAAAAATGAATACATTTTAATATATCTACATTTTATATTATCTTCCATAAATGTTACTTACTAATGCTAAGTTATTGACTTGGTCTGATTTTCGTGATCGTCTATATTGATTTATTCTTAATTTACCACCATTAGTCAAACAATTTACTAACTAATCATAACACCTTTCTTTGCGAATAGCAGTCTTTCGTTTCGCTGTAAAATTCGTACTGTCATAAATATTCAACCTTCCCGTTTATAATAATGATATGATACTTTTTATTGTTACGATAAATTTCACAATGAATTATTTATTTGAAAATGATGATAACTTTGCGTCCGAAATTTTCTATTTAATTTATTCAGATTAAACAATATAATGAAAATTGTACCATATAATTATTATGGATGAATGCTCATGAGCTTAGATTTTTCATAGATAATAATTCTTAAACACGTAACTATTTGACCTGAGTAATATGCCTTCAACAATAACAGACTTCTTCCCGTCAATAATGGAATAATTAGTCCCTTATTGCCGTTTATTATTTACAGCACATTTCTGTTAATTTAAATATAATCCGATATTATATAAAAAAATTGTCGATATTTCATGGAATTAATTATCAAGGCAAGAGATTCTATTATCTAGACCTGCATCTTCAAAAATCACGGTTATAGTGAAGAAATTTAAAATTTCTTAATATATTTAGAAAGAATGTTATTTAAGCATTGAAATCATTGTTTTTTCTAAAACATGAATGTAAAATATATAAATTTTACAAATATAGCGATTTGAAAATAAATCAAAATGTAAGATAATTTTTATTGATATTGTTTATAGTCTCCTGATCATCAAGCATACTTATAGCACCTATTCAATAAAATCGGAATTTTACCACGGACTCAATTTGATATTTTTAAAGACAATATTTAGCTCTAAATCTTATAAGATTTCTTAAGAGATATTTTTAAAAGAATTCCTTATTGGTCTCTGAGAAGGACTTCACTAATGGAAGGAATATTTTATAGAAGTATTTTATCATCTTCTGTCGCGACAAAGATGATAAAATCCTTATATCATAAAATAAAATAATAATAATTGTATCATAAAATAAATAATCTTATTAATAATATCACAAAATAAATAATCTTTTTAATAATAATAAATAATCTTATCCGACATAAAATATACAATCTGGTCGATTGCATATTTTATGTTATTGCAAAAGTTATGAAATCGGAAATACGAAGATAAATATCTGTCGCACGTTTGCAGTTGTCACTGCCAGTAAATATCTCCACTCACTTTCAAAATATATCTGAAAAAAGGAAACTAAATATTCCTTCCACATTGTTGTGACTATTCGGAGGAATATTTAGTTTTTATTGTTGTGACTATATTTTAGTTTTGCATTCCCTGAGCTATTCAAAACTAAGCTTAGGGAATTAGAAAACATTAAAAATGTATTCTGTTCTATGTTTTATGCTTAAAATAATCAGTTACTTCGACTGAAAGTTTCCAGTTGAAGAAGTTGATAACAAAAAGTTAGTTGTTGACTAAACTTTTGATATATGTCTATCTGAAGCTCAAATCGATTTTGTTTCTGTTTAAAGTTATATTGTCTGAATTATTAATGCATACATGATAAGAATTTTTGAAGGGAAAAGTGCTGTCTACTTAAAACAAATTACTGAGTTTTCATGGAAACTCTTCAAGCTTAGTGGAGTCTAGTAATCGATATTAAGATAATCTGCCTTTCGATGTAATGCATGGAGTGTTTTTCGTCATAGTAAAAAAAAATGTAGCTTACTATTACATTTTATCCTCAGTTTATGGCAACATACCATAAATAGTTTTATCATAATGCTGAAGCTTCTCCCTTAGAGACTTCTATTATATACCCTAACTTCTTAATTAAAAGTTAAGATATTGTATATCTAAACGGCGTGGAATTTCTTTGAAAATCATTTTGTACTAAATTTTCAGCAAATTTAATAAAAATAACTTTCATGGATTTAAAACATTGCAATATCATTAACATGACCTTTAAGAAATCACCAATTATTTAGTAGTCAAAATGCCAGAACAGTCTCTATGTCTGGAGAATTTTAATATTTACTCTTAAAAACTACATTTAAAAAAATGTTAATTCGTTACGCTTGGTGATATCCCACCAAAGTGCAAAGTTTGAATTCAAAATATTACCACGATGTAATACTTTAAAAATAATTTAAGGAATTTTTTTTTCAGACGTACATGTTACATCAAGATGACAAAGAATTTCACCCAATCCTTTTCCCACAAAGCTCTAACAATCCTACATCCCCACGGGCTATAACAGTCCTACACGAAACGTGAAACCTTTCTCCCCGTTTCGTCTTCTGTTAAAGCCTTGTTGTCTTACGTAGCCGTTTTGGGCGAGCTAAAAACAAATAATCTGTTTAGACGTTTGTTTAAGCTCGGAAAAAATCCGAAATATAAGCGTGTCATTTATTTCTCCTCCAATCTTTCGTGGCACCTTACTAGAGAAAGCAAACCATTTCGTAAAGTCTTCGATATTCTGTGAAAAAAGCTTTCGGAATAGTCTCGTAAAGTTTGAAAGATTTACAGTTGCTCTCAATTCTCTCGGTGACCGGTTTCTGGCTTTGAATGAAAATATATTATTTCAACTCCCATTTCGGAATTTTTCCAGAGTGTGTACTTTCACTTGCTCAGATATATATCTTTTACAGAAAATTTTCTCCGATTTGCTCGTGAGTAAACAAAAGTAAGGACTAGCTCAGCATTTATATAGCTTATCTGTATGCCATAAATTACCTCGGTTTTAAATATTTACTTTTAAAATTATTCAAATGGAGAAATTATATGATGAGTAGATAAATTATACGTTGTTTATAATCCCACATAGCTACTGAAATATTTAGACTCAGATAGTGGCGAATCTAGGATTCGGGTCTCGGGGGGGGGGGGGGGGTGGGCAAAAAAACTTTGTATCGTCGTGATGAATGTCAAAGCTAACGGCTAAAAAAACTCTTTAACTTTACAGACTTTACTCACCTGACAATAGGAATCATTAAGAACACAACAATACTTTCGATAATTTAATAAAAATTACAATAAAATAACTAGCCAAAAAATGTCTTCGACCGCGTCAAAGCTACAAGTAAGTGGAATGACTACAAAAGTAGGAAAATTTTCGAGCCTGTCAAGCCAGAAAGTACTGTTGAAGCGTTTTTATTATTTTTTTAAAAGAGGGAAATTAAGAAAAAACACTTGTAATGATGTTAAATAAAATCAAGAATTCTGTCTTGGCTCTGGGAGGGGGGCTGTAGCCCGATAGCCCCCCCCCCTGGATTCGCCACTGGACTCAGACCAAGAGCTAGAGTTCTCAATTCAGACAAGGCAACATTCTAACTTTCACGCACACGAAGTATAAAAAGAGGAATTGGTAGAATATACTAGGGAAGTTATTAGGAAAGATATTATTTTATAGGAACATAATATTAAATAATATGCAAGGAAAACCTTTTCCTGAGTTTATGGGAAAACTTTCTCGTTAAATATATAAATTAAAAACCAGCATATAAGGAAGTACTTTCAATTTGCCTAGAAATTCGATTAAATGTTATTTCTATTTTTTTCCCTTAAATAACCATTAAGCGAAAAAATTTCAAAATTTATCAAAAACTTTCGAAAGTTTTCATGTGATCTCCAGCTTTACAAATTTTCTGCAAATTATGTGAGTATCCCATTAAAGGAAATAACTCTCGACATTCAACTTTATTATTATTGTTTTATGGAAGAACTTTTAACTGTTCAGTTCTAGCTCAAACATACTATTTTTTTTTCTCTTAACAATAATTTACTGAGGAGAACTAATGCTCTCTGACGTTCTTATTTTAGCTTAAAAAGTGCAGTTTTTAAACTTGAAATTTAAGTTGAATACTAATCGATGAAGAGGAAAACAAAATGATTTAAAATAAGTTATTTTGCTTTAAAATTCAACGATGCGAAGTAAATTTCTACGTTCGTTTTTTTTTTAATTACCTGAATGCTTAGAAAGATTTTCAAAATTTTATAATTTCCTGTCTTTGCGTAGCCTTGTTGCGACCCTTGTCAAACATTGCTTTGTTCACTTATTAATTTAAGATCAAAGCCTGACTTAATTGAATAAATTAATTAAGCCATTTTTATCACATTTACGAGTTGCAAAAATTATCTGCAAAGAATATGTTTAATCTAATATTATATAAAGAATAATACTTGCGAGTCTCTTTATCAGCTGTATAAAGTATCTATACTATGTGAGCTGTATAAAGCTCACAATTTTTGGTTTAAGACACTCAAATTTGGTATATATCTGTAAATACTCTAACAAAACCCCTATAATCCTTATAAGTGAAAACATTGTAAGGAAATAAAACAAAGATATATATGTTACGTGAATGTGATTAATCGGTAATTATTAATAATAATCACATAAAATTTCCGATTATTATTAATATTAACAACGGTTTGTATTGATAATAACCAATTAACCATATTGACCGTAACATATACCCTTACCGAATATATTGTTACAAAAATCGTTCGGTAGGTGTACGGAAAATGCAGTCCAACTGGCTGGAAACGGAAAATAAAGCTTTATTCCACTTATATTCCAGAACACATGATGAGCATAAAGAAAAGCACTTGTAGAAATTAACAACACAAGCAGACAGCAAATCACTAATAAATAACAGTAACAATAACGCTCAGCGTCTCTCAGCTTACCAGCTCGCACTGCGAACAAAAACCCCAACGAAATATTTACTCATGTGAGCACCTCGGGTATATATAGTTTCCAGACAAGGCGCGTGGTTATATGGAATTCTCTGGAAGAATCTACAGATCTCGGTTCCTAAGAGAGATAGGCCCTAATTCTTACGTTTTCTAGAACCTTCATTTTAAAGCCAAAGTCGCCAGATTTTTCGCCACGGTAGGGGGGTTGGCTTGGTATCTATTAACACTTTGAAGACAATTGTCACACGGGAGTGGCATCTGCTTAGTAGCGCTGAGCGTGCGGCCGTCCTCAAAGTGTTAAGAATCTCTGTAAATCTTTTTTTCCCAACCTAAGAATAACATGGCAGGGAAACTGTATTATAGGCCTGCTTTTAAAATCTACTTATTTTTTTAAATTTAGAGTCATCTAATGGTTCAGAAAGTGTTGTAACTTAGAGTATAGATAAATTTCGGATGATGGCGGACGACACTTCAGGGCTAGCGGTCATTGGAATTTTTTTAGTTTTCAGCTTAATGCCTCTAAATCTTGTAGACTAGAAGATGATGGTGACGATGAGAATAAAAATGAAAGCTGGAAATGTTCAAGCACTCTCTCTAAGGAACCCCATATCAATTTCATTGTCATTTATATAAGATTTTGGTTCTAAAAATATTGCCACATTTTTTTTTATCGCGTCCTACAATGTTATTTATTAGAATATAGATAGAAAAGAAACAATCAAAGCCTGCTCAAAAGAACATTCTTTGAAAATTATCTTCGACCCTATACATAAGTGTAGTTCTATTTTACATCTATTAAATTCTGCGCATTGTGTTATGATACCGTAACTTGGAACACAGGTGAGTTTAACACGGCGAAAATCCCTTCTTTAATACATATGCACAGTTTTTGTTTTCCACGTGGAGTGAGCTTCATATTTCCAAATTAGTTGTACGGTCTCCCAGTACTGCATTGTAAAATGTCGATCTGTTCTGAATGTATAATCCATGCATCCAGAACCTCAAAAATAGTTTATTCTTTATTAAAATCAACAATTTTCAAACTTAGAATTAGTTTTCTGACAACTGAATTTTGACGTCTGTCAAACATATTATATTTAACAGGGCAACGTCAAACCATTTTTACTAGTATCTCCTACATTTACCCTTACGTATTGTTTTCTGGGACAGAAAGAGTTGTCACATTTTCTCTGAAATTTTTAAGGTCAGACATTTCGGAATATGACAGAAACTACAGTTAAGTAGAAATATGCCATCAACAACATTCTGATAGGAATTTCCCCCCTGGTGCTTTGTTAAAAAAATATGATCTCCATTCTCTAGTTATATTTAGTTAAAAATTCTATATACAAAACTTTGCCAGATACACTCAAAATAATTTTTTACCAATAATTAATGTGACTCGCACAATTTCAAAATTCTTAAAACGTTGCCAAACATAGGATGAAGATGACTTTCTAGCTGTTCGCATTCATTAGT
Organism: Araneus ventricosus; assembly: GCA_013235015.1. Classification (NCBI taxonomy): domain Eukaryota; kingdom Metazoa; phylum Arthropoda; class Arachnida; order Araneae; family Araneidae; genus Araneus; species Araneus ventricosus. The sequence continues at coordinate 131,906 of BGPR01000393.1, read as the reverse complement.
GTATATTTAGCTTTCATTTCCCGTATCCCTCATTTAGTTGCCTTTTTTAAAAAAATTTCATCATATGCTTTTGCTTGATAGACCTTATCTACTTCCTAGAAATAACCTTTCAACCTAGAAATAATACAAATTCGTGCTCAGGTAATCATGTTTGATGATCTTGAAACAGAAATTCTCCATTCTCCAACACGCAACTCTGATGCGGGTGATACATCCTCCATGAAGTCACCCATCCTTTAAAAACATCTTCTGCATTAAATTAAACCTTCTAAACTAAGGGGTGTCTAACATTTCACACGGCCGATCAAATACTGTCTACTTTCCTCCTCACTAAGAGGAACTTCATCTGTATGGACTCTTTATAAGATCAGAATAACTAAAAGTGACAATTCAGCTTGTTTAGTTAGATTATCGTCCTGTTTTGTAGCTACAGAGGGATATTTTGGAGCTGACATCGTAATTCTTAGAGGGACAAATGACGAGGACGACAAATGAGCCGGCGTTCTTTTTACCTAAATTCTAATTAAATGCCCGTGGGCGTTTGAAGGATCAGATACTGCGTGGAATCAGGCCTCGAACCCGCAAACGCCAGTTGAAATTTGAATCAATCAAACATTTTTCTTTGAATAGCTTAATATATGAAGTTCTTAAAATTTATAACATGATTAGTTTCAGTAATATTAAATAAATTACAAAAATAAACAAAGTTGTGTCATTAAAAAAAATTATTTTGGAAGCATACATTGATCATTAATTTCCTCCCTGTGCAGTTTTTAGAGCATTTTGCAACCGTTTTAAGTTTACAATAATGGAGAATGTAGAACGTGAACAATTTTCTGACTTTTGAGATCCCATTAAAATATGGGTCCAAACTCGGTGCATTTTTTAATCCTGTATTGTCTTTTAAAATGAAGATAATATTTAGGATGCTTATGAAATAATCTTAATTAGTTTCACGAAAACTAATTAAAATTTTCCCAAAAATTGTTGTACAGCTGTTCAGTGCTTCGAACACTTTCTTTTTTTATTTGCCATTTTATTCCTGCGACGGCATTAATAACAATTAGCTAGGGAAAATGTTGATGTTTAGCTTTAATTCACTTTTTATGAATTTATCTTTATTGCGATTAATTTGCTTGTTGTATTGTTCCTATTTTCAGCTTGCTTTAGTAAACCATGAAGTAATTTCTTTTCAGAATATCTAACAAGCTTCGCTTTAAAACTCATTTTATGGTTGAGTAGAATCAAGAATAATGGAGAACTTATTTATTATTCCCGCTTTCATATTCTGTAACTAAGATACTGTTGCGAAAACAAATTCATGTTAAATTTTTGTGTTTAAGAGATAAACTTTTGCGCCACAATCTATCGGACTCTTTCAACTGAAGACATGTTTTAGAGCAAGACTAGAGTTTATATTTCTTAAATATTTTGGAATATAGAATTACTTTTTGTTACCATACTAGTAATATTTCCTTCTAATCAGAGGACTGTTATTGCATACTTGCAGTAACTCTCCTTGGGTTTGATGTGTCTGTAGGCGGGTATCAAAATGAAAATGATGGGCTTAACATCGTTATACTTATTTCGGTCATCTTCTATTTCATTGTAACTCATGTATTACGTACACCACTGTAATTGCACCTTCACGATTGTACATTTTTTTTGGCATCACCATAACGTTCTACTTTGTTATTCTAAGAATTGTTTCTAACTAAATAGGCTGCATGTAGAGTTGAAATAAGAATGAAGATATCAGGAGTAATATAAATTTACTTCCATGCCTCTTTGTGTTAGTTTAGTTTAGCTGTATTAACCTCCCTTTCTGAAGCAAAATTAGGTATATTTTGACACTGAACTCAAAACTTCGAGAAATGAGGAAGACGGCACCAAACATGGCACGTCCTCTCCTGACTTCGGCGCCACACAAACAGGATGATATTTGAGCCTCAACGCCAGATTTAACGAAAAATCCGGCAAGCACAGACGGCGGATTCGTGGTGAAATCCGCTTTAGAACCTGGAATCTTCCTATCTCGAAGCTAAGACCTTACCATCACATATCTCACTAGAATAAAAGCAAAATAAACTGCTTCGACCTTCTTATGAAATGAGGAAAAATATTCAAATATTCTTTGAAAAACGGTTTTCTTAATAAAAGAACAAGAAAATGATTCCTCCTCTCCAAAAATTAAATGAAAACTGTGGGGATACTGTTGAACAGGGAAGTAAACTGTCTACGTGGTGAATAGAGAACAGAGAAATTTGTTTCGAAATAGAGGAATGGAATTCTTTTAGCTTAAGGGCACATGATCTGTAACAACCTGTATCTAAAGCAATCTGGAAGCTTCTCTTAGTCATATTTTGATTTCAGGCATTCAAATATTACTGTTTAACTTCTGCTTAAAAGATAGTTACTAAAAGTTTTAAGCTTTAATGATGTGATATGATGTGGTGTGTTAAATTACATGTAATCTATTCGTAGTAATTTTATGCTTGATATACGATCCAGTGTTCCCCGGCGTTCTACTTTTTCTTAATTTTTCATACAGTTCCGATAATCTTTGAAACATCAATCAGAAAATAACAGTTCTTTCACATCATAAAAGGTGTCATACTGGCTCATACGATTTTGGATTACTGCTGATGTATTATGTCTTTGTTCTTCCTTCATATCGCTTTTGTACTGAGTCTGCAGGTTGATAAAGTGTGTGAAAGCTACTAAAATTTTTGAGCTCAAATGATGCGATGCGATGTGGTGTATGTGTGTTAAACTACATCTAATCTATCGTCGTCTGAAACGCAGCACCACATATCTCCAATAACGAATATTTCTGAATGTTTTTTCACATCTGGCAGAAACATATAGTCTCATGTTCATACCAGATGTTGAAAAAATTCAGAAATATTCGTAATTGGTTGCGAAAAATTAAATTCTTTCTTCCTTTTTGAAATTTTGAAAATAACAGATAGATGGCTTTGCTTGTAAAGTGACGCTATATATTTATAGTAATTTCATGAATTTATGTGATTTATGGTTCTTCTTTCTTCTACCTGAAAGCAATTTGGGTTACAACGCATGTATTTTAAATATGTGTTTTTCGCATGCATCATGGACGAGTTTTCTGGTTTGTTTACTTATATTAAAAACCTTGACTTTTTCTGCTTAAATGTTTGACTTCTGCTTTGAATATCTATTGACTTAGCATTACACCGGAAATGAGTATTACAGGAATGTAAACAAACTGGTCCATATATTTGTGTGTTGATGTGGAAGTTTGGAGGAGGAAGTAGTACCGGTTCACTTCTTGTCTTTGTCAGCAGATCATGCCTAAAGATTACGAAGTGCGTCTAAGAATTCCGCTCTTGTATAATTCATTCATGTATTCCTCTCATTAATATAACTAAACTAAACAAAATAAAATTGTATTACTTCGTGCTCTTTTTCTTTTGTGTCATTTTTAAATAGAAGATGCTGATTTAGAGAAAAAATTACAAGATTAAATTATAAATCCAATTCTTACAGATTGCAGACTTTTAAAATAAGTTTAAAATCCAACAGCGCAGACACTTTTTTGAATTAAACATTAGACAAAGTGAACTCCGAAATTAAAACAGGCCCTTTAATTGTTCAGATTTCGAACATAATCTCCATTTAAACAATGTGTTTTATGTTTTCAAATGCCCGCATTCTTATGTTTAAAAATTTCGATTCCTAATTTGTTGTAAAACTCTAAATTAATATTGTGAAGGGTGTAAATCTCCAAATTTTGTGAGTGCGACGCTCCTAGAGATCATTAAAAACAGAAAAATCACTAATTAAACACAAGTCTGTTTGTTACTAATGAAGAACCACAGCAATTATCAAAGTTTCATTAACTGTTTCAAATTCTTTTTTTTTCTCCTTTCACTGGATGGGGAAACAGCAAATGCAATTAAAATTACGTGTTTAAGAAATAGTTTTTGGAAACCTAATGTTCTCATCCAATGAAATTTAAAGTAAATACTTCATTCTGGTTCGAGAATATTCTAAGAGAATAAAACATTCAATATTTTCAATCTATGCAATAATTCATTTCGATATAAATTTTTATGCAGTATTAGAATTGTAAACTTTAATTCTGAGTAAAGCCATTCCAGAAATATTATGTGAGAGATTTGATAATATATCATCCTTTAAAAGATGCATTTCGAAAAGTTAAGTAACACAATGAATAAAAATATGTTAAAATCCTTGACAGTTTATTAATAATACCAAATTAACGAATGCTTATTTAATACATGTTATGTCATATATGGTATTCTATGCATGGCGCTACAACGCATTTTTATGCAAGAAATGCGATGAATCATTTTAATGAGTTACATGTGACACGTGATTTAATAAAGTTTAACATTGCATTTTTATCTGTCGAAGCATTTTTAATTTTAAATTACTTTTGAACTTTAACCACTCGAGTTCAATCAAGTCATTTCAGTGATACATTCAATATATTTTTAATATTCGAGTATTGGAAAAAATTTCTTTTCCGGTATAAAAAAAATATACCGGTTTATGAAACACCGGTTCCGGTATGATACCGGTTCCGGTATGATACCGGTTTCAGTATGATACTGGAACCGGTATTATACCGGATCCAGTATCATATCGGAACCGGTGTTTCATATACCGGATCCAGTATCATGCTGTAACCGGTATAATACCGGATCCAGTATGATACCGGAACCGGTATTTCATAAGCCGGTATAAGTTTCCAGTATGATACTGGATCCGGTACGATACCGGTTCCAGTATAAAACACCGGGCCTAGTTGGATACTGGTTCCAGCATGAAACTGGAACCAGAACCAGTATCAAACCGGTATCATACTAGAATATTGATTACAGAATTGTACTGAATTAGGTACATATTATGGAGCACAGGATTTATCAAATTAACATAATTAAATCATTCAATAAAAAAATATGAAATATCAAATTAAAGAAGAATAAAGAAAAGTGTGTTTAATAATAATAAGATGTTAAAATTTTACAAATAGTGACAGTGATTTACGGATTGAAGAAGGGTAATATATTGTACTAGGGAGTTCTGCCCCTGCTCGCACACCCCCAGGAGGATTGCGTTACAATCTTCCCGGGTTGCTACACAAACCTTGCTCACTTCGCTCGCTACAATAAAAAAAGGGGGCCTAGTAAAAATATTGTAAAATATATATATGAATCAGCTTTATTTTGCTTCTGGTGCTTCAATTTAAATCAGCACAGAATAAAATATTTTAGACTCAAAAAGATATTTTTCTTCAAATAAAACTTACGAAGAAAATTATGAAAGTGATAAACAAATGAATAAGAGTTGCAAAATTAAAACAAATATAATCATTCTAAAAACTAACTCTAAAAACAAATTAGATTTAATATTATTAATAGAGATTGTGGTCTTGCATCTTATCACTATGAACATAAAAAAAGACAGTATTATGAATAAATAAAAGTCGAAAGATGATTTCCTTTTAATGCTTTCATCTTAATCAAGAAGGAATAAAATTTTTTGGCCCTGAACAGGACCGTTTTTTATATAGTGAAAGCATCAGGAAGTCAAATTCAACAGGCATTGATGCATCAGAGAATTATCTTAAACATTTTTTTAAAAAATGATTCAACTCTATTACACAATATATACAAATACATACATAAAATTCTGAATACAGTGCACTCCTGATTATCCGGGTTAATCACCTGGAGGGATCGCACGGACAACAGAAAAACACAGATAATCCGAAAACTCCATTTCATTAAAGAAAAATCAACAACACAAAAATGTAAAAATTATTTACATTTGCATGCTCTATGACATCAAACTAGGAATTTTCCTTTTAATATTTACTGCTTTAAAAAGTCTGTTATGCATCTTTGCTTCTGTTGTTTGTTCATCTCTTCTCGTATATCGACACATATTTTACGAATGAGGTGTGAGGAAGAAGCGTGTTCGTACGAGAATGAGCTAGCAGGAAGTGGATGATTCCTTTCTCAGAAAATTAATGGTTGAATCGCTACAGATTGCACGTGAAAGAAAAAAAAAATCTATTCTTTAGCTTCCGCCGTCACAGCTCAATAGTTTCACGGAAAGGACCTCTCGATCGAACATCAACATCGATTTTACATGCATGATAAGCGTGAAAATGTTTCTCTTTGAATTCTTTTGTGAATCCGGAATGAGCATGGATAATCCGTGCACGGATAATGGAGAGTATACTGTATATGCATTGAAAATACAATATATTGCACTTCTGAACAATCCAAAAATTTCATTCCTGTAGATACAAAACATTGCACTTCTCAACACTACAAAAAATTTCATTCCTAGATATAAAAAAAACATGATTTGAAAAGTTTCCATTATTATTCACCGTAAAAGTCGGAACATCCTTGCATAAGACACTTAATAAATGAACAAATTTGCACTACATCATTACACTAAAAAAAGAATTCTCTCCAACAATTGATATACATTTTTACAAAATTAATACGGTAGCAGGTCAAAATTTAAATTATACACAAAATATAAGCTACATACATATAAAAGGGTTATGTTAATGTTCACGGCATTTCTCTGTAAACACAATTACATACCTCTTTGGTCGAAGAGATAATTGAAACACTATCAAATGACCTGGCTCTAGACAAACCAACATAAAGTTGGCCATGTGTTAAAAAAGGATTAGTTAATATCAAGCACACTTTGTCAGAAGTTTGGCCTTAGGATTTATGAATGGTCATAGAAAATGCCAAACGTACAGGGAATTGTTTTCTTTTAAAATTAAAGGTCGATAATTAAAATTAAAGGTGCTCTCGATAGTTTTTTTCTTCCTGTGAATTACTCTGCAGCAATTCACAGGAAGAAAAAAACTATCGAGAGCAGATTCGAGAATATAATGTTGTATTATCCTTTGCATCTATGGGGGCGGAAATAAAGGCACCTCCTGCTGGAACAGTATAGTACCTTACAACCCTTGGCTGATAAAAAATTCAATGCCCATATAAATGTTGAAGTGTGTGAAGATTGTTAAGTACCTATATAAATATGTCTATTAAGATGCAGCTTCAGTTTGACTTCAGACAAATGATGGTTTTTTAAACAACGATGAATTTTTAACTTTGTTTAGATGGTAGATATGTAAGTGCTCCTGAAGTGATGTGGAGACTCATTGAATTTTCTCTCTCAGAAAAATCTCATGTAGGTAATCATGAGATTGGCCGTTCACTTGCCAAACCAACAGCAAGTGGTAAAACAAAGTGGTGATAATGCTATTTCAAAATTTGATGCCTTTAAAAAACCTGTGCAATGTGCTGTATAACAAGCCTAATAGTGACAAAACTACAGCGTAACGTTATTGAAGCAGAAATGATTGGGTCGAGCTCAAAAGAAACATTTTTAATTCCTAGAATACTGCTCATCCCATCGGACAATAATATGTCTTTAATTTTAAAAGAAAACAATTCCCTGTACGTTTGGCATTTTCTATGACCATTCATAAATCCTAAGGCCAAACTTCTGACAAAGTGTGCTTGATATTAACTAATCCTTTTTTAACACATGGCCAACTTTATGTTGGTTTGTCTAGAGCCAGGTCATTTGATAGTGTTTCAATTATCTCTTCGACCAAAGAGGTATGTAATTGTGTTTACAGAGAAATGCCGTGAACATTAACATAACCCTTTTATATGTATGTAGCTTATATTTTGTGTATAATTTAAATTTTGACCTGCTACCGTATTAATTTTGTAAAAATGTATATCAATTGTTGGAGAGAATTCTTTTTTTAGTGTAATGATGTAGTGCAAATTTGTTCATTTATTAAGTGTCTTATGCAAGGATGTTCCGACTTTTACGGTGAATAATAATGGAAACTTTTCAAATCATGTTTTTTTATATCTAGGAATGAAATTTTTTGTAGTGCTGAGAAGTGCAATGTTTTGTATATACAGGAATGAAATTTTTGGATTGTTCAGAAGGGCAATATATTGTATTTTCAATGCATATACAGTATACTCTCCATTATCGGTTCACGGATTATCCATGCTCATTCCGGATTCACAAAAGAATTCAAAGAGAAACATTTTCACGCTTATCATGCATGTAAAATCGATGTTGATGTTCGATCGAGAGGTCCTTTCCGTGAAACTAGTGAGCCGTGAAGGCGGAAGCTAAAGAATAGATTTTTTTTTTCTTTCACGTGCAATCTGTACCGGTTCAACCATTAATTTTCTGAGAAAGGAATCATCCACTTCCTGCTAGCTCATTCTCGTACGAACACGCTTCTTCCTCACACCTCATTCGCAAAATATGTGTCGATATACGAGAAGAGATGAACAAACAACAGAAGCAAAGATGCATAACAGACTTTTTAAAGCAGTAAATATTAAAAGGAAAATTCCTAGTTTGATGTCATAGAGCATGCAAATGTAAATAATTTTTACATTTTTGTGTTGTTGATTTTTCTTTAATGAAATGGAGTTTTCGGATTATCTGTGTTTTTCTGTTGTCCGTGCGATCCCTCCAGGTGATTAACCCGGATAATCAGGAGTGCACTGTATTCAGAATTTTATGTATGTATTTGTATATATTGTGTAATAGAGTTGAATCATTTTTTAAAAAAATGTTTAAGATAATTCTCTGATGCATCAATGCCTGTTGAATTTGACTTCCTGATGCTTTCACTATATAAAAAAAGGTCCTTTTCAGGGCCAAAAAATTTTATTCCTTCTTGATTAAGGTGAAAGCATTAAAAGGAAATCATCTTTCGACTTTTATTTATTCATAATACTGTCTTTTTTTATGTTCATAGTGATAAGATGCAAGACCACAATCTCTATTAATAATATTAAATCTAATTTGTTTTTAGAGTTAGTTTTTAGAATGATTATATTTGTTTTAATTTTGCAACTCTCATTCATTTGTTTATCACTTTCATAATTTTCTTCGTAAGTTTTATTTGAAGAAAAATATCTTTTTGAGGCTAAAATATTTTATTCTGTGCTGATTTAAATTGAAGCATCAGAAGCAAAATAAAGCTGATTCATATATATATATAAATTTTACAATATTTTTGCTAGGGCATGCAGTGTTTTCATTGTTGGGAGCAAAGTTTGCATAGCAAACCCGGGAGGATTGCAACGCAATCCTCCTGGGGGTTGGCGAGCTTTCGCGAGCAGGGGCAGAGCCCCCTAGCAATAACTAATTTTATTTTTAAAAATTAGATAGCTCCTACTTTAGGGGGCTTATCTCTCTCCCTCCGTGGATCCATTTCCATACACATATATGGTTAATCAAACTTATTATATTACAAGTATTTAAGTTATTGTAACGCACTTATTACAAGTATTTAAACTAGTATACTGTCTTAAATACTTCCAGTATATTTTTATACTGGTTCAAAATTTCCAGTATGTTTTCATACTGGTATCAAAATTTCCATTATGTTTGAAAACTGGCTTCAGAATTTCCAGTATGGTATCATACCGGCTTCCAAATTTCCTGTATGATTTCATACCGGCTTCAAAATTTCCGGTATGTTTTTACTGGTTCCGGTATCATTTTGATACCGGTATTTTGAATTTTTTCCAATAGGGTCTGTGACACCATATTAGAAATTCAAAAAATATTCGTTTTATAAGAAGACACACTTATTATACATTTCATTTAGCTCAATAAAATACTACTCTTTGGATATATGAGTTACTTTCGACGTTACATATATTTTAAAAAATAGCTAAACGCTATAAAATATTAAAAATATCATTGCATATCAAATATGTTACTCTTGCTTTCAGTCTTTCCTCTAATATTTAAAAGTAATCAGAAATGAAATAATTTGCTTTTAATAGCAGATTTAATCCACTTTATTTCTAGAAATAGTTCAGTGAACTACATGATGTACTTGAAATTTTCTCTAGTTTAAGCAGTTTATTAAACAGTTTTCTGCAGAAAATTTTTAAAAAAGTTTTATAATTTATGTTATGTAATTTCTTTTGGTTTTTCATTTTGTCTGTATATTTAAAAATTAATTTGAAGTTGAATTGCGTCTGTGATTACATTTCTTCGGAAATTTTAAGCCTGAAATTTTCTGCAAGTTTAAAAATGCAGGTAAGGGAATAAAAATTTATTAAGGTATATCTTACTCAATTTTATGTTTCTAGAAAGCGTTATTGGATTTAATAAATGGTTCCTTAATTTCCACTTTCACATTAACCATGTTTTCTGCACGAACTCTACAAAACTCCTATTTTCGCAGAGTTCCGAAAGTGAGATACCAGCTCCGGTGTCGTTCAAACAATCGAAACGCGTTTCCAAGTTATAAGATTTATCTCCGAGTACTGACAATATGGCTTCAGAAAATGATAATAATCTTACAAATTAAACCATTAATAAACCGCTATATCCTTTCAGTGCCGGAGGTTACTTTCTAAGCCACTTCTTTCAGAATATTTTTAGGCAGGTGGTGGTCTTATAGTGCTCTGTTAGAAAAATTATATTTACTAACATCCGAGAAAGACAACAGATAGCAGCACGAGTTCTAGTGTATTTTTTTGGATTAACACACAAATTTACTTCGTTTTCATTAAGATAAATAGAGTGGGATCTGCCGAAATTAACTTTTCACCAACATTTCCTGTTTGATTTAAATAGATGCGTACATTATTAAAATATCATTGAATTGAAATGAATTCAAACGAAATATCTGATTTATATTGACGATAGAGTAAAATATCAAACACAACGGCTTAGACCAGAGGTTCCCAACCTGTGGTACTATTTGGGAGTACGCGAAATCAAAGTTGGTAATGGTGGAAGTATGAAAACATAAAGAATTAAAAAAGTTACAGAATTTTTTTTCCTCAAGTTAATACTTGCTATTTAATATCGATAACATTTGAATAGTCGATTTTTACGGAGTATAATTTTTAGCTATCTTTATAAGTTAATGCGAAATTATTACAATACTGGTTTTATTAGTTTTGGCGCTGAACTAATACTATTGTAAAAATGCAATAAAATAAAAAAATAAGTCCAGCAAATGTTACTAATTTCAGTCTTTTGACTCTTAAGTTAACCCAAGCCCTTGGCGTTACTAATAAAAAGTTCTTTGCATAGACGGATGGCTGATGATGGGGAGGACATGACAGTAGGGGGTACGCGAAAATATAAAGATTAATCAAGGGGTACGCGAGGGAATAAAGGTTGGGAACCTCTGGCTTAGACACTTCAAGGAGATTTCAAGGCAGTAAAATTACCCATCGTTCCAAGAATCATTTGGGAGGCCAGCCAACGTGAAAAGAATTTAGACACCTCTACTCGGAACTTTACTGTAATCATGAATTCATTGTAGGCAAGTATTAAAGGAACCGGGGATTCTTACGTTCACTGTCCTCAATGTAATACATCAAAAGCGTTAAACTGGTCCAGACAATATTCAGTCAGTGAATAAAATCCAGTCTTATAACTACTCTAAGAGAACCGTCGATGTGGAAATTAAATACTATTTAGCATAGGGATGAAAATGACGTCAAAATGTATTGAATGCGAAGATAATCCTCTTACAGAATACAATACTCTTCCTTCGTTACAGATAAATGGTTATGCTTAGTGTAAAATATTTGAATTGAATCCTGTAGGGTGATTTTCAAATAAATTTCCGTCTTGGTGTTCCAGTCTAGAAATTGTTACATTTATTTTAACGAAAAAATTTTAATTCTAGTATTGCTTAGATTGTTTTAGTGTATTAAATAAAAATGTCATATAAAAGAAAATAGTTTCTAGACTATAATATTAGCCTGTTTAACGAATTTGTCTAAAGTAGAATAACTTAATATTTCAAAAGAGAAAAATGGAGTTTCGAATAGTAAGAATTTTTTTATTCCTGTTAATTGCGAACCATGGTCAGACAATAGTCTAATTCCAAACTTTCACGCCACACCAGAGGGAAAGCGTTGGATCCTCCAAGGATTTAAGCTGCACCATGCTAGAATCTACGGTGCATCTTTGGTGGATTCCAGTATCAAGCCTGTAACCCTCCGACCTCAATGCCAGGATGCTACCCCGGTGCCACCATGGCTCGTTTTCATTAAAATGGTAACACAAACTTATGTTCCAAAAAATAATTCGGATTTTCATTTAACTAGTTTAATATAACGAATATATTTTAATTTTCTTTTACTTTTTCCAGGAAATTGTAATCGTTACCTTGGAAGAAAGTACTTTTTATTTCAATATTTTTTTCTTTAGTTAGAAATAATTCTAACCAAAATAATTTTCTCTTCTTTTTATGAGTACTTCCTAGTATGAAATCAAAATTTATTTAAACCAATCGATTAACTGAAGATTAAGTTCGGAAAATATTGAAATTTTGCATTATCATCAAGATCACACAATTGTACGAAATTTCAAAAGTCTAACATATCAGGAATTGAGGGAAAAATCAATTACAAGAATCCATCTCTAGAAACATGAAACAAGTAAAATTAAATAAAAGTGCATAAAAAAGAAGCTATTAAAATAACTTCAGAAAGAGAAAAAGAAACTGCAATATCCCTAGAAATTCTTAATAGCCTTAAAAGCGTTCTGTTCAATGAAGCTCTGAAGATGGATGATATAATGACTTATGCTCAAACAAGCAACTTACAGGATGAAAATAAACGATTTAATAAGGTCCTGCTTCTTTTATTTGTGATTTCAAATTGTAAGTGGTATAGAACTAGATAGATAATAGCAATTGCGAGAAACCCCTAAATGCCAATTTCCATAATGTATAGAAAGTAAAGAGTTCTAAACTAAACAATAGTCATTCTTATCAATTCCTTTTCTACATCATTTATTTTCCTTTATTCTGAAATGCACACCACCAAAATTTAGCGATCTGAAGATCATTGTCTTTTTTCCTCTATGGTACACTTAACAAGTAAGCTTTAACTATCATCCCCCCTTGTATATGTGCCAAAAGCAGAGCGAATGAATATATTTCATTCCAATGAAATAAATTCCATGAATTATATTCCATTTAATTAGAGATATGAATGAATATGACATGCTAATTTGATGAATTAAAATGTTTATTGTTAAAGAAATCATTATTAGTGAATGATTCCAAACATTTCTGAAAATAATTGTCAAATATATAAAATATTCCTAAAAAATTCAGTATTGAGTTATGCAGTGAGCGAGACAATCAATCTGGCTTAGTGACAAAAAAATTAAGCACCAATTTTTATTTCTTTGAAGTTCCTGATATTATCTGATAAAAATATTTTTATTCAAGGTAATTTTGCTTTAGTTATAAATAACGAAAAAATGGAATGAGAGTATTTTTCCATTAAATTTGTATTTGCAAAAAATTGATCATTTTTCTTTTTATATATGAAAAGTTATGAGTCTATCGCATCACACTTGAGGTTTTATATAGCCTATTTACTCATCAAATTAATAGATTAATGTTTTTATTAAATATCAAGTAGTTTTAATAATTGATACACCAGCTTAACAAACCATGTTTTATTCCGTACAATATTATTTTTAAAACTTTTCTACTCAAAACTTTATTAAGCTTCTTACATAAAAATTGATGTTATACGTGAAGTGTAATTTATGTAATCTCAAGTGTTACAACGATTTTCAGGTTCAGACTACATCTGCAACTTCGATGCGATAAGTGATTAATTAATTAAGTAACGTCAAATAGCTGAATAATTAATTAATCAAGTAAATAAGCACCATTCTACTGAGATGCAATGAGCATCGAATAGTTAGTTAATCCCACGCAATCCTTGAAAACTAATTTCTAGAAGTTTTATTAATCTAGAGTAATTCTAAGATTTTATGTATGAAATACAGCTCAACCATGTTCATAACAATATAATTATCCTACAGCAAATTAATTATCTCTCAATTTAATTACATAGTTCTCGAGGATATTATTTTCAGAAAGCATTAGCTTTCACCAACTTAATTTATATCATACGCATAGACTTGTTTTTATCATCGTCAGCATTTAAGAAAAATATGTAATAAATTTATTCCCGTAATGTGTCTCGATTATTTGATTACTACATATTTTAGTAACATATATTAATGTTTTAATTGGCTTTTCGATATTAACATTTATCCTTTTAGTAGTTTAATGGGTTAAGGGGTGCCATAGCTGAGGAACGTGAATCGGAGGAAGGAGGTTATGGATTTAATTCTTTGGCTGTACTGTTAACCAGCATCTTTCAAAAACTGGTGAATAGATGCGCTTTTTAGCAATGGGTTGCGGCCTGAGGTCAAGCTTGATGCAGGAGGTTTTCCTCCAAGAGTGGAACAGTTCCCCTAAAGTGCGGTATTCACAACTAAACCACCCCACTTCTTTTGCAACCCAGCATGATAAACCCCTTCAACAATGTAAAAAACCGATGAGAGCGAGGAAAAGTTGGATTTCCATCGGGTTTCGATTTTCATTTGATCTACTAGGCCATAAAACTGAAATACAATAGTCTATTAGGGAGACCGATTCTCTTTCACAAAAGAGAAAACCCAAAAATGGGGGAGGAAGTGTGAGTGAGAGTGAGAGTCAGTCTGGAGAAATCAGGGCTGGGGACCCGTTTTGAAAGCGGGGGGAGGAGGAGACGCAGTAGCCTAGAGGATCGGGTTGCCCGTAGGTGCGGTTCACGTAGTCCGACGTGTGAATGACCAGCCAAATATTATGAACTGCAAATGGAAACGCTCTTCTAAGAAGCCCTCCAAATGGATTGGAACAAATCGATGGTGAATGTTCAGCTTAAAAGTCTTCAGGAAAGGCAGCTTACTCCTTTACATTTTAGATAAGTCAGACTTGTACCTCAAATGCTCCAATTTCACTATAGCCCATAGAAGATGCCACACCTCCCCTTTATTATGAATCAAGGACTCATGTACATGGCTAGAAGTGCAAGACCAAAGTGGGATTACAAACCCAATTATAAGCCCCGAAAGAAATGAATTAATTAATTAAAAAAAGGACATTTTTTTTAGTAAAATCATACCGGCATATAGTGTGATAATTATTTTCATTTTCAAATGTTTGTTAACAAATTAATTGGTGAATCAGGTTTCTATATCAGAATTAACAAGCTGCAAATACCATAATTGTACTATACTTTCGAAAAAAATATAGCATCCTATAATTTTTAGTTAATCTTGTTTTCAACTACTTAAAATCTAAATATGGGACAGAAGAATAATTTAAAAATATATCTTATTTATTTATTTATTTATCCATTTAATTATTTATTTTACTTTGGGGCTCCACATTCCTCAACCGATTTCTTCAAAAATGATATTGTAAGGCTTAAATAATAATGGAACTGTGTTTCGTGACTAGAAGCATGAAACATTCGTGAAATTCAACCTAAATGCTTCATTTACGATATTTTTTCCGTAGAAATCTTCAATCTACATACTCAAAATTCAACTAATGTCTCAGCTTATCAAAGCTTTAAATCATTTTTCTATGGTGTTTCACAGAAAACATAACTTCACGGTAACTCTAATTCTACAACTTTAAAATTCAATTCATTCTTTGCATATGCAAATTACCACCCGATTACACCTTAATTAACTCCTTATTTGAATGAAGCTATTTAGATTCTCTTACATTTATTCCCCTCTCTACAGTCAGTACAAAAGTCATTTTTTCCGGCTTTTGAATAAAGTAGGACTGTTGAGGCAAATAATCAAATCTTTGACGATTGAACAGTTCGTCTTTCCAAGACAATTCTAAATGCGTATGCTTCTCTTAACACAAATACAATCTTTCCTTTTTCCTGTTTAATTTCATTAAACAGGATAGATCGATTAAGAGCCCATTCCCTACAATGTTACTTAATAGATTGAGAAACTCTGTTTCTCTTTTAGCTTCTGAAAAATTTTATTTAAATTTCTGAAATATCTTCTTTGACTTTATAAATTCATTCGTCGTATTTAGAAAATATAGCAAGATTATCCAGCATCCTTAAGATCACGATTAAGCGGATTCTCTCGATATCTTCTAAGAACATGTTTCCTGGTATAGAAGCAGGGATGTTCAATTTTCCCATGATAAATCCGTGGAGTGAAAATTTTGGATTTTTTCTCATTTCGTTAGAAGTAATAAAGTCATCAGCATGTATAGATACATTACGGTAGGAGGTAAAATTATAATTTAACAGGATCTTTAGATATTCCAAAATGCTTGTTCCAAGAGGGGTATGAAATTTTACTACCTCTATGGTATAACATCTGTTGCCGCCCATACTCAAAGAAAGAAAAAAATCTTCTAATAGAGCATTGAAAATAGAACTTCCAGTACAGTAGTAAAATTATCTATAGGGTCATTGCAGGTAATATGTTTGCTCCAAGAAGTGTATGAGATTCTAATGCTTTAATGATTATGACCTCTGAACGTACCAGTATTCAAAAAATATATATAGCAGATCATTAAAAGGAGAGCTTTCAATAGGGTAATGAAATTTTCTACAAGGTCCTTGCATCTCCTAATATTTTTGCTCTAAGAAAGGTGTGCAGTTTTAATGCTTTACTCATACGACACCTATACCAACCCGTACACAAAGACAGGAATATCTTCCAGTAGAGAACTTGAGAGAGTCTGTATTACTAAGGAGAAAAAAACCTTTGAAGAGGACGCCCGTACTACCTGTAAGGAAAAAGTTAATTAACCCTTCCTCAGGCATAGCTGTTATATGCCGCATATTAGTCTCGGCGATCGCTTACATCACATGCTCTTTTATATTTACAATATTTTAATTTAATTTTGTAATTAAATACCTAAAATATATTCATGTTTCTATATATTATTTTATTTTCATAATCTTGCAAAACCATCCACCAGTTTTCTTTTAAATCGTTCTCACCATATAGATTATATATTATAAAGGTTGCAACTAGAAAAAAATTACTGTCATTAATGCCACGCCGCACCACTCACTCACCACGTTAAGTTTATTTTCTATTAAACGATTAAAATAGTATACAATTTAAATAAAAAGAAAAGTTATTACTTTGCGTACGGCGATCAAAAAGATCGGATTATTGACTTCCGGCCCTTAGAGATGGGTGACTAAATCCGACCTTCGTTAATTCCAATCCCTCTCTGGTCTATGAAAATAGCTAAAACTGCGCGATACTCTTGCAACTGATTTCCTGGTGGAACGCGAAATATACCCAAGCGATCTGAAAGATTGCCCACACCTAACATAGATTTAATCTATGTGAATGACTATTCTGATTCCATAGTACTTACTATACTAGCCTTTATAGAGTTAAAAAAGTCCCCTTTAACGACTTTTAAATAAAGTATGTAGAAATGTTGAAGCAAGTAATGAAATCTTTGACAGCCGAGCACCTTCGTTTTCGCAAGGCAATTTATTCTAAAAATATGTGTATCTTTCTTACAAATGCATTTTATTTTTCTTGCTACAATGGATCCGTCATTGAATAAAACGTAACCTTATCACTTTCCGTTGTTCGTCAAGAGATTTAGAGAAGTTTAGTAAACAGGTCTGATCGATTAGGGACCCGTTCCTTACGATGCGTTTCTGGAAGAATGAGAAGTCTCTGTATCGCATATCGAAGTCGTTTTTCACATGGGGTGAAAACGGAAACTGCGAATCAATATACAGAAAGTGCATAATGCTTAGTGCTTTCTGTTCTGGAAGGGAAACATTTGGCATCTCCTGTGCTCAGAGAAGGAATTGTGAAAATAAATCCATTTTATCGACTGAATGCGAGCCTTTTTTTATTGAAGCTCTGAATAAATGATAGAAAATGACTGCTAAAGGAAGGAACTAACATATTTTTAGAACATACACATTTTAAATTTTAAACGGAAGCGTAAAGTCCTTTGCGAGTTATTAAATAAAAACAAATTATTTTATTGAAATCATAAAATATTTTCTAACTTTACTAGCTTTAAGTTAGCGAAATGAATTTTTTTAAAAAGGCTTTTTTTAATACAGTAGAAAAGAATCGATACATGTGACGTCAGAATCAGACATCAATCGTAGCTGCGCATGATATCTAGAATCTAATGGGGCGTGCGATAGAGTATCATCTTCCGGACAAAAAGGTTCCAGGTTCGAGACTCGATTTGACCAAGGATCCACCATGTATATCCCAGGAATCAAACATGTGGAAAATTTGTGATAAACAATAATATGTTTTCCTTTTTGTCGATTCCCTTTTCTTTTTGTTTGTTTTCATGTTTTTATTAGTCTTTGCCTACAATCGTGTATTCTGTGCTGCAGGTACCGCTCTAACGCCATTTATGGTTTTCTCATGTTCGGAATATCACATTCCAATAAAAAAAACCTAGGTGCTTCGATTTGAAATTTGTGAAATATTGTCACTGTAACCATAACAGCTGAAATGTTGTTTTTCACATCATTCTTGAACGTATACTTTAAAATACTAGCATCCAAAATTTCACACTGTTTCCTTGAACAGCATGATCACTAATGCTTCAAATATCGACAAAGTTTTCTATAACCACCCTGTTATGTAGATTTCATTTTCTCCCACTTCTTCGCAAATGTTTTTAAGTTATGTGGAACGATCACTTCGTTCCTTTTGAAGGGGGTTCAACTCGTTCATAGTCGCCTGGAAACCTTAGAATAAAAATTTTTTGAGGTGTAGATAATATTAATATTCACCGTTACATATTTCTTAGTCTAGGTTTGTTTCAATTCTATGGATTCTGACTATTTGAAATTTAACGTAGAAGGAAAGAGGATAATTATTGTATGGCAGACAATAACGTTTGAAACAATCTTTAACGCAGGCTGACTTTACATTCCATAAATTATGAGAAGAAAGTAAGTTTTACTATTATATTGAAGCACTTTTAAAAATATCTATACACTATATGCCCAAAAGTATCCGGACACTTGCAGATTTTCACATTTTTTAGAATTTCTCCGGAATGGTTTAACCGACTGCCTTTAAACTTCGGACATGTAAAGAATAGACAATAACTCACATTTTACATTGAAGATTCGGTCCTCAGGGCAATTAGGGGGCCGTCTACAAACTGATGAAGACAAAAACGTTTTCTGGCCCACCCCGCTTCACAGAATACCGATAACAAGATGCAACTTTCAGAAATGGTAATGTTTAAAGTGCATAATATTTATAGGAATTTTTGTGAACTCAGCGCAAATATTTGGGAAGATATAAAGGTTTTCTTTAAAACTCTCAAATTTTCTCACCTGTTTTTTGCTTATAACATGCAGAGTTTTCTGTTATATTATACGAAACTTACAGGAAAGATGACAATATGTTAGAGAACCATTTGTGTAAAACCTTGGAAAAGAATTGTTGAATATTACATGAATTATGAGCAATTTTAGTAAATAGTGTTTTACTGCGCATGCGCGGAACATAGTGTAATTTTTCTTTCACAACTTTAAAGCCAGATATATAGGGCAACTTATATAAAACAATTCAGCTCAATATCATTAGTATTCAGAAAGATATCGGCATTACAACGAGCAGAATTTTAGCTCCTGTCGAAGAGAAGCTAAAAGATGAGGGGTTGTACACAAATTGATATTTGTAAACTTATATCTTTAAAAAGTTATATTGAATTGTATAGTGGTTAGAATTTGCTGAATACCCATGAACACATCTAATATTCATAACGAATAAAAAAATATATATGTAGAATTATTAAAATATTTTAAGAAAAGAAATTAATTAGATAAAAAATCGTTTCGCCATAAAATAAATATATTTAAAAATATCGTTTGGCCGTAAAATTGTAATATGTAACTTGTTAATAATCATGTAAATAATATAATTATAGTAATAAAATTTTTGTTATTTATAGTGCCTAATTAGCTGGAATTTAAGTTATGCATGTAATTGATAAGTGTTCATGGATATGCAGCTAATTCTAACCGCTATACAATTCAATATAACTATTTAAAGATATAATTTTAAAAAATATTAATTTGTCTACAACCCTTCATCTTTTAGCTTCTCATCGACAGGAGCTAAAATTCTGCTCGTTGTAATGCCGATATCTTTCTGAATACTAATGATATTGAGCTGAATTGTTTTATATAAGTTGCCCTATATATCTGGCTTTAAAGTTGTGAAAGACAAATTACACTATGTTTCGCGCATGCGCAGTAAAACACTATTTACTAAAATTGCTCATAATTCCTGTAATATTCACCAATTCTTTTCCAAAGTTTCACACAAATGCTTCTCTAATATATTGTCATCTTTCCTGTAAGTTTCGTATAATATAACAGAAAACTCTGCATGTTATAAGCAAAAAACAGGTGAGAAAATTTGAGAGTTTTAAAGAAAACCTTTATATCTTCCCAAATATTTGCGCTGAGTTCACAAAAATTCCTATAAATATTATGCACTTTAAACATTACCATTTCTGAAAGTTGCATCTTGTTATCGGTATTCTGTGAAGCGGGGTGGGCCAGAAAACGTTTTTGTCTTCATCAGTTTGTAGACGGCCCCCTAATTGCCCTGAGGACCGAATCTTCAATGTAAAATGTGAGTTATTGTCTATTCTTTACATGTCCGAAGTTTAAAGGCAGTCGGTTAAACCATTCCGGAGAAATTCTAAAAAATGTGAAAATCTGCAAGTGTCCGGATACTTTTGGGCATACAGTGTATATTTAAAACGCTAACGTACATGGCACACAAAAGAGGTTAACTTCTCTTTTGCCTAAGGCAACGATCGGTTTGTTTACGAAACAAAACCGTAGCCATATTAGGCATAATTTCATAAGTACAGCCTCATACTATATTCGATCTGGTATAAAACAACTTTTTCTAGAAAATAATGTTCTTATACTATAATGAAACTTTGGATGAAATTATTCTAAATATCAGTTGGAAATGAAGCAAATGGTCGTAAGCGATCCGTAGAACGTTCAGATCAACGTCAAAATAGTTTAAGTCAGAGAAGGGGAAATCCTGTTAAATTCACAAATTAAGATGAACATCATGGAGCTTATTATTGTCAACATTGTATATTGTCAACTTTTCCGTTATACACACACCACTAGGAACCTTTTTTTTTTGTCTTGGCGAATTTCTTATAGCGCTGAATCGCCAACTTGGCTCAACTTCTTTTTTGACGATAGTTGACGATTGCTGTATTTTTGATTATCTGAAGCATTAGAAGCAAGAATGCGCCAATTTGGCCGAAAATGCATGGTGTGCATATAATGGAGCACAGATGATCTGCGCAGGATCACCTCGTATAAATAATTGAGCTCACATATACAAATAAACGTGCGATAATTAGAAAAAGTCAAACCATTTAAATGGTAAAGTTTTTAGCACATAATGGTTGAGAATTATCTAGAAGAACTGCATTAAAATTTTCAGAAGAAAAAAGTAGAAAGAGGTATCTAAAAATAGAAAATCCATCACCAAATCTTTGAGATGGCAGTAATGGCAAAAATCTGAGTTTGAAATGTTGCTTGCAATAGATTTAATTTATTGCTCGAAGGTAATGTTTTATCTAAACACAGAATTTTAAATAGAAAAAAAGAGGTGACCCGTCAAATATATCTACTGATATGAGAAATTAATTTCAAACCGCAAAATTCAGAATTTTTCTTGTACTTGTATATCATTTACTTCATTTGAAATTTAATTAAATAATCTTTCTTTCGTATATAGTCGTAGCTATTTTAAAATCTAAGCGATCTATGAAGATCTATAATTTCTGAAATATTTCTTAAATGAAAGATAAATTCTTACGCCTAATGATGTGTTAACAAAAAAATATTAGAACTAATTAATTTTTGTTTTGGTGAAAGCTGAATGATTTTTCTCGGAAGCCATCAAATTTGCTTGAAAAGAAATTAAAAGCTTTGATCCTCATTATTTTTTGAAATTTATAACTGTATTATAATATTATGAACAAGTATATAAAAAAATTAGTGAATGAAAAATTTTTCTCTAGCCACCTGCAATCATTTTGTTGTCAATCATCACAAGTTAATTAGGATGTTTAATAAAGATCCAGCAAAATAAATTAACGTTATATTATATGAAGACAACATGATTTATCAGCAAACAAAATATTTTAAAAAAGCTGTCAGATCTTAAAACAGGAGATAAATATTGGCCATCCTCAGATTTTATTACCTTGTTATTCAAGTGTCGAGCACACCTGGAGATGTCTTTTATGTAGATACTTTCATTACTTAAATATGCAACTAAATTTTGTCCTATAATAACATTAACATATAACTATTAAGGCACGTTTATAATTTTGAAGACAGACTTTGGAAAATAAACTTTGTTGCCTTTTAATTTCGCCTGCAGCAAAATTTTGAAATATAAGTATTATAGCATTAAATATTGAGGTACAGTATAAATATTATTCAGTATTAAGTATTGAATTTTCAAAAATACGATAGCAACGCTTGCTTTATAGTGTGAAATGTGGAATATGGTGAAATTGCTTTATACCATGAAATTAAATGTGACATGTTATGCTTGTTATTTCGAATAACTATATTAACCCGTTTTTATGTTTAAAGGAATGATGCGATATTTCTTTGTTAAATAATAACTTAATCAGTTTTGTCACCTTCTTTCACATATTTTATTAAAATTAAACTCTATGCAACCCTTTCGCACACAATGAAGTATCTCGCTTAGCGAATTATAGGTTTTTTGAAATTTTAATCTGTAATTAAGTTAAAGTAGCAATCAATTTAAAACACAAAAATATTTGGACACGCTTATGTGCCTCAGATGTCTTTTATGCTCCTTTATAGATTGTCAGAATGATAATTGTCCTAAATAAGATGTATAATCTAATTAGTCATGTAATAATAGCCTAGGTTATTTAGATTGGGAGACTATCAAAGTGGTAATCATGATTAGATCATGACGCATATCAAATTTGAATTAATGTTATGAAAAAATTACTCCTTGAGAGCAAGAATGTTTCTATTTATAAGTAATGAAAATTTTCATGGATAGCTGTTTTGTGTTTATTAAGTGTAACTTTCAAAATAGACTAAATGAATTTTATATTTCCTGCTGGTTTTTCTCAATTTTCAGATATTATTAAGGTTCTTTTAAAACTAAAATTCAGTATCTGAAATGCCTAAATCAACTTCGATTTCAAGCATTTTGATGAATCCAAAATGAATAACAACTAGAGGATGATCTTACATGTTAGAAACTTATTTTCACTAATATTATAAATAAAAACAAATTAATAAGGTTATAGAGCATGTTTTGCCCAACACATATTTTTTCACTACTAAGTGCTTACTTTTTCTACTCCTTACTTCTAAAACGTCGAACGTTTTGATACTGTCACTTACGATTATAAATTTTTTCTTTGTTACCTTTTATTTTAATTTATCTTAAAAAATCTTTTATTTATGAAAATTGACCGTATTGATAATTTGAGTCGTGTAGCTGCAAAACTGACCATTTCCAAAACAGAAAATTCTTCAGAAAAGTGGATTTTCTATCACGTCTAGCCAAAATGAGATTTTAAAAAATACTGCATGGAATTCCATGCATTTGGGTAGTGTGATTCAGTATGCAAGTAGGCATGAAGAATGTGGGGGAATATTTAAGGTTTTGTTTTGGAATTGTCCAGAGTTTTGCAGTTCGTTTTGGATATTATGAATGGACAGTTTTTCAACCATCTGAAATCTAAATAAATACGCCAACTTGTATAGAAAATAGGAGACATAATAATTTTCTCAAAGTAGTATTAAAATAAAAAGGTATCCCATAAAAAATTGATTCAGTCATAAAGAAATCAGATCGTCATGGACACATCTTCTCCAGGGTCTTACTATCTTAACCGCTTAAGGACTTATCCCGAGTTAACTCTTCCTAAATACCGTAGGTTACAAAATAACTCATTCTTTAATCAGTTAATAGTAGTTATATAGTAAATACTATTATTTCTCACTTGATTCTTATTCTGACAGTAGTGAAATTCCATGCACTTGCACGTATTTATGAAGGAGATCACTGTGTTCTTTTTTGGCTCAAATGCCGCTGATCTTCTGTCTCCCCTCTCTTTTCTGAAGGAACAACCGACATTTCCGTGGTCTTTATGCCCCTCCCGTCTTCCACATCCACTTTTATACATAAATAAATGAATTATTATGAATAGAACCCACTGTTGCTGCTTTGCCACCTCTCACTTCCATGTAAACATATCTCTTTTATAATACCGTATCTGATACGGATAACTTCAACATTTTGCTCAAAAGTGCATTAATTCAGAAAAACCAAACTAGAACTTATCGCAGTGTACACATTAACAGCCTGCGTTTGGCCAAAGATTCACGAAACTACCGCTGCGCTGCCGAGCTGATTTGTAAATGGTTGGGTTTTATTCCGTATCCATTAGTGGAGATGGCCATTTCTTCAGCACACCTTAATTTTCGGGCGCATTTTAAACATGAAAAGGGCCAGGTTTTAAACATTTTCGGGTTGTTAAGTAGTGGAAGAGATCATACAGACTTAAAATCTTTGAAAAAACGCATTTATGAAAAAAATGGAGGTGGCCACTTTTGCAACTACAGGACACATCTAAGGTTGAAACCACTCAACTTCTACTATGTTAATGATTAGAACGCATTCTTATTACTTACTTATATATAATTTGACCTTTTTCATATTTCTTGAGATGAAATTATTGAATTTTCACTCACTTACTGATGTGCTAATGTTTTGAAATTTTATACACTTGTGTATTCTTGGTGATGTTTTAATATTTTCATAACTTAATTATCGATTGATAGAAATTTAATTAAAAGGTATTTTATAATCATTTAATAAATTTTTAATAATTAATATAAATTTTAGTGCTATACGAGTGGCTTCACTTGGTAGTGAATTCGAGAAAGATTTCTTTCTTGATTCCGTAGTATTTATATTAATGAATTATAAATTAATGCTATATTAATTATTAATTATAATTAATAATTCATTATTATTTTATTATATTATAAATTAATCATAATATAACGAAATATTAATGAAAAACAAAGAAAGCGGGAAATAATTAAAATAAAAAAAATTCTACATTTAGCACACCAATAACAGCAGGTTTCTAAAAATTGTTTTTATTTTTTTATGATGCAAAGAAAATCATTCACCTCAGAAATTCATATACCTCAGAGCTCACTCTTGATTATCTGCATTTAGTCTGCTTTTTAAAAGATGCAAAATTTTCTAACATTAATATGTAATAAGATTGTATTAAGTATGCATGATTTCTTGGAACAGAACTATAAGTTAAAGAAGTTTTTCGTACAGGAAATCTAGTTAAATAGTTTAATTTTACTCTTCATATTCCAAACTTAGTTAATCGCGATGAACAATTTTACACAATTTTTTTTATGAGACATAGCTCATAATCAGCGCTTACAGATCATTAGCCATTTAATAATATACACATTCCTAATCTTTTCTTTTCGTATTCAAATATTAAATAAAAACCTTCTTTACTTTTTGAAATTATGGGTTTTTTCCCTTATGATACTCATAACTGCTTCCTGCTTTGTTAGAGAAGTATCGATTCTGTTAAGAAGGATAGAATAGAAAAGCTTTTCATCCATTTGTTTAGATTGAACCCAATTTTATGTTCTTCCTCAACTAGATTTCTATTCATTTGAATAATAATTGATTTGAAGTTAACTGATTAAGATTTTCTGCATAGAAATTTAAAAAAATCAAATTTATTTTTAAAGAATTTAATGATGCAATCTGATTCTTCGGGTTTTCAGCTTTTATTGGTTTTAGAAAACATACTCTTTTCATGATGATGAATAAAAGGAGGTTTTCATTTATACTGCCATTTTCTTGTCCTAATTCCTTGGAAATCATGATTTATTAAATGAATGTAACTGATTCATTAAAAAATGGCCCCAATCTCTTAACCATCCTCTAGTCAATTACTAGATTATTACATTAAAAATTCTGTCATCTTTATTTCATTCGAGCTGTGTAATTTTGTAACAAAATTTTATAATACTCTTTAACTCGCTCTCCAGCTAATTAGCAGATTATTGTATTAAATATTGCATTTCATCTTAAGTTAATTAGAATTCTGCTGCAGAAATAAAATTTTCAATTTACTCTTAACTCCTTCTCTAGCCAGTTAGCAGATTATTGTATTAAATACTGCATTCCATCTTAATTTTATTAGTATTTTATCGCAGAAAATTACGCGAAAATATTCAAATTCTTCATTCTTCTTCAAGTTGTTATAAAAATTGAGAGAGGACGATTATTGAATTCCTGTTATTCTGTGATGCTCATTTGGCATTAACAAAATTTGACAATCAGAACATGGACTTTATAGAATTAACTTAAAAAAACTTTTTCAAAGCTTGATGCATTTCGTTTCTTTTAAAAAATTTCTGTGCAAAACATTGGTATCTTAAAAGAATTTATATATATATACATGCTGTTGTTTATATCAAATAATAATTTAGAGTATATTCTAGCAGGTTAAATCACAGTCTGAACACTGATGATAAAAAATTCTTTGTTATATCATTGTCTTTTCAGGTATAATTCTTTTCTTATTTAAATCCGTAACTAATCCGTAAATTATTTTGTATGATCATCACAAAACTCGAACTTTTCAAATTCATTTTCTTTTTTAAAATATTCTGATATAAATATGTTAGGTTTAGCTTGGTTATATTAACGTTTCGTTTTGAAGCAACACGAGGCCTGTTTTGGAACGGACCTCGTAATTTTGAAGCGTGGTCAGATGACGAGAACGACACCTGATGCGGCGCCCCTTTCTCCAAACTTCCGTACTGCCCCAGTAGTAGGACGCCTGGTCCTCTAAGTATGATTTAGCTTCCAACAGGCCCACATATACGGCGGATGTTCAGTGGAATCGGGTCAGGCCGGGACCCTACCACTAAACCACTGCCGCCCGCAAAAATGTTAGGCTTGATTAACCAATGTCTTGCAAAATTCAAATAAGTGACAATTATAGTCAGCATTAATATGCCATCATAAATTGCAGCAAAGACACTATACCACGATAAATTGCAGAAAGCATTAATATGTTTTAGGGAAAATATTTTAAGAAACTAGCTTCGTTACTCATATTGTGTAGTAGATAGCAATGAAATACTGACTGTGAATAATTTGACAGGATTTACGCTATGTTCCCTTTCCGGTAGGGATTTTTTTGCGAAAAGTATAAGGATTTATTTCTATACTGTGATCAAGTTAAGAAAATAGGAGGTTTGACTATAAGCTTTTAAAATGCAGTCAAAGTTTTAACTTTTGATAATGATATACACCATTGAAAAAAAAATTAGGAAATGTGCCAAAATAATCGTTTTTTGTTTGACAGAACAAAAAAGTTGTTCACAACAAAGTCATTTTTTATAAACATGATGGATGGCTTCATGAGAAGAATATCGATTAAAAAAAGCGTTTAAAAATACTAAATAGGACAAAAGACTTTACGCTCTATCACGTTTCATTAAATTGTTGGTGATATAATACTCAAAACTCTGCCACTGAAATTAAACATTTAATCAAAATTGTTCAACTGGAGCGTAAATACGAATAATATGGCAACTTATTCTTACAACTGAGCTATGATTTCTACGAGATAAGACGTATACAAAAAAGTTACTGATTTTCGTCGCAATCTGTAAGCACGAAAGCACCAAATTATTTACACAGCTTAACAACTGGTGAGAGAAATTCAAGAAACTGTAATGTAGTTTTAAAATCAAAATCTCTGGATATCTCTTCTCCTTGATTGTAAAAGGAAACTTGGTTGCTGATATACAGCTCATCATTATCTAAACCTCATGAATAGATTATCGATTATCATGCCTCCTGTCAGAAGGATGAGTAATCATACACAAACCACAAACAAGGCAATACCCCGCCCTGCTTTAGCATCCAGGTCTACGTTGGATGACTAGCCGCCACGACTTCATCTGTCATTGTGGCCCCTGTATAATAGTCCCCATTACGAGCGGCTCATGCGGCGACTCCCCACCCCTTTTATCGGGGTACGACCCGTCATCAGAGATGGGCCCTGAAAGCCACACCACCATTACTATACCCACCAGGGAAGCGAGAATCCGCTTACTTATACGATGGCTTCTCAACCGTGAACTCGCAGTGCCCGCCGGTGGGATTGGAAAAATCAGTAAGATCAACTTCTGGATTTCACATATCTTGAATGAAAACAGGAAAGATTTAAGGCTGGATTCCTACAACACCAGAGGTATATCAGCAACACTTATAGTGAGTATTGCTGTGAGATAATCTAGCAACAAGTGCAGTGATTACTGATGTGAGCTTTGTAATAATGGTAACTTAATTAACGATGATGCAACGGAACATGTATGAAAAAGATTGCAAGATCATTAAGTCTAACCAGTTTCAGCTTATCATCCTACTATTGATTTCATAGTTGGATAAGAGTAGTCCATTCCTTAAAAAACTTGAGGCAAGGAAAGCAGTTCTTTAACGATTAACCAAAAACAACTTTGGATAATTTCCCGAGTCAAAAATTCTCACTGATTAATACCCTAACAAAGCCAACTAAGTAAATATACTGAAAACGAATTTCAACATTACTAAACAAAGGATTGTTGTGTTATATGAAATATATTTCTTTCACAAATTTAAAGACTCATTTTATATTTTTTGAAAATTGAGTTTATATTATTATTATTAACTTAAGCTCTTATTTTTCAAATAATTCAACGCCACAGTTTCGAAGAAAACCACATGAAAAAATTCTGGGTGCTATAAAATTCTCTTGAAGAGAAATAATTATGAAACTCTGTTGTTAAATCTTTAACATTTTTCTCCAACTGATGTAAGAATATTGCATAGATGTAGAAAATAGAACATGAATTGTTATGTAAAACATTTTATGTTACAAAGGCAATAGAATTCTTAAAATTTCATTGGCTTTGTACTATATTTCAGATAGAAAAGATACATTAAACAGGAGCATCGAAGAAACATTTTATTATAAACAGTTCGTGATTTCTGAATACGAAATAACTTTAGCTATATATTTATTATACAGACATATGTGTTTTAGAAGTTTACAACGGAAACATCTGTTATCCTTAAATCATACGATGTAAGCTATTTGGAATTCCAGACTTCAGAAATAGCAGCTTTGTTTCACAGCTTGCGTCTTTGATACTTGATTTATATGATTCTTGAATTACAGATAAAATAATAATAAAAATAATATATAAACAGCAAAATAATTCTAAATACATCTTTAATGGTGATAAATATTAACTATAATTGAAATTATCATTCTAAATTCATAGAAAGTTTTAAATTATTGGGTTTTTATATTCACAAATTCTTCGTTCTTATTTTATCTTGAAACAGTAGAGAGCAGATGTTAATATATTGAATACATATGCAGATAGTCCAATATTTTAATGATGGAATAAAAATAGCAGAGAGCATCTGTTAATCTATTAAATGTGTAGGTAGATGGGTAAATGCCTTTACTCATTATCGTATGAAATCCGTAGAATAAATTTATAAAATTTATGAGTGATGAAGCCTAAAAAATATTTTTCATGATGTGGGTAATTGTAGTTATGATTTATTATCTTTAAAGTTATATTTTTCATTATTTTTGTACGTGTAAAGTAAACTTACCAATAATTCAAGTATCATATGAATAAACAGTAATTTTATGTATAATATTTTAATTAAAAATATGTAAAAGTTTTTCATTTAATTTGTGATAATTTTGAAAAACTTTTTTAAAAACTGTCAATCTTTATAATGAAAGACAGATCATTTTTTTGTGAAAGAAGTTTGTATTCCTACATATCTAAAGGACCGTTGCTCTTGTGAACAATAGTCATTTATCAATTGTGCAAGGTGTCAAAATATTTTTTGTTTCCAATGTTTTGATGATAACTATTATTCTGGTTTTTGTACCTAATTTAATGTAAAAATATACGGTTACTAGTACAAAATGAAAGATAAAATGAAAATCTATTAATAAATGTAGAATAAACTTCTAAAATTTATGAAGGATAATGCCTAAACAAAAATGTTTTACGATGTGAGTCATTATAGTTAATATTTATCACCATTAAAGATGTATTTATAATTATTTTGCTGTTTATATATTATTTTTATTATTATCTTATCTGTAATTCAAGTATCATATAAATCAAGTTATTTTCTGCATAAAAATAATTAAAGTTTTAATTTAAATTATTTTTAAATTTTTAATTTAATTTGGAATAATTTTGAAAAAAATAAAATAAAAACGCAGTCATGACCGAACTGCGGACCTAGCGAGTAGTAAGCGAGCGCACTGACATCTAAGCTATCTGAGCACTAACTGTCTGTGAAGAATTACTGGTATATAAGTTGCGCCCAAAGTTTGAGGGCCATTTCCTTCGAATTGGCTGGCCGTTGCACTTTTTTAGATTAATGGGTGAACACCCTAATAGTATGCTACCAATATGCCAAGTGTCATCCCAAATCAATCTATATGGATCATGGTCTGTATTTATAGTTCAACATCTCTAAGCAGTCAACATTAAAAATGTAGAGTAATCATCAACAAATTGTTAGTCAGTATAATCACAAGATTAAAGAAGCAGTTTGAAAATCCATATTCGGCTAGTGCTTCCCAAATAAACAAACAGCTATGAAACTCTTTATATTCTTCAACTCTAAAAATCAATAAAAACTAAAAAACAATTATATAACTTAGTAATCCAAGTCGAATACGAATGCTTCTAAGCAGATGTTCTTATGTTCCGTTTGTTGACTACATCAACTGCCAGCATGAATTTCCGTCTAATGGATAGTTTGGTTAAAATAAAACGAATTCTAAACTTGTTATGTATGTTATTTAACTGGAGTTGTCAAGTCACACTCATAGTTTTAAGACAGTTGTATAACAAAAAAATTGAAGACTACTCAAAATGCGTGATTTATAGTTATAGATATTCTGAATATGGTTGAAAGATATCTATAGGGTGTTTAGATAGAGGATTTTTAGTAGTTTAAAACTATAAAGAAGAAAAAAAACTTTAATGTAACATGGTGTCGCAAGTAACGCTTAATTGTTGAAAATCGCGAAAATAAGTATGCAGGTTTTAACCCCAGAGAAGTGGGAAGGCAGTTGTCAGTTGATCTTTGAATGCGTTCGTAGGTTCAGTAGATTGACTTACATAAGTTACATGCTAATATGTGCTTCAAATGACACATCAGTAGCACGCCTGTTACATTCGGACGTGTTCGGGAATAGTTTTTCTGCCATGGTACACTGCGTAGTCACATTCGCAACCGCAAATTTTAACAATATCTGCAATTATTTTTTTCGCGTCATTCTTATACTGTTCGTTTAAAAAAACCCGAGACTAGCATTTTTGGACGATTTTACTACGAAAATGGGTGACAGGCAATGAGTATAACGAGCACTTTTCCGGAGTTCATGACCTTCGTCCGATTAGGCGCATTTTTTTAGTTAGTCTTTGTAGTAAATCAATAAATGAAAATAAAATGTTTTAATATAGTACTAAGTAAAAAGTAAACATCCCTCCCTCCATTTCTCCCTTCATCCCTATTTTGGTGAAATCAAATCTGTCTGGCGCATGTGTAAAAGCGCGGAGGGTTCCCGTATCTGAGAACGATTAGTAGTTCCTTTTGTTGTCCAGAGAACCACAAGCTGTACTGAAAACAAGCAGTCAAAAAATCTAAATGTAATTGCTATTTTATGACCCAGCAACGCATCCTCTACTTTACACAAGTTTCAAGTGTGATGTTTCCATCTCCATTCTAATTTTTTGGGAACTAGATGCAGTAGAACCGATATTCCAATTCTTGATCATTGACTTGAGTTGACTTGAATCACTGAGAAAGATCTTTACACACTCGGTGCCGCCAAAAGACAATGCCTTTAGAAATGTGTTTGCAATTTTCATCTGCACGCAATTTGAGATAATGAATGAAACATTTATAATTTCAAATTGAACCAAATCTAATTCTTAAGTTCCGTTTATCTGTTTACTTTGTTATTCACAGAATGTTTAATAAGGTCGAAAATAAGACCATGGGTGATGAGATAGATAAATAAGAAACTGTTAGCGCATTTAATCTGGGTAAATGAATTCGTAAATAAAGATAATTACAACGGCCATACTGCTTTCTACCTTATTTCTTGTCTTTTAGGACTTAATTTTGGATGTTTATCTAATTGATTTCCCTCAATTCTTTTGTTTTGTCCAATTGTGATCTCAATTACTCATTCAATGCAAGTGTGTCAAAGTTAGCATCAAAATCTGGAAGAATATTGTAGTTTGTACGTTCTGTTTATTTTTTTCGTGCGAAAATCAATTTTTGCCAAACCAAAGAAAAGATATTAAATCTATAAATCATGAAGCTTCGAATGTGTTTAAATATAAGTAGTAGGTACAAGAATTACAAAGATCGTTTCTGTTTAAGGAATTAATAACATTTCAAATTTTTAGACAAAAATTTTGAGAATCATTTGAATAAATTCAAAGTGATAGATTTTTGTATTTTAGTATGAATGTTTATGCGAACTTAATAAGCGTACTTTAAAGTATAGCTGAGCAATGTTGCTGAATAATATGTAAAAATTAAGAAATTGAAATACAGTGTATTTAAGTATTCATTCATAATTAATTTTTTGTAAAATTTCTTATGAGAATCGTAATATTTTCTAAAACACAAATTAGTAACTGTTCAAAATTATTTTTGTTGGAATTACTTTGGAGAGTCATCATATGTACAAACAGGAATCAACAGTTAAGTGTTAGCAAAGAGAGGGAGAGAATTTTAATAGTTCCTTTAAACAATAACTATTTAAAGAATTTTTGGGGGGCGTAGTAATTATGGCATTTTCATAAACTTTTTTCCTAATAGCACTTGATTACCCAACCGAGTCCTTATAAATGGGACGCATCGCTTATTAAAAGTAAAACTTAATGAAAATTTTTCGCGAAACAATTTATTATATCTTACTTCACTACTTTAAAAGCACAAAGTTAGATTGGTTAAATCAGCCATCCATTGAACTAATTTAAGTTTATTCTCGCTTAAGAACGAAAAGACTTGCTCAAAAAATAGTAAAAAAAATTATATGCATTTACTTTTCGATGAAATAATGAAATCGTCGAAGACAGCTTATGCAATTATTAATGCTCAAGATATCGCTTTTAATAACTCACGCGTCCCCACGAATAATTTTCCCATTCTCAACGAGAAAAGTAAAGTATCTGGGGATACTTTAGAGCATGCTTTAACTGTTGCATTTAAAGACTTAAAACAGATACTTAGAAACATACATTTCTCTTTATCGTAAAATGGATGGAAGAACATTGTGTATTGAAATTAAATTCCCCATTAGCGTAATTTAAAGTAGCTCTATTAAAATATTGAATGATTATTTTTTGTCATAGTTAATGGAAGGAGAGCTTTTGCGAATAAATTAATTTCTAAAAATTGATGGATACGATGGATACTATTTATGGAAAATCTGCCTCGTTTATGGCTTGCCGTTTGAGAAAAATTGCAGTCACAATTTTCAGTTAGAAAGTCTGAAAAATTAAAAAAATTGCACGAAGTCCACAAAGTTTGTGTCTATCTGTGTGTGTGAATGAGTGCGTGTGCGTGCGTGAGTGCGAGTACGTATGAACGACACTCGAAAACGCACCGAGGTAAATGCATGAAATTTTTATAGGTCAAACTTTTGGACTAAACATACTAAACCAGATATTTGATCGCCTTAAATATAAAATAGAAAAAAAAACTTAAATCAATAGCTTTAACATTGGGAAAAAGGTGTGAAAAAATTGATGAAATTATTAAAATCAGCTGAATGTCATTAAAACTTAGAAGGCTTTGTTACAAAATATAATTTTTTTCAGCATACGAAATAGAAATTAGAGAAAAAAAAAAGACGAAAATGAAAAGGGGACTATGTTTTCCTGGTATGATGTAGGCCGAAGTAATCACCCCAAAACATAACAAGGACATCCGAATTATAATACCTGTAAACGGAAGTGACGAACTACCACTGGAAAAGGAACATTTCCAATACCTTTACGAAAATTACTGATTTTTGATAATATTGTCGTATACTGACACATAATATCATTATGCAGAAGAGTATACGATAAAGTGTATAGAAGAAGTTCCCCAATTTTTTTCCCATCGCAGTAGACACAACTCTTTATGAAATTTTCGTTGTGTGATCATACCATGCTAATTAATCATCATTTATGTAGCAGTACTATTAAATAGTAACTAGTGTTATGAAAATAGTCATTTGTGTCGGCTGAATCATTCTATTTGTCAAAGAGTTATGAAAGATTATTGAAAATTAGTAACCGGTGTTACAACAAAGTTAATTATGGGATTTCTGTTGTCCAACCTCAATAATTCAAATCGTAGACAGTTTGTGTCATTAGATCAAAATAATTAATATGTTTTATGAATAATTGTCACGGCTAAAGCTCCAGTATGAACAACAACCATTCAAATGTAATAAATGTGTATTATTCAATTTATATCTATTAATAAGTTATTAATTTTGATTATGAAACATTCATAAAATAATGCGAATTATCAATCATAACTATATGCTTTATCAAAATGAAGTGAATAATCATAATTGAAAATGAAATGTTTCGAAATTTATTGTAAAACACTATTCTTTTTATCAGAAAGTATAGCACTTCTTTCTTACTTTATTTAAAAAAAATATTTATTAACAATGGCTAAAAGTATTTAAACAATTAAATGGTTATATTATTTCAGTGTTGGTTTCAGATATGAAATTATCAAAATATGGTATTTGACACTGAAACAGTTAATTCTTAAGTCATGAATCAAGAAAAACTTATGGTAAGAAATTAAATGAATTATATAATCGTTTGAAAAAATTTGTCCTAAAAATTAATTATGTTCAACAATTATTTATGTTATTCAATTACTTTACTTACAGCAAATATGGCCTCTGTGGCCTACTGGCAAGGTCTCGGCGTTGGGAACGGAGGGTTTCCAGGTTCCACCCGATTCCACTGAAGAATCGTCTTATATTGGGCCTGTTGCACGCTAAGTCAT
This sequence comes from Araneus ventricosus, assembly GCA_013235015.1. NCBI lineage: Eukaryota > Metazoa > Arthropoda > Arachnida > Araneae > Araneidae > Araneus > Araneus ventricosus. Next base: position 96,725 of record BGPR01000393.1, on the reverse strand, counting down.
ACGTAGGGGGTCAAACGTCCCCCCCGCTGGTATGGTGGGGAAGTTTGGTGAATGGAGTGCTAGCTCAGGTGTCGTCCTTTCCTTCTGACCGTGTTTCAAAATTACGAGGTCTGTCCCAAAATAGTCCCCTTGTCGCTTCAAAACGGGGCATTAATATAACTAAGCTAAACTAAATACAAGTAGATGCTTTTAATTTTCATGGATTCATCCGAATAAGCGGTTTAATCAACTGTATACTATTAAAAACATAAAAAACACACTTGATGTTTAATATATTTTCATTCATTTTCCCATTAGAAACTGCAGTTCATTCGTTCATTCTTTTTCTGCTAATTATATATTAATAAAATTTTATCGAAGCATATTACTCTTTCTTTTGTTGTTTCGAAATCCTATTCCTCCAGGTTTCATAACTAATAATTTATGAAAGCTTCCAAAATCAGTGAAAACTGGCAGACCATAATCTAGTAAAATTCATTCACAAATGCTTCTGATGTATAAAGAAATAAATATATAAGACAGAAGAAGTATCTAATGTCAGACTAGCTAGTTTTTACATTTGCATGCAAGAGAAGGTTTATTTAGGTGCCTGGTATAGCTTTTCCTGGTAAGTGAAAAGTATGCAGAAATTGTGTCTTTGCACGCAAATCGATATTTAAAGAATCGTGATATAAAATGTTTTAAGGCTTTTCCTGCCGGAAGTTAGATATTTTTCATTTTGGAAAAAAGTGTGAGGGAAACTATATTTGTCGATAGATCTACTACAGAAGTTTAGATTTAAACAAAAATTACAGAATTAGGCTTGAGTTCAATGGTAAAAGTTGCTCAACAAAACCTCAAACCTCAGAAAAAGTTTTGTTTAATTTTGGTTCTTCTTTAATTAACTTTAATGTGCCAGAAGATAATGAAAGGAAATTAAGAATGAAAATTAAATTAATTTGTGATAATATAATGAAGAATACAATATCTATCAATATAGGATTTTAGGAAAATCTAGGAAATTGGACAGAAATGAAAAATATTTTCCAAGACAAGATCATTTAACTTTTTACAAACAAAATTAAGAGTAAAGATAAGTCAAAATTTAGCTGTTTATCAGAATATCTAACTAAAGGAGTAAAAGAAAAACGAAAATTATCAGAAGTTATGATTATTTTGAGAAAATGTTATTTTTTCCGGAAACAACTGCAAAAGTCCTGGTTAAAAGGTAGAATTATAGATGATTACATTGCGCGTTTAAAATAAATATCTGTCAAACTTTCCAACCAGGTAATTGCTTCAAAAACCTGATTTCAATTCGATACTTCTCTAACAATATACAGTGGCGGTTTTGGAGATATTGTCTCAATTGTGAAGGTTACGTTATAGCTAGGAATGATATCTTGATATGCTATTTATTTCGTCGTAACTACTCTCACTTGGTCTAGAGTAACTATGCAATTTCATGAGTCCAAGAATTCGGATAACAAGGAAGTTTGACAGTTTCTGTTAGGTAATGTAATTTTGGAGCACTTAGGCATGATCTAGAGTAGAAGTATGACTTTATCTCTAGTGAATGAAGGTAGGTTGTCCTTCTAAATGGCTTTTAGCAGTAACTGGCCCACATTTGTGCATCGTTTGCAGGAAAGCCTCCAACAGCCAGCCTGACCACAGCGAGCAATACATTTCTAGAACGAATATCGATTTAGAAATTATAGAATAATGCTATTTAAGTGCACAGCCAGAGGTCTCAAGCTTCCTATTGAAGTTCCTCCACAATATAACGCCTTATCCCACTATGTCACTATTGATATATAAATGTATTTAGATGATATTTTCATACTAATTTTCCTACGTGTAAGGAGTTGCATTTATTATTATTTACATCGTCTTCTTTTATCTGATCTTTATTGTATAATTATTGTTTTGTGGGATGATATGTATGTAGAATCCGTAAAATTGTAGATTTAATTTTAGAAAAGTGTATTGTCCTCTGCACTGCCCCTCCCAAACATTTCTGTGGTACTGCATGCCTCACCATGTCTAGAGGGCCCTCAGGCAGACTTATAAGCAACTACAGTAACATTGCGTCATAATTATTTCGGTTTCCCGGAAACCCTGAAGTTCTATCACTCTTACCAGCATTTTGGAACTGGAAATGTAGTGCAACCATTACAAATTTTCTTTTTTCAGCACAGAGTTCGGACGAATTACTAAAATTGTTTATCACAATTAATATAATACTTTACAATAAGCTAATTCTGGTTATAAATCAGCTTTTATTTGGCAAGAAAGAAATTCCTGCGAGAGGAGATGGATATGGTAATATTCAGATAGTCTGTCACTTCTCAAACCAGCCTTCATTCTTTCCTAAGGACGCTATAGTCAAGATGCATACTTTAAAACTATTTAATTCAGTCATCAAACTTGCGTCGAATCGTTTCAATATAGCTCATCACATCTCGTCCCGAAGAACTTGGCTAGATTTTGGATGCTAAATATGTACATATAAGACCCAATCAAACTTCTTAAAAGATCCGAAGTCATTAACAAAGAATTGAAGGCTCCTGTTTGAGTACTTCGCTCATTATTCAAGCCTGTTATGAACGGATGGAAATCATAAATTCCTGAGAAGTTCATTCAAAATCCTTCTATGCAGATTGATTTCCTCCCCTTCCTCATATTCAGTTTCTTTAAACTATGTAGTCACTGATATCAATTCGAAGTATTAGAGTTAAATTTTATCTTGAAGCTGGGGTAGGTAGTAGAAATTGTTCTTTTGGAAAGTGGTACAAAATGGTGTATAGAAATGAAAAGTCCACGATAGTAAATATTGGAAATCACTTTGAGATACATTATTTTAATTTTATAGCACTATTTTTTCACTCGTACTGGAAAAAATTACAGTTGATGACAGACAAAGATATTTGTTGAGAAATTTCACCGTAATTAAAATTTTGAATCATAGTCTCTGTATTTATAGTGAGTCTAATTATTATTTTTATTTAGATCATTCAATTATCTGCTTTGAGCGACTTTATGTGAATTGTAGGCAATTATATTTCCTTCATTAGTTTCCTCTTTTTCTTTATAATTATTATATCTACAACAAGGTATTTTTTAATCTATTTTTGTTATCTATTATAAAAACAGCTGAATATTCCAATGAATAAAACTCAGTATATTCAGAATACGAGAGAACTCAGGTATTCAGGCATTTAAAAAAAATCTGAAATTTAGAATTTTCATTATAAAATTACTAAATGTATCTAAAATATGACGGACCGCTCATGAACTTCATTCATATGATATCATGATATTTAATTCATTTAGTACTAAGTATACTGATTTGAGTAAGTAACTGTGAATTTCCACGAACAACTCTATTTAAATTGCAGGCAACCATATTTCCTTCGTTGGTTTCATCTTTAGCTTTTTAACTTCATTTAAACCGAATATAGATATTATTAAATCTACTTCGAGATTTCCAAAAATAACTTTTTATAAAAAATCAGAACATAGTTATAAAATTGAGAATCATTTGTCTTTCTCATTATATGCTGTTCACATAGGAAAAATTATGTGCAGTTGATTATTTGTTTCTTGACATAAGAAAATATGGTAGAGGTCTTTTATAGCCATTTCTAAGCCATCTTCATTATTTATTTTTTGCTTCTAATTTTAAGTTATAAGCCTCTTTGAAAATAATAGTAGAATCAACAGTCATATGCAATGTGTATCATAATTTCGGTGCAACTAGTGAAATCAATATCTTACAAACGAATGATGATAGAAAGGTGCAATTAACACAGATGGAATGGAAAAGAGACTGGATCTATTTTTGGCACAAAACCAGAATTTATTTTGCGTGTAATTTACAGATTATACAGCCAGATTTTTCTGCAGCTGATGGAGTGTTGCGTTACACTGGATAAAAATTTGTCGAAGCAAACTGTTTAAAAATATTCAATGTATCGTCCACCATTCAGGAGCTATGAGATCACACTTTTCTCATCATTAAGTACCATTTCTGAAAGTATAAAAGAACTTGAGCAACAAAAATGTTGCTTAATGCTTCAAAAAATTTTATCGGCTGAAACCTAAGCTACTGAATGGAGGTTGAAATTGTGAGCATTTGTAAGCTACTATGCCTAAAAATTTTTGTCCTCTGTAATGCATCACGCCATCAACTTCAGAACCAACTGTAGGTATAAACTGAAAACTATGTGTCCAATAAATTCTGATTTTGTCCCGAACAAATTCTGATTTCATTTTCATTCTTCCTGTACAAACGGCATCTTTCTATTTTCGTTTTTCTGCAAGTTATTGATTTTCAAAGTTGCATCGAATTTATGGAACTCCCTGTATATTATCTAAATTAATTTTAGATTTTTTAGAAAATTCTAGAATAGAGATTTTTAAATATTATGTGTTTTTCCGGATATCAGTGAATTAAAGGTATTTCAAATATCATAAATTCAGATTTTTAAAACTCAGTATCTTCAAAATATTAGTGAACTCAAGATATTTAAAAATCTCCAGAATTTATATTTGTTGTCCACTATAAAATTAATTAATATATCTAGAAAATTATGTGTGTCTCCTGAGCTGCAAGCATGTGATCTTATGAAATAGTTAAGCTAGTACGAATTACAATTATGTCTTGTATAGGGCATTGTTCATAGATAAAGACAGCCCTTCAATCTGTAGTTTCTACAAAACTTCTTGAAGAATCATTAAATATTCTAGCAGCTTACTAATTAATAAGTTTCATCGACACTAGTAAGTTGAATGGTCCTCCAAACTGTCGCCGCTTTACCCGCACAGCTTTAAATATCATATCAATGTGTTATGATTATGTAAATATACTAAATTCATTAGCTTTTAAAGGACTTTAAATTTTGAAATAATTGTTAAGTATGCGTTTCAAATATTAGTGTTAACTTTATTGTGTCGTTGTTGGGAAAATTATGAAACGCTTGGTCTCAAAATATTGACAGTAGCATGGTGAATTTACACTCTAGATTGTTTACCTGGGAATATAACTGATTCTATAATACTCTACATTGTCAAACATAAGCTTTGAAAATGCTATTATTTTTCACTTTTGAAAAGTCAGGGAATTAAATAAATAAATAAATTTGTTTTACATACGCTGTTGTCCAAAACATTTTGTTACGAAATTGTAAAGTTGTTTCCCTAACATGGTAAACTTGGCAACTTGGCGAAAAATTTGGCGACTTTGGAGACAACTTTGGCGAAATTTTTTCCAACTTCGAGACAGAGTTATCGACTTTGGCGACAAAAGGAATTTTCTAGAAAAATCCTGAACTGTCGTCCTATCTCTACTGGGAACCAGTAATTTCATGAATCTTCTAGAGATTACGTCACTTACTATGTAATGACGTCACTTCCTGTTGAAGAAGTATAAAAGCAGGTTCTCAAACCAAGAGTATTCAGTTGGACTATTAAAATTGCAAAAATCCAAGTCCACCTGCTAAAATCAGAAAATATTAAAGAAATCTATAACTTAGACTCCCTGAACTACTTCATTCTTACAGTTGAAAAATACGAACGTAAAACAATAGGCCAATGTTTCTACTTCAAAAATTTAATCGTCATAGCTCTGGATGCAAGTTAACAATCAAATGTGTTTTATGCTCAAAAGAGTACGATTCTCGAACATGCCCAAACAAGAAAAATTCGGAATTTACTCCGAAATGTGCAAATTGTGGGGATCTCCACACTGCTTCATACCGGGGTTGCCCGAATTTTCCGAAGATCAAGAACAAAATAATCGAGAGGAAAACCTTCGCCTATGTACTGAAAGAAAAGAAAAAGCCGGTTGAGGTAAACTCAGAAATTCCGCCTCCGAGCGTTCATCATGTTGATACTCCAAAAAGACCAAATATGGAACTCTCTTCTAACCAAGAAGCAGTGAGAAATTTTTCCATTCCTCAAGATCTTATTTCTAACCAAGAGGAACTCGTCGACAGATTCCTGAAACAAATGAAAATTATCCTATCTAAAATTCTTGACGTCAAAAAGACTCTTGAAAAAAATGGAAACAACTGAAGACCCTGCCAACAAACTTTTCGTCCTTGCCGAAGAACTTGGAAATAACATCTAAACCTCTCTAAGACCCCTTTCCCCTTCTTGACATGATATGATTGCGATCTCGCTCCATCTGAAATTATTAATACATTCTCTCCTTCTTAATTTTTTTATCCTATTTCCGTCTCGGAAAACTCTGTAATTTACTAATAATTGTCCAAATTACGTAACTACATTTTTGTCATGTAATTTCATTCCAACAAACCATTGAACGGAGGTTATATGTTTTCAACACAGGTCTTCCTGACAAATATCGTATCGATAGTGAAGTTGGACTTTGATCAGCAAGCAAACTGGTGAACTGGAAAACATTTGAGTGCTATTGAAAGCACTGTGTCTGTGAATTATTGGTGATCTCTGTTGTAAATTTGTACAAGAGCTCTCTAGTTTTGTTTCCTGTGCTACGTTAGTGTTTTGCTGAAAGCCTTATGGAATAAATAGTCATTTATTTTTTTTATTATCCTGCTTCTTAATTTGCATTCACGTACACCCTCAAGACAATTTTTGTAACAGTATGCATGTATTCAATCAAATGAATGAAAAACATTAAGATTAAAAATAAATAAAGTGGGTGTTGATTGATTACTGAAGAGTTTGGAATAGGCGCAAATAGGACAAAGAATGCTTCCTCGATATATTTTTATATTGGGATGGCGAACCTATGTTCAGGTTACGAACTCTTCATAGAACATAACATAACACCACTCCATGCCCCTGCAACTATAATCATAAGGTTGTTTAAGCAGTGTCATGGTTATGAAGTGGAAGAAAAATCACAACACACAAGGGGGTGACCTCTCTTAAAACTTGACAATTTTCTATACCGCTGCCTAATTAAAAACGCAGCAAGTTTACAAATGCTTACAGGAGCATTAGGAAGGATTGCTATTGTGCTATACATTATAAAAAATATTTTGGTAACACAGAGTAAAATAAAACTTTGAAAAAACACAAAATTAAAAAATACATTCAAAAACAAAAAATGAAAGGAAAAAGATGAAAAACATATTAATACAATAATAAAAATAACATAAAAATGTACACGAAAACGAGAGATGGGCCGCACATTGTGTTAAAAGTTCGATTTTGAAGAATAGCTGATGGAACTCTATTTGAAGAAGGAGAAACACGGTGGATCTTGGAAGAAAGTCCTGAAAGAGCGACTAAAGCAGTTATGAGTTCATTAGGGGAAGATGGGGTGAAGAGGAGGCGAATTTGAATGTTGAACTGGTGAAACGAGACCTTCCATCTCCAAAGGAAAGGATGGAGTGATGAAGACGCAGGATGGATAGTTGAATTTTGGTTGGTTTTAATTTCCCTCATCGCAGGAGGAAGAGGATGTTCGTTTACAGAAGTTGCTAATTATGAAAATGTTGGTCAAGGTTGTGGGAATGGGACGATAGCATTGGACTCAGCTGAGAAGATTATTGAAGGAACGAAAAAAACAATTAATTGGGATCTGGACGGAAAAGACTGGTTTCTCTTTGGAGAAAGTGGAGCAAATTATGTATGTCCCTTCTTGATGTTGAATTGTTGGCTACGCTGCGGAACCATACTGGCTGATGTTGTTAGCTGAGTGGTGCCATATGGTAGGAGGTTGTGAGGAGGCAAACCGTAGCATAATGGATTGGTGTGCCGATTCCCCCACAGGAATAGAATGAGGTTTCGGCAAGGTTGAATCTTTGGAGAAACGAAGGGAAAGGCCCATGTCCTGTGAAAAACAAAACTTCGTTGCGTGTCCAGTTGATTGGTTGCAAGCTAACTTTGGGAATTATGTTGTGAATGAGCACCCCCAGTATCTCCATCATCCCAAGCCATTTGCCAGGTGGCCAACATCTTCTGACGTAAGAATGTTTTGATAAAAGATTTTGGAAACTCGAGTGGTGTTTCAGGAAAATTTTCCGTTTCTGCTGCCTACTTAGCCAGTCCGCCTGCTTCTTCGTTCCCTATGTAACCTGCATGGGCTTTGCTCCACGACACTCTGATGTGAGGAAGACTATGGAGTAACTTGAAGATTTTCCGGTCAATTGAATTGTGACTCTTTGTGTTTGTAGCTGATTTGATGCTGGCTTGATTGTCTACAAGAATAGTAAGTTGTTGAGTTGGGAGAGCAACGGCGTGTTCCACTGCTTTGCGTAGTGCTTAGGATTTCTGCCTGGAAGACTGTATTTCTAAGACAGAGCCTGGTAGACCATCTGTGAGAAATGTTGACGTCGGTCAAAGGCTGCACCCACCCCCTTCTCTGTTTTCGATCCATCGGTATAAATTCTAAGTCCAGTGTTTATGCTGCCTCCGTCATACAGGGAAAATCGAGTTGGACTTAGATATTCCGATGGGTGTGCTGACCATTCGGTAGAGTTTTCTTCAATTTCACTGGGATAGATATCACTGACGTTTGTAGAAAGAGGAAGTCTAAGTCTGAAGAGTGCTGTGCCACGAGCTTCTCTTTGTAATTGCAGATGAAGAGGAGGCATACCCGGTATGACCTGCAGAGCTGCCGTGGAGGTTGTCCTGTAGGAACCTGAGATTGCCAGGAGGAACGGACGTTGAATTGTTGAGAGTTTTCTGGCTATTCGGACTGTAGGGTCTAAACACCAGGCGACTGCCCCATGCGTCAGCACCCGTTCTATTATTGTTTTATAAAGGGTCCTTCGATGTTTCAGGGAAACTCCCCAGGATTTCCCAGCTATTTTTAGGAGATTTTGATAAAGTTGAGTTGCTCTACTAGATTGTGCTTTAAGGTGGGAGTTCCAATTCATCTTTTCATCAATATAAACTCCGAGATATTTAATAGCATGGGATCTTTTAATTCTTTCGCCTTGACAGCGAATGGTGGGTCCCCTAACTAACTTGCTGATTAGGAGATAATTTGTTTTATCAGATGAAATTTGGAGTTGGTTTTTTATTGTACAGGTGAAGAATTTAGCAATAGATTCGACAATTTGTGACTCAAATTGAACTCTAGTCGGGGCATGGGCAACCAGGAAAAGTCGTCTGCGAAGGCCTGTATTCTGGTGTTAATTGGCCAGTTTTCTTGAAGTATTTCATTTGCGACCAAATTCCAGAGGGCTGGTCCACTGCAAGAGCCTTGAGGGCAGCCTTGTTTTTGGTCCCTGACCGCTGGTATTTCGCAGGTATTTAGGATGACCTTTCTGTTCTGGAGAAGATTTTTAAATTTAACTATGCTGGGCTTTTACTATTGTCAAGGTAAGATACATTGCGTTGTGCTGAATATTGTCAAAGTCACCCTTAATGTCGATTGAAAGCACCAGTACGTGATCACCACTTGCCTTCCCATTGTGGATAGTATCCCAGAGTTTCGTGATGGCCATTTCTGTTGATTTTCCCACACGGAATCCGTACTAAAGATTGTTAAGTCTGTTGTTCTTCTCGAGGTGAAAATTGAGACGTTGGGTGAGGAGTTTTTCTAGAACTTTCCCTAGTGTTGGGAGCAGAGAGATGAGCCGGCAAGAAGATGCTTCTGTTTTAGATTTGCCATGTTTATGAAAAAGAATAATATTTCCAACCTTAAGGGGATCGGTAAATTTAGTCAATTTAAGGCAAGTGTTTAAAAGTTCCATGAGGAGGAAGGGGAATTTCTGGAAAATTTGTTGTATGATGATGTTGTCGATGCAAGCAAGGATAACTGACGCTTGTGTAAGATTTTAAGAACTTCATTTGATGGTCATTTGTTGGTGCTACTGTATGAAATATGAATAGACGAAAGTAGGATATCAAACGGTTTCTAGAAGAAGCAGCAAAAACAAATGCTCCAGTAGCAGAAAAGAATTGTACAATGTTGTACGATTTTGAACAATATTCACAATATATAATAATATTGTATAATGTCATATAACATTATATAATTTATATAATATTGTGCAATATAGTGCAACGTGTTGTGCTACTTCGGTGAGGACAGAAATTGAAATGATAAACGAAATCAAGTGAAAAGTGCGAAATATTTTTGCATGTACAAATGGTTCATAAAACGGGGTTCTGACAAATCTATACCTAACCTTCCTTGGGCCACAATGATGATATCTGTAGGTGATTTTCTGAACTTTTTATCAGAAAAATCTGAAAATATTATAATCCCTAAAAATATGAGTGCTAAGAATTGTACACATAAAAACATATTAATAAACGGAGTAAGAAGTTATATAATTTTAAATTTATTGCTCGACGTTCCAAAATGAACTGATCAATTTGCCACAAAAATTTCTGGTAGGTCGTTTATTTGATAACAGACATCATATCTGAGCGGATAATGCTCATTTACGGATCACTCACTGTATGCAACTAAAACTCGAAAGAAGAGCAAATATACTCATAACGAAATTAGATAAAATAGAGTAACGTGAGTTTATGAAAATATTATAGTAAAAAGAAGTAAAGAAAATAAAATTTAGCATTCTGACTAATGAAGTTAATAAAATGGAAATCAAAATTATTCAAAGAAAGCCAAAAAACTAAGATAAACTCAGATGGAATCGAATTAAATAAACAAGGAATCCATTCTAGTCCATTTTATCAAGGGATAAGGACTTTATTCGAAATGGATTCAAAATATTTGGGAAATTTTTTCTGTAAGAAGCTTGCATGAGCCAAATATAGCTTCTCTTAGCCCAAAATTTCTCAACAAAAGACAAAGGAGATCAGTGCCTTTCAAAAAAGCATTATTTTAAAGGAAAAAAGGAAAATTAGGAATTGAAATTCTAAAATCGAGGCTAGGAAGAGGGAGCCTACGACTATTTTAAAATGATAGATGCTTGCCGAGGGTTAAATTTTACTTTCATATATATACAGTGCGATTCAGAAGTCCGGAATAACTTCAAAAATTACACACCTGTCAGAATGTAAATACACTCTTTCACAAAATTTTCGGTGCTCTTATTCTAACACACTATCAGAAATGATGGTTAATGCTTCGAAAAATGTGGTTTCTCATCTGACAGCTAAGCTCCTGAATGCAAGATGATAAACTGAACATTTGTAAAATTTTGCACCATTCCTTGTCTTATCTTATATAACACATCGCTACACCAACTGCAGAACAATCTGATAGTTTAAATTGTAAATTCATATTTTCTGATTGCATAATAAAAAAAAATCATGTCTCCTTTCCAACTTTTCTGTGGAAACAGTTTTTTCATATCTTCAATTTTTTGTGAATTATTTATTTTTAAGCTTGCCCTGGACTTCTGAATCAACCTGTGTATGTACTTTTTAACTGCTGAATCCTCTTTTGTAGCATCGAAGTTGTTTAACTTTATATTAGTTCGAAGCAGATGCATTAAATACAGCGGCATATTTCCTCTACCTCCAGTAATGGTACTTTTTATGAGCCATATAACGTATGTATGATCTTAACTGATACTACTTGAATAGCAATAAAAGTCAGTGATTGGGAAGTAAAATAGGTCAATCCAACGGTAAAGTATAAACGTACGGTTAAAACTTAAATTCAAGTCTATATTTTCCTTCGAACCGTAAGATACGAAGTATTAAAGCATGATACGTTTATAAAATAGTTAATTTGCAGTAGTTTCATGAATTAAACACGGGATTTTTAAGATTGTAATTCAGAAAGAAATTTTAAAGAGAGTTCTCTCTATTTCGTAGATACATATCTCTTCAATTGCTTTACAATTACATAAATTATCATCAGCACATATTTCGATACATTTTTACGAGATTTACCTTTCGTCTGGAAGTACTAACAATTATTACGACGTAATTCTTCATATTTGTAAATATAAGTTGCTTTTATATGCTATACAGATCTTTTCAACATTTTGGAAGGGTTTTAGATATTTGTTGAAAAAACAGAAATCGAACCATTTAATGACATAATTGAGTATAGGATACAAAATGAGACCAATGTTACTTTATTCTCAGGGAAAATTGACTGGATTCCCGCTGGCTCGCACAAAAGTGGTTTAAAAACTGGTCTTCGTTGAAGTTAGAGGAATTGATCAAACATTTTTCTCAAGGAATAACAACATGTGTGACATTTCCCAAATGCGATAATTTCACAGTTAAAAATTTCGAATTTTAAATATACATTCTAATGCATTAAATACAGCATATGCTCCTTAAAAAGTCTAATCAATTATAGCTGCATGGACCGAATTACCAAACGCTCGCAGAATCGCATGACGGTTATGCCATGCCATTGAATGATGAAATGCAAAATCAAAACATTACTCTTTCACTCGGAGCATTTTTTTCCCTCAAAACAAAATACTTCTCACTAACGCTCGCCAACCCCAGAAGGATTGCATATCAATCCTTCCAGGTTTAATATGCAAATCCTGCTCGTTTCGCTCGCTCAAAAACGGTGCATCCTAGCAAAATACATTTATAGTTGAGCTTAAATAATAATAGATTTGTTTCCAAGCTCGCCTTAATCGCGCCAACCGTTAGAAACCTCGCCAAGAAGAAAAAAATCTTCAGTATTAAAAGTACTTTATTTTTTATTGTGTATTTGTAGTTAAAATAAGTTACGATTTAGAAGTATTTAAAACGTTTAATTTACACTCACCGTTTTTCAAAAAATGTTATTCCAAATAATTCAGTTTTGGGCTATTTTTAGAGAACAAATTATTTTTTATAAAGTTAATAACCATTTTTTTATTTCTGAATCTCTTTTCTTCTCAACTTAAATAACATATTTACGTTTGGAAATTGAAATCAAGTGATTCATAGTTTGCTATAGATGCTACTAAATCCTATAGCTAAATAACGCATTTTTTGGGAGCTGCAAAAGATAAATATTTATATAGATGTTATCATGAGGTCATAATAGTATTTTCATTTAGTCCATAACTAGATACAGATTTAAAATATTGATATATAGATCACATATTAAAATTCATCTATCTATCTTTAGTTTTTTTTTCATGTTCACATACACACGAACTGGTAGGTCGACAAACAATCCATCCACTATCAGATTTGGTCTAAAATTTCTTACCGAACTTTGATGTAAGTAATAGAACCATATGCTTAATTTAATACATTTTACTCGTTATATTTGTGAGTTACAGCTTTCACATACACAGAAATAGACAATCAAGCCTATAAGGGAATTCTTTTGAAATTCGACACACATTCGATATTTTAGTGATCAAATCATATACCAAATTTGATTTTCTAGCTTTCTGTGTCCTTAAATTATCGTGTTCATAAACAGACCGAGATACATTATTCCGAAAATGAGTTTTTTTTTTGTATTCGTATATTAAAAAATTTCTAGAATTTATATCTAAGACTAATTAAATTTAATTGTAAAAATTTAAATCTAAAAAAATTATAACTAAAAGAAAAATTAAATCTAAAAAAATAAATCAAAAAATTAAATCAAAAAGATTTAATCTAAAAGAAAAATTTAAACCTAATAAAATTTATTATAAAATTTAAATTAATAATTTAAAGCAAAAAAATTTAAATCTAAAATTTGGGATGAGATTCATCAAACTCTGGAAGACGAATTCTTATTGATGACGATTAAAATTCTTTAACTTTCTACACTTCGTATGCAAGAAAGTAACAAAAAAAAAGCGATCGAGGGCCTATTGGTTACTTCAGAAACTACAAAATTACCTCTTCTATTTTTTATTTCAGATACTCTAAAAATAAATTTCCGAGATCCATAATATATAAATAAGTTTTTTTTCTACCAGTCTGAAATCTTTTAAAAATATTAAAATCCGAGTAAAACTATTTATCTTCGTGCGGTGACGTAGAACATTTTAGGTTGGAAAATCTCTTCCACGGACATTATTTTCGATATATTAGATATATAAATACCATGAAGAATTGTTCGCTGTTTTTCAAACACATCTGTTTCTTCATTCCAGCGAATACTTTTTCCACAGTTCTATTTTTTTTGGACTCTGGATTTCGAGTTCCTTAAGCGGTTTTTTTCCCTATCTCCTCATAGTTTTCGTCTTTTCTTTTGAATCGAAAAGCTTTTTTCTGAAATATCTCGAACTACGTTTGACTATTCTTTCTCACACATATATAGTATTTCTGAAATCTTCTTCTCTAAAAAATGATTTTCCTCCGGCAAATTTTTGTCTAAAAAAGTAACTTTCCTTCTGAGACAATGTTCCCACAAATTTCAGTTCGAACATTTTCACGAATAGGAATACATGCAATTCAAATGTAGAAAAATTACTTATAGGGGATTTGGAACATTGGTTTGTAGAGCAATTCCATCAAATTTTCGGTAGAGGATTCGATTGTCTTCTTTCCTTATATGCTTGTAAATCGTATTTTAAATAAATTGGCAGGGAAGAAAAATTTTATATTCTTTTATCTCACCATGTAAAAAAATGTACCGTATATTATGAAAGAGGAGATCTGAATGCTACATAGATAGGTGACATTTTTTCAATACAATAATCAATCATACTTTATGCATTTCACCAACTATCAGAAAAGTTTAAAAGCAATGTCATTAAGTTTGTTTTGACTGATGTTCTTCAAGAATCAGATACTGTTCTGATTGACTGACATTTCTATCAATTCTGATTTCTCGCTGGGAAATTTTTGTGAAACAAGGTACGAAGGTTCCAGATCGTATATCATTAATACCACATTAACCCACTTGCATCGTGGAATATAGAAATCGTTTCTCAGTTATTCAATACAATTTGGGGGATTACTACTAAAGTATTGCATATAAATACCACTTCAATTCGTTGCAAAAGCATTTGTTGTTCCCAAATATTATGTATAAATAACGACTGAAAGCAGCTATACTATTTTATGCAGAAAGAGACTGATAGCTATCTATTTTATTCAGAAAGAAACTGATAGTTACCTATTTTATACATAAAAAGAAAAAAATCGCCCAAGGTTGAAAGGTTAAGTAGCGGCAGGAATTTCTCCACAATGCGACGATATGTAATCAATTGGAAAAAATCACATTTTTATATGCGGCGCTGATGCATTTGAACCAATCTTTGTTCCTCTTTCTATTTCTCTCTCATTTAAAATGCCCATTCAGTTATTCTCAGACCCATATGATGTGATGTCTTTTACGCTTCCAATGTTCCTTTATCTGAAATTCAAATAAAGGCTATTCTGAATAGTGATTTCCTACCATAAATTCTTCCACGAAACACCATGGATTCGATAAGATCAAACATCAATATCCTGGAGTTCAAGAAAAAGAAGTTATATTATGTCATAGAGCGATTTAGTTTCTTCAAGAAAAAAATAGAAAATATCAGTCAATATCCTTTCAATAAAACCTTTATATTCCTTCATTATGACTCTAATGTACCTTCTCGCGTTTAAATATTGAATTCCTATATATTCATGGACTTCATATACTCGAACTTCACCGTCTGCAAAAGAATACTTTATGAAAATGTCGAATCTAGAAAATTTACATCATTCAACAAATACTTTAAGATTTTATTTCGCTTGTTAGATTAACTTCTTATTTCTAAGCTTAACTAATTCCATCTTGGAACGGATCTCACAATTTTGAACCGCTATCATATGACGAAGAGAGCAGCTGAATCGGCATCAAACTGTCCAAACCTCCACGCCCCAGAACGTTCATAATATTTGACCGGTAGATTTTTTAAGAAATTCGGGTTTCAAACCTGCAGTCCTCCAATGCTGAAGCCGAGATTATATCTTCAGGCCTAGACACATTATCATCATATGCTTGGCGCAGATTAGCCAAACAAACTAAAAAGCTCTAAAATCTAAAAAAAAAAAAAAACTAGACACATAAAGGTGTTCGGATGACCCTGCATTAGCATTTTGCATATATAACAACCTGTGTTTTGCTGCCTTAGTACAGAGCTGATAGAAATGCAAAAATCTGCAACCACATGGGGTTTTTACCAGCAAAAATTATCGATGTAATCTGCCAAGCCCGTATCCAGAACTCGACAGGCAAAATGACAACAAACCCAATTTTGATTTAAAATTTGCAACTGGGTTAATTTTTTGGAAGTTCTGTTAATTTCTTAATCAAGCAAACACAGGGCTCAATGCTTTTTAAACTCTTTATAAGCTAATAACTGAAAAATTGCATTCTGAAAGTAAATAATAAAAAATCTAAATAAATTATTCAGTTTGTTAAGAGTTTCGTATATGTCATATCTCTCTATAGATTTAGGACTTTTCTGAAAATTGGACAAAAAGGAAAAACAATTATTTCTATACCAAAAAAAGTATTTTATTAACGCCAAATGTATAAATACTGAAGGCAATTGTTTTGATGTCGAGAAAACATATAGAAGAAAAACGAGAAAATACATAGAAAAAATGTTAACTGTGTATACATTCTATGAAACGCTATTTATTATTGTAAAACGATTCTAACAGAAAGATTTGATGGAAGCTTTTTGTTCTTGAGCAACTTGGGGAAAAATCCACTTGATCTTTGAAAAGTTAAGTTTATAAAACTCTTAAAAGCAGCTCGAAATGTTTGACAGGGGAATTCCTTGACCTAAAAATCTGTCGAATAAGCAGTAGTATGAAAGAATAGCAGCTGGTGAGAGGTATAAGATATCTTGGTACAGTAAATAAAGGCTTCTAATATATGTTTCAAAAAGAAACAATCAAGTTTATTTTAAAAGAAACGTAAATATCTAGTCTTCCATTTATTAAACAAAATTCAGAGCTTCCTACAAGCATACAAATATAGAATTATTTTCTTTTTTAAAAAAATTGATGGCAAAGGTTTATTTTAACTAAAATGTTCGAAAACATTAACTCTGTATATTTAAGAGAATCGTCGAAATTTTGTTATTTACACTGCTTTGAACATACATCCAAGTCCGTATCATATAACAGTATCCAAAATTCTTTTTAGTGAAATTAAGTTTTATCGGGTTTTGAAGAGCATTCAGTTATCCGAATCACATGATCGATTTGAGAACTTGATAATCAGTATTTTTCTTGATTCTTATTTTTTCTCTTTGTAAAATCACTTATCTTATTACTTCAATCATTTTAATCACATTCCCGACGAAAACAAGACGAGATACTGATATTCACCAAATAAATTATCCCTTTTTATACTCGGGGGAATTTTTATAATAGAACTTCCTTGTTTTTTTAACTACCATTGCATTTATAGAATTGTGTGCTATGAATGGAATTGACCTGAACTGCAATATGTTTCAAAATATTTATTTAAATTTTTCATGTCATAGTTGTAAAGTTTGAATAGTAAATTTATGGTTATAATTCATGAATCATTCACTGTCAGGTTACTACTTGACGAAATCTAAAAACCTTTTGAAATATAGATATTGCAGAAAAATAGAAAAGTGGCTCCTGAGCTCTTTGGATTACCGCTGAGCTACTTATTCATGTCTTCACTGATCAAAAATAAACCTAGCCATCTTACATGAGATGCACAACTGGACAGAGGAATAAAAAAAATCTGTTCAGTGAATACAGGACCTACGCTTTAGTTCCGGGGAAAAGGTATCCAACGATTTAACCTTCTTAGCGTTTGAGCAGTATTTTTCCGTTTTTCATGTTCAGTTCAAAAGCAGATAATTCATGTTAATGTGTATAATTATTTAAATTATCGCAGATAAAATATTCTTAGCAGTTCAGAGATTTGATCAGACACAATAAAGATACATTTATTCATCTGAAAAGCTATTTTTTAAGATTCTAAATGATACAGCGTCTATACCCGCCCATAATGACAGAAAAGACTCTTTGGTACAGCATCGAAAGGTCTTTTGACCTCTCTTTGGGTTTCCTCTCCTTATCTTCCCTCGTTAGTAACAAATATAATCGTTATACATAGGGAATACAATAAAATAGAGGAGTAAATTTATCTACTCAGTAATTAAAGGAGAGACATTTTATTTCTGTGGGATTAAAATCGAATTGGTTTAGTGATACATCATCTATACCAGCCCGTAATCAATGGAAAATGTCTTTTGGTTCTGTATCTGTAAGTTGTTTGTAAGCCTTTCCGGCGGCCCGTTTGGTTACCTATTCTTGTCTTCTCTCATTAACAATAAACGTAACTATTGCACATGGGGAAGACAATAGGACATATGTGTCAAACTATCTATTCAGTAATTAAAGGACAGGTCTTTTAGTTCTGAGGGGAGTGAAATCCTAAAGGTTTAGTGGTAAATCAGCTACATCAGCGTATAATCACACGGAATTTTCATCCGATACAGGATTTCTAATCCGTACATGAGTTTTTCCGACCTGCAGTTGGGTTATCTATTCTTGTCTCTTCCCTCATTAACAATAAATCTAGCCACCATACATGGGCAAGACAATAGGGCATATGACTAAAACTATCTACTGAGCGATTAGAAGACAGGTGTTTTAGTTCCGGGGCTACTGAAATCCTAAAAATTTAGTAGTACATCAACTACACCAGCCCACCAGCCTACAATCAAAATCAAATTTCTTCTAGTGCAGAATATGTACCGTCCATAAGAAAGAATCTTCGAGTAGTTTTTGAAATGAAGAAATTTTGGAAAGAAAAGTTTTCAGAAACATTAATCCTTTAAAATGCAATACCTATAAAAAATCAATTACTTCAGTATTTATTTCATATCTGAAAATTGAATAAATTGGACATATTTTACTAACTTGGAGGTTTACAGTCAATAAAATAACATTTAAAAAAATCGCTTCGTTTAAAATATAGAAATTAGGTGTATTTGGGTGAATAAAAATTACAGACTCGCCTTTCGTTAATTCATTGACCTCTGCACAATAGCGCTGCTAAAATCTTAAGAACTATTTAAAATTTATTTCCCCCCCAACATTATTTTTCTTAAAGTTCTCATAAACATTAACCAATTCGAAAGAAAGTCGTGGATGTCTGCAGTATAAATTTAATATCTAGACAGATTGTTCTCGTGTTACTTTTATTATCATCCTTTCTAATTAAACACTTAATTTTCTAAATAGTTAAGATAAATTTGCGCTGCTTAATGAAACTAACGCAGAAGAAAATAATTAACAGGAAATTAAAAATTCAGGAACATTATAACTTAAAAAAACCTTTGGTTAAAATGAATGGATTTAATTACTTTGAAAAGCTTATGTCTGTTTTTGTCATTATTATTATTTTTTGCTATGGAAGGATTTTTTTCAGAGTTATTTCAGGAATATTTTCATCTCAAATAAATTGAATAGAGCTGAATTGTTTTGAGCCTCAGATGCTATTTGGAATAATTACTCAAAATTAAATGAAAAATTTCATTTAAAAACTGCTTAATATATGTTTTTTTTAAATTTTCATACTAAAAGGTGTGAAATCAAAAGGTGTGAACCTCATTTAAAACAGAACAACGCACGATTAACTATTTGAAGATTTTTTTAATGTAATTTACTTTCGATTGTTATGTAGTTTTGTAGATTTTTTTTATCAATAATGGTTTTGAACTCAGTGAAAAGTAGTTAATATGTGTTATATCACTTTCAATCTACGCTGACATTTTTTTAAAATTTTCAATAAAGTTGTGTATAAATCTATATAAATAGGAATCAAGAATAGAAGAAAATTAATTAAAAAATTGAACACAGAACTTAATTCATAATTAAAATTAATTGAGTAAAAATATTTGTTGTTTCAAGAAAACTTCTCAACAAAAAACATTCCTTCATCAAATGAAAAATGAAGTAAGTCAAAAATTTTATTTATTAAATCCATCAGGATTAGTTACAAAAAAAGGAAAATAACATTGATGCAAATATGAATCAATGAGCAGTGTTATATTAAAAACTGTAGGAACATTTGTTTCTTCTAAAATGTTTATCAATGTTTCTTCTCTCATTAAACACGTTCCTTCATTATGTGGCATATTTTCTGATAGATTTTGCTTAAAATGCTTCAGATTTCATGAAAGACTACTTTTCTTCAAGACAATGAAAACTCTGAACTTCATACTAATTTCTACAATTAACTAGTTTTAGAATCGAATATGGCCTGATTTCTAAAATCCAGCTAATCGCAAAACAATTCAGTCTTGTAACCTGCATTTTTAACATCTTCACGAAATTGATTTATTGGTTACTTTTTTGTTAAATTTTGAAGCTAAACGAAAACTATCTTCTTAGTTTTGAACAGTAGTGAAATAAAGAAGACGATACTTGAGCTAGCACACCCTTTCTAAATTTTTAAACCACACCAACAGAAGGAAGCTTCTTAAAATAAAATGTACGAATGAAAGAATAGAATAGTTTAAAATTTAAATCTAGGCATTGAATTTTACGAAACATACATTTTTTTTCTAAAACTTCCTATTGTGTCTAATTTTATTTTTAACAAATTCGTTTTTTAATTTTTTTTCTCCATTCTGAGATGTGAAGTATCGAAAGTTATCCTCCCATCCTGGTTGTCCGAGCACATCAAATTTGTCTGAAAATTTGGTCTAAAAATCTGAAGGTCTGAAAAAACCTTCATCTTGATACTAAATTAGATTTTTAGTAAAGTTCAGTTACATCAACGTCCCGTTCTAAAAGAACACTAGGGCCATATTGTGACGGAATTTGTAATTTTGAACCGCAGTCAGATGACAAGGAGAGAGCTTGAGCTGGCACCCCTCTCTCCATCCTTCCACTTTGCGTTCACCAAGTTTACATAAACGGAGGATATTTAAGCGGAATCTGGTATCAGAGCCCCGAAACACAGCCCTTACCGCTTACCTGATTTTAAATCAGAAAGAAGTTTCCTTTGAGCGCATGGGTCACTAAGATCTAAATGTATTGACGCACGTTTGTAACATATATAATTTTTATGTTGAAATAAATATCATTGACAATAAATATCATTCTTGACAAAAAAATTTAAAACGAAGAAAATGATTGACTGAAGTTGACTCCTTTTATTTCTGGCAACCACATTTCATTGAACAAAATAGTAAGCAGCAGAGTTTCGAAACGAAGTAGACATTACACGAAGTCGTAAGTAGACATTAAATGTTTATTTAGACATTTCAAATATTCATCAGACTTCACAGAAGAATGATTTACCTTCAAGATAAAAGCGTTTGTTCTTAACTTCCAACTAACTGTCGAACTGATTTTAAAAATAAAATGAAAGATGCCATAAATGTGTCCATTCCATTTCCAGATCAACGAAAAGAACGGAGAGTTGACGGTCATTTCCCAGTTTCTCATAATTGCCGACGTAAGTTGACTTGAAAGCAAGGAGTATAAACTTGAACTACCGCGGAAAAAATAGAAACGATGTTTGTAACTCGAGACATCAAACGATCAAAGAAACTATAATAAAAGGTTTCAACTTTCTGAAGTGCCGACGTTTGGCCACGCACAACATTTATTTAACTGCTCGCGTATGCAAATAGAAAGAAAGTTTGTTGAAAGTACGTCTCCTGAAGCATTGGAAATCCAATAAAGGTGGCAGAGATGAAAACAAAAATGCTTTGTTTTAAATTTAGATGATCAGTACGACGGAACTATTGTGGAAGAGATGATTCAAGAATGTGTGTAGATAAGGGTAATATGATGTCACTAAAGGTGTTCAAAAATTTTTCGCATTTTAGTGTTTAGTGAATTTAGTGTTAGCATTTGAAACAATTTAATATTTCAGTAGCAGACGTTCAGAAACTTTTCATGGCATTTTTTTCAGTTAACACTGGTATAAATGGAATGTTTCACAATTATTTAATGTTATTACATTTCTTTATTTATTTATTCTACGTCTCCAGATAAATAACCTTTTTCAATATATGAAAACATGAGTAGGCAAATGACCCACAAAGATCACAAGTTTTAGTTTCGCTTTGGTGTAAATTGATACTCATTTAGTAAATCAGCGCTTAGTGTTAAACTTTTAAGTGTATCTAGATTTAGTAACCTCTCTATTAAAACACTTCATAATATAGCTGCTATACAGGGGGATATGAAATAATGCCGCTAAATCTTAAGTGTATTTTGATCATATTAAAAGGATTCAAATAGGAACAAGTAGGTCATGAAATAAGAATGTTGTGTACTTGCTCGTGGGAGTTGTTACGCAATGTAAACTAAAATTGTATTTTATTCAAAGCTAGATGGATAATCTTCCAATTTCAAAAAGGTTAACCCAAGATATTATCATTCGGTTGCTTTCAAATTTTAGGACTATTTTCTTTAAATGTCCCTTTGAGGCTTTTACTAGAATAATTTATTTCTTATGAATATTGTAAAAAGTATTACCTTTTATTTAAAAAATAGCACCAATTTCTTTTTAAAATTACAGTATATCCTTTAGTCGAAAGTATATAGTATATTT
The DNA here is from genome assembly GCA_013235015.1 of Araneus ventricosus. NCBI lineage: Eukaryota > Metazoa > Arthropoda > Arachnida > Araneae > Araneidae > Araneus > Araneus ventricosus. The sequence continues at coordinate 74,365 of BGPR01000393.1, read as the reverse complement.
TAGTATCAGTTTTATTTGAACGGGTATAAAGTTTGACTTCTAGCACTTTTGAAGCCTTTTAAATTTTCCTCTCGAAACAACATACATTTGCGATTTTTTGTAAAATCAAAGTAATTTATACCCATAAATTATACTCACTTCTTAATATTTAGTAAATTGAAATCTAAAAAAATATTTTATAGTATTTCTATATTATATATTTTTCAAAAAGTGCTTCGAATGTGTTTGAATACCTAAAATTTTAAAATATTTTCATAGTAAATTTAATTAAAACCCACATACGCATTAAATTTCAATTCTCAAAACAGTTTAAGATCCATTTTAAATATTACTATTTTCAACTTTTTTCAACTCAACAACTTTTACGGTCACAAATATATTTCTATTCTTATACTCAAGAAAAATAAAAGACATTTCTTACGAAGCTGAACCGAGTCCCTGTTTTTAATTACCTTCCTTCGGAAAGCCGACGGTCTTTCATTTTTTGTAATTTTCATCTCTAAAAGAAAAATGTGCTTTTGACGTTCAAGGCTTAAGCTGATAATCCGTTGTCAAAACAGCTTTTTTCCAAAATTTCAACAGAGTTAATGCTATCCTCGTAGCCATTAACAGTTTAAGGAATGAAAGGCTCTATTGTTTAATACTGTAAGGAAGTACTGGTGTGGATTACAGTACCTTTGAGTGTTTCATCAGAATTACTTAAGCCCAAAAAAATACTGGAATGAAATAAACCCAAACGTATCTTGATTAAAGTTTTAACCAGAGTAAAAAATGAAAATGATCAAACGTTGATGTGAAAAATTAATGAAAAGAGATTAAAAAACTGGAATGATAAATATAAGCCATTTCTCTGCTCTACAGGAAAAACGTTTAAAATGTCAAGATATACGACTCAATTTTTATTATTATATTTAGTTATTATAACTATTTTTTATTTCGCAAGTTTAAGCATTAAGCTGAAACTATGAATGAATGCCAACAAGATTTATATCCTTACTCCCTGACCGCCCCACCCAGTCTTCTACGTATGTCACTAAGGAAATTTTCTTCATAGAAAACATGAGTAATTTTTGGCGTACGGAATGACGAATTAAAACGAAATTAATTACGCAATTGTCCTTTTCTGAAAAATTATATCTTTCTACTTGAAATGTAAAAACTATTAGTTCTTTATGATAAAACTGATAAAATTATTTCTACTGGACATGTAAAAACT